>JAFIRS010001175.1:0-419994 GCA_018342105.1 Gonioctena quinquepunctata
TACCTGTTAGTACTTTTTTCCTTGTTGCTAATTTAAAAGAAATTTTTTTCTGGCAAATGAACGGTCGAAAGCAGCTTTTTTTTATAAATTTTAAAAAAATTCTCCGTTACAGTAAACGTTCTTGGTTTTTTTTGTTTTGGTGTTTACCAAAAACCCAATTTTTAAACCAAAGGGTTTTAATTTCCATTCCTCTCCCCCAATACCCACCAACCAAAAAAAAAAAATATCAGGATGTACAATTTTTTTTTAAAAAAAAATTCCAGCCGGTTTTAACCCCCGGCCCCCAAAAAGGGATACACCATCCACTGCACCACGGATTTTTTTAAAAAGTCTTGTTTAAGATGTAAAAAACCATGGTGTATTCATTATACCTGTAAAATTTGGGACAAACTGGGACCAGCCCACCTGAAAAAGGGGAGTTATCTAGTTTTTCAGATGGCGCCGAGTGTTTTTGTCAAATTGAAAAAATTACAGCCCACACAGGTTTTTTTTTTGTGATTTTTTTCTCTGATCCGTTCGGATTGTGCTTTGTCGTCTTTAAGGTTATGTCAATTCGTTGTGAAATATTTTGAGGTTGATCGATTGATTAACAATTTTAGAACAAACTTTCCTTTTGTTATGTCAGTGTTATAAAGAAATTTCGAGAGGTTTCCCCAAAATTTTTAAAACCAAATTTTATTTTTAGGTTAATTTTCATTAAAGGCACCCAAGTTTAATATGTTTTTGCCCTTTTCCATGATAAAATTTAGAGGAGGGATAATTTTTTAAAGGCTGAAAACATCAATTTTAATTTGTTTCAAACCAAAAAATTTCTGAAAAATCTAATTCTTTAAGGGGTTTTTTTTAAATCAATTTTGACTTTTAAAATTCATCTCTCACCGGGGAGGGCTTCAATTGGGTTCAACCCCTACAGGAAAGAACCTCCGCTTTTGGGAAATTTAAGAGGTTTTCACTTTTGGAACAATACGACTATCTTACCCAAGAACTAAAATTTTCCCTTCATATTAAAACAGTAAAACTTTTTTTTTGGAACCTGGAGGACCAATGGTTTTTCCCCTAAAACCTTCTGATATTATTTTTGAAATTGTTGCAGAAAAAGTTATAAACTTATATTCTGCGCATTGTTTATTAATGGTTTAAAAAAGGAAAAAAAATTTTGTTAGGCAAATTCTACCCAAATTGAAGCTATGGGGTTTTGGGTCGCTGCCAGAATATGACATTGAAAAAACGATGGCGTGGCCAGTCGTAAAAGTAGATTTCATGAATGATCATTTACAGCTACCTATTTTTATTTAAAAGTTGTGGAGCTAATGAAGCTCTATCAAACAACTTTTCGTTTGCTGATATTGGATATGGAAATAAAATATTGCGAATTTGTTTAAATCTTTCAACAGCTGCCATTTTGAGACTATCGGACCATTTTCGAAATTGGCCGAGGT
Source organism: Gonioctena quinquepunctata (assembly GCA_018342105.1). Classification (NCBI taxonomy): domain Eukaryota; kingdom Metazoa; phylum Arthropoda; class Insecta; order Coleoptera; family Chrysomelidae; genus Gonioctena; species Gonioctena quinquepunctata. The sequence goes on from JAFIRS010001175.1 coordinate 1,440, forward strand.
ATTCATGAGAAGTATTTTTGTTTCATTCGGTTGAAAAATGTGGCCTCCACTCAACAAATTTCATTATATCCCATATATAAGTTTCAATATCACATTTTAAACTAGAGTTTTTGAAGCATGGCCTCAAAATTCAAATTTGCAATTTTTTTAAATTATTCAATATTTTGAGCTCTGTATTTTTCAAAATAAAATTCCCGTTTTTTTTAATTGTCCTTTTTTATTTGTCATTTGAGGTAATCTGAGAATTTCCGATGTTTATCTTGAAAATAAAAAAAATAAAAATCGACAGAATTCTGCTTTGCCGTGATTTCATTTACGTACATTACCATACATATTTTTCAATTTTTAAAACATGACCTCTCGTTAGCTGCATTTTTTCTTCTTTCAGTAAAATTTTTTGTTATGTTAATTTAATTAATTAGATCAAAAGTTATACAAATTCAGTGTAAAGCGCTCATGCTGCGTGTTCCTCCAGTGCTGCACTTCAGAGTCGCCGCCTCACATTTTTCGCACGTTGCAAAAAAAAAACTGCTTTTATTTTAAAGAAAAATTGTATTTATTTTTTTTTTATGTAAAATTTTCCATTTTCATGAGTGGCACCAATTTTCATTCATTTCTTTTAATATTCGATATACAATGTAATTTGGCAACTTATTTGTTAAATAATTAATCAAGCACACACTTTACGGTTGGTACCTTTTTTTATATGTTGTTCTTACATCATCACTAATGTACAGTAAAAGTTCCCACAGTCCCCTAACTTTCTGAAGTTAATATCTAATATTACTCCACTACTAGGAAAATGACTCGTATATGATAAATTGTATCTAGTAACTAGCAAGTCATATATTTATTTTTTTATATTATATATATTTCGTATAAAACATTTCCCATGAGATGACAATCTTCTGACTAAAAGTATTGGAAAATTCTAAATATAGGTACTGGATATTTTCTTCCGAAAGGCATAGGACCCTCGTGAGGTTCGAATTCACTAGCCAAAATCAAGATATCTTCATAGAATGAAAAGTTCACGCTATCTTGTGAAATTCATGTGTTTATTAAAAGTGATAATCATCCTAATCATAATCATTAGCCTTATCGATCTTGGGAGTGGGCCTTGTTCTTGTTCTTCCGAACAACTGCTTGAGTTAGATCGCCCTCCTACTCCGATTATCTCATGCCGGTGTTACTGAAAAATAAACGAGAAGCATTTAGATGATTATTTTCTCCCCCCACCTTTGTAAGAAGGGCTGCACCAGCTCCTGAGAAGTCAATCTAAGATAGCTGAAAGCAACCTAGACTGTCGCACACCAGGATTCATCAATTCTCAACTTCATCAACAGATTTTATGATAACTACAATGAACTCTCTGATTTTGTTCATATCAGAAGGTTGTTAGAGAAGTAATAGTCCGGCAGAGATGGGCAATGAAAGGGCTTGTAATAGTTTATATCGGAAAGTTCAATGGAACAATCCCCTCAATTTTCAAGTAAATTCATCATCTAGAGACATCAGTCCACTCTCCTACCTTTTCACATTCCTCCGTGGAAGTTTCCATGATCCCAAAAAGGCCATTTGAGAAGAAATCACTTTGAAAAAATCGCCGGGTAGACTTCTACGAAAAATCTGATTTTTGACAGACAGATGTAAACATTGTAGTAAGTTTCGAGGATTTCATCTCATTTTCGCGCCAACTGTTCTGAGCGGGATCTTGTTCGTAGAACTATAATCTTTGTAAGCGATCAATTCACAAGTTTTTGCATGAAGTAATTTGACAGAAAAAGAAAATTTCATAGGTTTGAAGTGTGACATTTTGCGTGACTCAAACAATAAACATTACTTAACCGCGCCATCTACTAATGAATTTCTAAGCAGAATTTAACGTTTTTCATTTGTTGTCCCCCAAAAATTCTAAACAAAATCGAATCAGTGAATACACCAGGGTTTTTAGGCATCTTAGTTTGTTAAAAGTATATATATCTATGTAGCAGAATTTGAAACAGAAATTTCAATAATCATCTAATTCTTTTTATCAACTAAAAAACTCACTAATTACAAAAAGCTATGTTAATTCGAGGAAAAAAGCGAAAGAAATTCTAAAAGTAGTTCCTTCTAAATAAACTTACCTGTATTAGTAGATATTCCTTGTCTGGAGCTTCGTTTAAAAATATCTGCAATTGATCTGCTGTCAATATGTTTGATTTTTTGGGGGCGTAATTGTCGGACTTTCTTTTCAATAATGAACGTAATTTTTTATACGTGGATATATTAATGTTATTTTTTATACTGATAATACTTCGCAACATTGAATATTTTGACCAAAGTGTAGACGCCTTTAAAGTTTTCGACATCTCTTCAAAGTATACCAAAAGTACACCTTCCGAAAAAGATTTTATTTTTGTATTTTTTTTCCATTCCATAAATTTTTTGTATGCCAATTCATACTTTTTTCTTGAAATTTCCGGCAACAAATCTATCGTTACTTTTGCAGCTTTCTTCAATATCTCTGGCGGAGTATTATCAAAATCGTCACTACTGTCTGTATCCATATTATTTATTATAAATATTATTGAAATAATATTCAATAGAAATTGCGATTTTTATCAAAGCACGAATGAAAACTACCCTAAGAATTTGAAAAACTTCTATAATCTGACAGTTGTGATAACTATTTAAAGCTGAACAGCAGCCAACTAAGATTTTGTCGATTTTTGTTGATTCTCCATATAAATGTATGTGGTGTGGGCAAAGTGCCGCGAGAAAAAATATTTCTCACAGTATGAGCAATACATGGTTTTGAAATTGAGTAAGCTATGAGAAATACGCTACTTTTCATAGCAGTTGTAAGAAAAATAAATTTGCAACTCAAAATTGAATATCAAACTTTTAAAAACACTGAAAGATAACATTATAAGAAAAGCGATGGCGCGTGTAATGTATTTAGACTATTTAAGAAATAATTAATCACTGACTTCAATGAAATGTTAACTTATAGTTGCACGAGAGGTTTGTATTTTTAACCGACGAAACCAAAAAGGAGGAGGTTCTCTATTCGACCCGTATATTTTATGTTTTTCCATCATATTTTTTTATGTATGATCACGCATAACTTTTTAATGAGGCGTCCGATTCCGATAATTCTTCCTTCAGTAGATAGGGTGTACTTCGAATTTGGTCCCATTTGAATTTAAAAGATGAAATCTACCCCTAAGGGTAGCGAAATGAAGGATATTGATCACTCACCCTCTGAATTCTGGTCCGTTAACCGATTCTATCAGGTATAACTTTGTGCTGGGTTCTTCGATTTGGATGATTCTTTTTTTAATAGATAGGGTATACCTTATATTTGGATTTCGGATGGAATAAGCCACCCTTACGGGTAGAAAAATAGGGGATAATTGATTTTTCACTAGTGAACATTGACACACACATACGTAGTTGACAATGACAGATCGCTACTGACATTATTCTTGTTTTGTCAAAATCAGTATATTTTATGAGAGGATGGAATGATATACAAAGTAATGAAGTAAACTAACCAGAACAACGGAAATAAATTATATTACAACAAATAGTAAAAGTAGATAATCATATTATTTAACTGGTAATAGTTGAAGTAAGGTGGGTAAGTAAGTATTTTGGAAGTAATAAAAAAACAAGTAGGTAGTAATTGGTAGATTTTAGCCACAAAAAATGGAAAAATAAAAACTTTTCAACAAAAAATCAAACCGACGAAATACGGAACTGAAAAGTAAAAAAAAAACTCTTTAACAAAAAATTAAACCGACGAAAGAATCAACTGAAAAGCAAAAAATAAAATAAACCTTCTTAGTCTAAATGATAATTGAGCTCCTAAACTAATGTAAGTAACTGATTTTGAGTCGGCGCCAAACAAACTAGCAATTGAATTAGGTGAATCGTAAAATGATGGCAGCGACATGCACGTCTGCGTTTTGATGACTTCTTTCATAGATAATGATCTTCGATAATTGTTTGTTTGGCGCCGACTCAAAATCAGTTCTTTACATTAGTTTAGGAGCTCAATTATCATTTAGACTAAGAAGGTTTATTTTATTTTGCTTTTCAGTTGATTTTTTCGTCGGTTTAATTTTTTGTTAAAAAGTTTTTATATCGGGTAAATTTGGGTTGTTTAATGAGAAACTTTTGCCTAGCAATTAGACGAGAAAAACTGTCAACTATTAAAAACGCGACACCGAAGGTGGAGCGTTTTTAGGATGACAGTTTTTCGAGTCAAATTGCTAAAGGAGACAGCTTAGAATTTGAACAACACAAATTTACCCGATATCAATACAAACATCGAGTGTAATTCGGCAGGACAATTTAATGAATAAGAAATTTAGAAACATATCAATGCAAACTTTATTTATTTTGGCAAACAACACCGCGATAATTGATAAACAAATGAAGAAGTGAAAAAACCACTATTGTATTTGTCGCTGTAAAAGTTGCAGCTAACTTTTGCCGCTATCAAACTGACAATTGCACTGTGGCATATGAGATTTTCTATACATGAGTTGAATTGTCAATGCAAAAACTCTTTATTTATTAAACAAAATTGATACATCATGACAACCTTCTTTCTTTGACAAATGCATTATAATATATGTACAGAGTATTTCTATTGAGAATAATCACACCTCCAGCATTATGATGTTTTTATTTTTTTTCTATAAATTGAGTCTATCAGGTGCTCTCTGTCTGCGGGGTCTTTCTCTAGCATCATTATCTACATTCTTATTTTTCTGTATCTCTCTCTCCCAACTCGAAATTCTTATACCTTCAGGAGCAGGGTTATTATTGATATTTTGGAAATTTGGATCATTTTCTTCCCGGAAAACTGAGTGTTCTTTGATTGATTCCGATTCATTATCAAAATATAAATATTTTTTGGAATATCATACTGTATATCATTGTGAAATCTTTCCACTTTTGTTATTTGATTGGCATGTCTTCGCCACTCTAAATTTCGATCATCCAATGGCGAACAGATAATTTTCTCTTCCCAACTTCCTTAATATACAGGGTGTTCCATAATTGAATGCTGATCCTAAAGGGCGATAATCATTGGATGATTTTAAGAAAAATTCTTCATGTGAACATAGGTCCGCAACTGCTTTATTTCTGAGATACAGGTTGTTGAAATTTAACAAAAAAATCAGTTCTTCCTCAATATCTCTGAAACCGCTTTGGATTTTTTTCAATCACGGTATATGCAAAGTACGCATAAAAATACATTTTTTCCATGACAAGGTATTTCTTCATTTTCCTCAGTGGCGTCCCTGTTAACATGCCATGTAATATTTTTGATCAAAATAATGATACGCCACTGTCTTTTATCCAAATAAATATCATTTTTGTAATTGTCCTCTATTTTCTCATAAAAATGGTCCCCAGCCTTTTTTTCGTCCGGCGGACGGTTTTAGATTTAGAAAATAAAATACATTCATTTGCATGTCCCTATTCGATTTTTTCTCTTAGTCTTAATTTCACAATTGTGGTAACCAAAAAATCTAGGCAAGATTTTAATAATTTAATGGTAACTATTATTTAGTTTTTGTGATGAGTACACATAAAAATACATTTTTTATTTCAAAAACAACTATTATGAACAAAAAATACCAAAATCAAATCAACTGTTCAAAATGTTCGCCTCCTACAAGTATGCACATTCAAGTCTGGGGATCTAACTGGCCAGCTACAAGCAACCAATCTACCCATCAAACCTGTCTAGATTCAGAATTATCCAAGGACACTCCTAACAACAGAGACCTCAAACTACGCGACAAAACTAGAACACAGGACTCAAACTTAAGCATTTTTCACCTCAATGTGCAGTGTCTCAGTAACAAATTAGATGAACTGTCTATGTTCTTATCCGATAATCCGTACTATGTGGCATGCTTTAGCGAAATATTGTTGACAAGTGAACAACTTCAGTCCGCCGGTATAAGTAATTACAAATTGGTAAATTATTTCTGCAGGCAGAAGTTCAAACACGGAGGAGTTGCAATTTTTGTAAAAGAAAATCTAGACGCTCAGGAAATCAAAGTAAGTCACTTCTGTACTGAATTAGATGCGGAGTTCACAGCTATACTAATTCAAAGCACTGTCATAGTAGCAATCTATAGATCGAACCGGGGAAACTTTGATATATTTTTCAATTCTCTGTATAACTTGCTAGAATTTCTCGTCAGAAAATACGCAAACATTATCCTGCTAGGAGATTTCAATGTCAATTTTCTTACAGACAGTAAAGAAAAAAACAGTCTCCATAACATCCTTCTTTCTTATAACCTTGAAACTCTGTTCTACGAACCAACGAGGGTTACTGAACATTCTTCCACATGTATTGACAACATATGCATTAACTTTACTTATAGAAAATTGGGAATTGTAAAAGAAGATATTTCTGACCACTATGGTCAGTTTGTCGAAGTCAAAATAAAAAATAGTTCGAACCAGAATAAAAATGTGTCCAAGCAAATCAGACATATCAGTGAAATAGGCAAAGCTGAATTTGTACAATATATAAACAGAGTAGACTGGACAAACTACTACCAAATTGACGATCCAAATATCCTTTCAAAATTTTTTGTGCGAAAATATCACATATGCCATAGAAACAGCTTTTCCATTAAAAAATGTAAATCAAAAACCTCGAAAACCTAAGTGGTACACTGAGGATCTGAAAATTATGAAGGAGGATGTAAGACGGAAAAAACATCAATATATAAAGACAAAAAATTCTGAATCAAGATGCGCGTATCAAACTTCAAAAAAAAAGTATAGAGAACATGTGAAGAAAGCAAAAAGGTGTATGTATGATAATGTTATCAAAAACAGTAGAGATTCCACAAAAACGGCTTGGAAGATTGTAAATGAAATTCAAAATAAGCCAGGTATCAGCAGAAATCACATTACCTGCCTTACTGCGAATGATTTCTGTGAATTCAGCTCCATAATGATTGATAACATTATTAAACAAATACGTTTCACGGGAGTATCTGGGGATGAGCTCGTAAAAGCCACGGTGAAAGACTCTGTATTTTTAAATCCGACGAATGAAAAGGAAATAACAAGTGTTATAAAAGCACTCAAAAATAGCTCGAGCATGGATGCATATAACATGAGCTCCAAAATAATCAAACTCATTCCGGAATTTCTAAGCACACCCCTTGCACATTTGGTTAATACCTGTATAGTAAAAGGAGAGTTTCCAACACATCTCAAACTGTGTAGAGCAACCCCAATTTTTAAAAAAGGTGATATTGATGACTGTGATAATTATAGGTTTATAACAATTACCCCAATAATATCTAAAATAATTGAGGTGATTATCAAGGACAGAATAACAACCTTCCTGGAAAAGGGAAAATATCTTGATGACCATCAATAAGGGTTTCGATCACTTAGATCAACTTCACAAGCTGTTACTCAAATAGTCCACTCAATAGCAAAAAATCAAGATGTAGGGATACATACTCGTGCTATCCTGTGCGACTTGTCGAAAGCCTTCGACAGGTCTCACATAGCATTCTATTGGAGAAGCTCTATAAATATGGGATACGGGGACCAGTTCTTCGACTCATTGAAACATTCATTACAGACAGACAACAATACATATTCTACAATAACGTGGTCTCCAGGACTACTAAAATTAAACATGGTGTTCCTCAGGGTTCAGTACTGGGGCCACTGTTGTTCATAATCTATCTGAATGATCTACCAACTTTCCTAGATATTGCAGATGTGTTCATGTACGCAGACGATTCAACATTTCTAATAAGAGACAAGAATCTAGAAGAGATAGATAGAATGTCAGGTGAAACACTGTCGCGAAGTGAAGCTTACTTCAACGCAAATATCCTATCCTTGAATAAAAATGAAATCAAAGAAATAACCTTCTATAAAAATAAAGACACAGCAAATGATTCATCAGTCAAGTTACTAGGTTTCCACATAGATCCTGACCTAAACTGGAAAGAACACATCCAGGAATTGCAAAAAAAGCATCCAAATGTCAATTTCTATTGAGAAATCTCAGAGAAATAATGTCAATTGATGTACTGAAAACCGTGTACTATGGTATGGTCCACTGCCATTTAATGTACGGAGTATTACTATGCACAAGCTCTAAGTGTCACCAGTTATTAATAAGTCAAAAAAAAATTGTTAGAACTATGGCAAAGGCTGGTCAGAGGGAACATGCCAAACCATTGTTTATGAAGATGCAAATTTTAACAGTTCCATGTATATATATATCACAGAAGCCATCTTATGGATACACAAAAATAAAAATGCGAATACTACGGGAAGCGAAACTCACAAGTACAATACTCGCAACAAAGAACTGTATAGACTGCCTCGAGTGAACTACTCCAAAACAATGAAGCAAACAGACTATCTACGAATTAAACTGTACAACCTTATACCGGCGGAGTGGAAGTCTTTCACAATAAAAAAATTGAAACACCACGTGAAGAAATCACTGCTTGCAAATCCACTTTATATAATTGAAGATGTCTTCTCCCATGTATGGATATAATATTTCCTTCTCAGTCTTAGGGCTTTATTAATAGCCTAGTTTTATTTCTAATATATATGTGTGTATATCTGTGTGTATATGTGTATATATATATATATATATATGTGTAGATTTGTATATGTGTATGTGTTTATATACACTACTTCTATGATCGAAAACTGTATTGTTATATTTGTACATATTTTACTACCTATATTTTTTCATTTCTTTACTACTTAGTTGTTTTGACGTACCTACACAATTATGTTGTGAACTTGTATCATAAACATTTTTTGTAATTATCTGAAGGTCAATAAATATCTTATCTTATCAGGACTCTGTTCCCCCACGACCTATCCAGCGATTATGAAAGTTTTGGTTTAAATATTCGCGTGCCAGAGCACTAAATTGAGCAGGTGCACCATCGTGCATAAACCACATGCAATTTCGCATTAAAATAGGAACATCTTCCAACAGAATTGGCAAATTATCTTCAAGAAATCGTAGATGATTATGTCCATTCAATCTGCGTGGTAAAAAAGGCCCAATTAGGTAATCTCCAATAATTCCAGTCCAGACATTTAATGAGAACTGCTCCTCGTGATGAGATTCCACGATTGCATGCGGATTTTCCTTGGTCCAAAAATGATTATTATAAAAATGTCTGATCCTGTTTTTAATAAAACTAGCTTCCTCCGTGAATAAAATTTTCCTGTCAAATAAAGGATTTTCGGTAACTTTTTGAAGAAACCATTGGTAGAAATTAACTCGTAATGGAAAGTTTCGAGGAAGTAGAGCCTGAACCCGTTGAATGTGATAGGGATATAATAAATAATCATGAAGAATCCTCCATACCAGAATTTGGGCGATATTCAAATTATTGGCAACTTGCCTCGTACTTATTTTAGGATTTTAGTCAACTGAATTTAAAACCGCCACCTCAATTGCTGGAGTTCTTGCAGTCCGATGTGTTCCTTTCGAATGATGATTTGGCTCAAAACTTCCTGTTTCACATAACCTTCTGTGGGTGCTTGAAATCGTTCGAGCATCAGGAACCATTCTATTTGGGAAGCGCTCTTGATACAGTCGCCTGGCTTCATATGCGTTTCCGTCAGCAAGCCTATACAAGCAATGCATGTCTGCTAATTCGGCTAATAACGAGATGTGTTCTTAGCATACTAGATGTTTCTAGCCCACAAGATAATCCTACTACTCTTCAACGGCTGATTTCGCATAGGAACAAGCAAATGAATGCATTTTGTTTTCTAACTCATAAACCGTTCGCCGGACGAAAAAAAGGCAAGAGACCATTTTTATGAGAAGATAGAGGACAATAACAAAAATAATATTTATTTGGGAAAAAGACAGTGGCGTATCATTATTTTGATCAAAAATATGGCAGAGCATGTTAACAGGGACGCCACTGATGAAAATTAAGAAATTCTTTATCACGGAAAAAATGTATTTTCATGCGTACTTTGCATGTCCCAGAATTGAAGGGGAAAGTCAAAGCGGTTTCAGAGATAATGGGAAAGAACTGATTTTTTTGTTGAATTTCAACATCCTGTATCTCTGAAATAAAGCGCTTGCGGACCTATGTTCATATGAAGAATTTCTCTTAAAATCCTCCAAGGATTATTGCCCTTCAGGATCACCATTCAATTATGAAACACCCTGTATAATAGCTTCCGTCCAAGTTGATTTATTCGAATTTCTATCATTTTCAACATAAAGTATTTCCCCTGCTTCAAGGCATACATTTCTATTTCCCTGATTAAATTCGATATGATTTTGTGTAGCTTCAGATAGGGAAACTATGTGAACGAGTCAATAAATCGAGGCGAGTTTCAACGTTATATTTGAACAATAATTCCGATGATGTTTTACCGGCCACACAGTGCGGGGTGTTGCGATACGAAAATAAACATTTACTTATTATAGTAGATAAACTATTGTTTTTATTTTTTATGTCAGCCAATAATCTATTAATAGAATTTTTAAATGATTTTACTCCGTTCTCTGCTGCTCCATTGGTTGCAGGGTGATATGGTGGTGATTTTATATGTGAAATACCAGGTAAACCTGCAGCAAAGTGAAATGTCACCGATTTTGACGAAATTTTCACAGATGCTTCAGAACACGATAATAAAAGTAGACCCATCGAATTTATTTCGCGGAAACGGTTATTTTCGGAATTATAGCCCTTGAAAGATAAAAAAAGGGTATTTTCAATCATAATTTCCACTTACTTGGGACGGCTTAATTCCTTTATTTTTTCAGCAACATACTGTAGGAAACCATCAATTTCTATAAGATACCTTCTTCAAGCAATTCATAACAATATTTTTTTTCGGGTTTAGGATAATAGTTAGTTTACTTTCAGAAAATTTAAAATCGTGTGACATTTCAAGTTATACATCTCATCTGTCAAAGAGAGAATTCTAACCTTTGCATATGTTTTCTACATTGTTGAAAATTTTTCAATTCTTGATAAATCTTCATATATCCGGTAAGAGCACTCCTGCTCTCCGAAAATAGCTGAAAGACTTTTCTTATGTGTACTAAAAACTCGGCGCTCTCGTACTCTTTCTGAATTAGAGAGCTTTCTTCGATCCAGAACAAAGTTTTTCAAGCACGTTTTCTCGCGCAAAAATCACTCACAATGCCTCTTTTTTTAAATGTAAAAAACATGGAAGTAATGATGGTCTTGCTTTTTCAGCTTTTTTCAGAATACCCTCCGTTATATCGAAAAAAGATCGTCGATTTGGGGTGAGAGACACGTTTTTAACGCAAAAAACAGCTATTGATAACAAAGGTCTATTTATAAACAAGTAACATAGCAACAACCTGGCAACACCCAAAACTCCTATAATCGACGGTACCTGTTTCAAATATACCGGAAAGGTAATAACATGGGAGGCCCAAATACAAATAATTTGTAAAAAAATTAACAAAAGCTTTTACGTTTTGGCAACACCAAGAAATATTTCTAACACAGATTCATTATTGCAGGTTTACTATGCATTTGTGTATTCCACAATTTCATATAACATCATAGTATGGGGTCAGGCATCAGATTTTACAAGAATTTTTGTTGCTCAAAAACGAATCATAAGGCTTATTTTTAACATTAGTAGTCGCCAATCATGCAGACAGTTCTTCAAATCAAAACGGATCCTCACGGTAACATCAATTTATTTGATGAAACTTCTAACATACATTTTCAATAACAAACATTAAATTCCCATTAACAGTGATTCACATTCTTACAACACCAGAAATAAAAATAATATCAAACTGAACAAGCCCAAACACTCCTATTACAAAAAATCTCCCATCAATGCAGGCTGCCGTTTTTTCAACTGTCTGCCGAATGAGATAAACAACGCGGGATCTCCGGCTGTTTTTTCGTTTTTGTTTGTCAGCTAAACATTAATAATACTGTCCTTGTTCTTTTATGACATTTAAAATTGTAACATTGACTTATCCTATCTATTGTTATTGATAGAAAGGATTAATAAATATTTTATTTTTATTTAATACATTGAAACATTCATTCCGTTTTTAAAATAAACAAAATTTTATTAAAATCGGTCAGGAATAAAATTATCTATGTACCACGGGAATTAATGAGCCTTAATTACATCAGGCAATTGCTGTCCCTCGGGAAAACGTTGCCTTCGGTAATTAAGGACTTATAATTCCCTTGATACATAAATAACTATTTCTTCCTTATGAAAAACTGAGGAGTGATAATCAATTGGCTAATACCGCATTATAGAATGGATCATAAGCAACGATTTGATGTAGGGTGCAAGTCATTCTTTATTAAAAAATTTGTGATTCAATCAGATTTTTCAAATCTTTTTCTTCCGTATGGAAAAACTGAGAGGCTGATAATCATTTCGCTATCACCACGTTATAGAATGAATCATACGCAATAATTTCACGTGCCATGCAACTATGCAGAATTGGTAAAACTTATTTTATAGTACTTGTTTGTCGAAAATTCCGCGATTCTATAAAAACATTCTGATGTTTTCCTCTCTTACTGAAAAACTTGGGAAGCAATTATTATTTCGTTGATACCACATGATAATATATAAGTCATCATTTGTGGTACCGTGCAATTCTGCAAAATTGGTTGAACTCGTGTTATGCTTTCCTAGTCCATTATGTCTTATTGATATATCCCACATAAAGTTTTCTGTGTCAGAATTCGTGGGTGAGATTTTGTTGCTTACTTCACACCCATTTACTTACTTGGGTTTCAATCCTATTATCTAATATTTAACTTTGAAATCCAGAAATGTCAAAATACAATGATGTTCTGTTTGTCGGCGGAAGCAAAACTCAAATAGTGTCTGATTGACACGAGCGAACGAACTTCAAATGAAAGGAGCATACAGGGTGAACAAAAATTATTAATTCTCATGAATGGTAATTTACAGCGATTTTTGATTTTTTGAATTGTGTGTACATCGTAGAGAAAAAATAAATACAATAACTAATATAATACCTTTTTAAAGACAAGCTTTTATTGAAGCCGTGTACTAAAACGTATAGAATAAGTTTAAGTCATCGCTGACAATGATTTAATTATTTTTTGTTAAATTATTTGGTTTCAAAAAGCTTGTCGCGCGAAGTGCCTATAAAAGTAGGTACCAATTAATTTGGATTGTTAAGAGAGAACTTGTCAAAGTATTTTATTTTCACAAAGTATTCATAAAAGTAGGTACCAATTAATTTCATTGGACAATGATTGGTTGGTAAGTAACAACAATTAGTATTAATTTTATTACAATTCGCGCGACAAGCTTTTCGAAACCAAACCAATCAACAAAAAATAATCAAATCATTGTCAGCGATGACTTAAACTTATTTTATACGTTTTAGTGCACGTCTTAAATAGAAGATTCCTTTAAAAATATTTTTTATTAGTTATTTTATTTTTTGTTTTTTTGTTAGTTCGCCTCAATCTGTTCATTTCTAGTAGAGCATCGTTATTACAAGGTCTCTTCCCTGTAAGTTTTGATATGAAAGAAATCATGATCTCCGACCCCAAAAACTCCCACACACCAATTTTGAATAGAATGTGACCATAATCTCAAAACTCGTCCGCCATCCTGAATTTATAGATTTTGACAAAAAATTCATAATCTCCTAACCTGAAAACCCCCACATACCAATTTTGAATGGAATATGACCATAATCAGAAAACTGGTCCCCCATCTTGGAGCCACCATCTTGAATTCATGAATTTAAACGGAGAATTCAAAACCTTCGAATCGGACCATAATCACAAAAAACTCATCTCCCATCTTGGAGCCGCCATTTCAAATTCATGAATTTCGACAAAACATTCATGATCTCCGACCCCGAAAACCTTCATATACCAGTTTTGAATCGAATTGGACCATAATCACAAAATTCGTCCGCCATATTGGTTGGTTGGTTGGTTGGTTTAAGGCTGACGAGCCAGAGACAGGGTTGGCACTTAGCTTCCCTTGACACTGCGACCAGCTGGGGTCTATTGTATCACTCTGTCGTCAGTGGTTCCTCATTCAAACAGGTTTGTGCCTTTAATTAGGTTTAGAAGCCTGTTGATAAGGTTCTTCGGATTCATGCCTGTTTCCGGGCTGATCTCTCCAAAGATTCTGTGTCGCCTACTACTTAGGGCGTCACAGTCGAAGATTGAAAGACAAGAGTTAGACCCGAGGCCTCCTCTTGTCTCTTGATGACAAGCCATTCTTCAGTATATATCCCCATGTCCTGGGTTTTGATGAGCTGAAGAATCTTGTTGGTTTCCATTTTACCGAATGGCTTTGGAATCCACTCTGTTTCCGGGAGTTTCTCAGTAGGTGTTCGACCATCTGCTGATCCCTCCTCGGTTGGGTTTACGGTTTCTGGTGCCGAGTGTGATTCAACTGGAATCTCCTCGACTTCCATACCCGCTATCGGTGTTGGGTCTTCTTCAACTGGAAGTTCCCCAGGGTTGTTCGTGTAGGGGAAAGGGTCGTCCACACCTGCGGTGCCCCCTGCGCAGGTGTAAGGCAGATTACTCTGGGAGGTCGCCATGTATCCCAGAGGCTCCGTTTTTTTTATACCTGACTGGCTCAGGTATCATCCATCCCTCGGCACGGGTCGCTTGACGCCTTGGATTAAGCCATGTTGTGGTGGCATTTGGTTTGAGATTGACTTAGAGATCCGCAGGTTTTGACCATTTCTGGTCATTCGCACTGGATTTTCCTTGTCAACCCCGTTATCCAGCGATACCACTTGGAGGTAGCCACCTAATAAGTTTCCGCAACCCATCTCCATCTCTCGTAGGAGGTGAACATGTGTTGACGCAAACTACTCGCCCTGCAAACCCATAAAACGTCGACTAAGCAGGCAATGGACTATTATCAATTAAGGCGATTTTCGCGAAATTTTAATCTTTTTGCAATTTTTGCTCAATATATGAAGCCGATCTGGTGGAATCGGCTTTTATTATCAGAGGATAATTATTTAAGGACCAAATTACCGAAGCCGGTAATTTTTTCGTCCTTCTAAGCGAATTGTCAAGTTATATCGTCATTTTCATGATGGCCGATAGTGAAATTAGACGATTCCACCGAATGGTTATATCAGATGATAACAGTGTATAGTTCCAACACATAGTTTTACTCGATAATTTTCAATAAAACAATAGAGTTTACATTAGAGAATACTGTACTACGAATTCTATTACATTTTACGAGATTTATTCCATAATTCTCTAAAAAAAGATATGAAGCAAATTTGTGAGTTTGTGATCTCAACTCACAAATTTGCTTCATATGTGCTTGAAGTTGAAATATAGTGATAAAATATTATGTATGCATAGTTTTTCCTGGAGAAATATTCTATTGCCCGTCTTTTCCGACATATTGGGGCCGCCATCTTGAATTTATGAATTTTGACAAAAATTTCATAATCTCGGACCCCGAAAACCCCCACATACCAATTTTGTATCGATTCGGACCTTAATCACAAACATCGTCTGCCATCTTGGCGCCGCCATTTCGAATTTATGAATTTTGGCAAAAAATTCATAATCTCCACCACCAGAAAACCATAAATACCAATTTTTATAAATCAGCATAATTACAAATTTTTTTCTCTAACAAAAATTCCAGAATTATGAACACCTGCCAAATTTCAGATCAATCGGACGACTAGAAGTACGTCAGAATTCAGTTGAAAGATTTGACCCGAACATACAAATGTTGCAAGTTAAATAAAAGCTTGTAAAATAATTAATAAAAAAAAACTTTTTAAAAATAAGCTTTTATTCAAATACCCTAAAGAGTAAAAAATAATTGCTTTGGATGTGTGACGTAGGTTATTCCGTGAGTTATAGATCAAGAGCTTATCGCGCAAAGTTTTCATTTCGAATACAGATGAAATATTCATCTTTTTTTAAGTTGAAGAATTTATATATATTCAAGTATCAGCTCCCCATAGAAATGAAATTAAGGCTAGTTAAAACTCTGATTAATCCTCATACTGATTATTGATGTTCGGTGTTCTATATTTTTTACCTCAGTATAACAAGATGAAACTGCAACTTGTTATTAGTATTATAAAAACTGATTCAAAAGAATAGTGTTATATTAAATTGAAATGGCTGAATCACAAGAACATTTCACCCTTTCATCCATAAATAATAATAAACGAAAAAACCAACCATCTACTGATGTCTTGCCGCCCGAGAAACGTAAGTTGATCAACATTCAAATTTTTCTTATGAAGTCAGTATATAATATCTTAAATCTCACATTTTTACAAGTTTTTATTTAGTTTCTCCTGTCCCGGTGTGTGTCTGTCTGTAATCAAATCTTGCAAGTTAAAATTTAAGGTTATGAATTTAAAAATTCACATAATCAAAATGGCGGCTCCAAGACGATCTCTGTGATTATGGCCCGATTCTATTCAAAATTGGTATGTCGGGGTTTTTGGGGAAGGAGATTATGAATATAGTCGAAGAGTATTGATTTTTTCTCAGAATTCATAAATTGACGATGGTAGCTCCAGTATGGCGGACAGGAAATTGCCTCATAATGACGATGCATAGATTAATGCGTACTTACTAAAAAGCACAAAATAAAGTAATTATAAAAAACCTTTTTTATAGACAAGCTTTCATTCTAATGCACTAAAAAGTAAAAAAAATATTGCTTTGGATGTAACGTAAGTTATTCCGAGAGTTATAGATACAAAAGCTTGTCGCTTTTGTATTCGAACTGAAAACTTTGCGCGACAAGCTTTTGAATCTATAACTCACGGAATAACCTACGTCACACATCAAAAGCAATTATTTTTTACTTCTTAGGGCATTTATAGGTATACCATTAAGTTCTTACGTGACTTATTTATCTGTAGTCCAATCGGAATATCTGCCACGACGTCATATAAATTTTACTATAACCGCGCGTCGTTTTTTTTTCGTAACCTAGGTAATACACCGTAAATCAAACATAGAGTTACTTCCGACTTTTTATTGGAATCTGCGAGTACTGATTGACTCATAATAGGAATTTCCCGTCAATAAACTTGAAACGGGGGTTTCGTCCGCGTAGCGTGTTGAACTTCATTTTGACCGATTTTCTTTGTTGTTGTTGACAATCAACCCAAGGGTCACTGCTCGCATTATTTCATTTCACAAAACATGTCAAGAGCATGGCAATGAAAAACATGTGGTGGATCAAAAGAACATTTTATGAATGAAAACTACTACAGAATGGGACAAATAGTGAAATAATTGGTTTTGTTTTGTTTTCAAATCGCATATGTCCGAAAGATGTACAATCATAGGAATACCAAATGGGGGAAGCGGAACCATCGAGTGGATTTTTAGTTTCGAATACAGTTTGACTTTGAATAAAGGAAAACGTGCTAACGTACGAGTACAACTTGTTATGAATCTACGCAAAAACTATGATACCTAGGATCATCGTATTTAGGCTTTAATGCTCCAAAAAAGTTTTTCTATACCCACGTGTGAAATACTAATTTCACATGCTGTGCTTGCTTTATTTTGTAAGTATTTTGAAATATCACAACAGCTGTCACAAACAATTATTATGTAATGACTATGACAATCATTGTTACTCATTCAAACATATGGACTTTGATTCAAGAATGGGCATTACTCTACCATACAAAATGGCTGCAAGAGGATACTTATTTCCTAGAAAATACCTAGACATTTACGAAATACATAGGTATAGTTTAACCATTTTTAATTGCAGAAGCTGTTTCTTTAAAGAGCAAATCAACACGAGCGTATATGTAAAGAAACGGAACGAAAAATAAAGTGTACTATAATTATAATACTCGTAAACATTCTCCGACGGCGAACCGAAGATCAAAAGAGCCGATGATGATAGTCAACGTGGGTTTGAGTGACAGCTGTTCGAATGACCTCAAGCCAATGATAATGCCTGTAGGTGTGTCTATACGTTGAGACTAATAAATCAACAGTTTCAGGAGGTCTGAGTAAATGAAAGCCAGTAGCGTCTCTGATCTGGGTTCGAAATAGATTTTAAAATATTCTATAGTTGTGATGTGTTTTGTTGAAAAATATGTCTTTTTTCGACCATGGGAAAATGAAATTATGATGATCCAATTACCTATTAATACATACTTCCTCATTTATGGCATATTTTTTCATTTTAACGTATTTTTAAAATATTTAAATTTTTAAATAAAATTAGTTATCTCCACCTCTGCTGCTCAAAGAATTGCGCCTCAAGACTGGGTAACTTGTTTTTTATGCTTCTGGTCTGGGATCGGAATAGGTTTTAAAATATTATATAGCTGTGATGTGTTTTGATAGAAAATGTGGCTTTTTTTCGACCATGAGAAAATGAAATAATGATCCGATTGCCTATTAATACATACTTCCTCGTTTATGGAATATTTTTTTATTTTAACTTTTTTTTTAATTTAAATATCTAAATAAAATTAGTTATCTCCGACTCTGCTGCTCAAAGGATTCCGCCGCAAAACTGGGAAACTTGTTTTTCATGCTTCTGCAATTGATAATGGGGGAACTTTTTTTTATACTTACCTACAGGTATAAGTTCATCCATTATCAATTGCAGAAGCATAAAAAAAGTTTCCCAGTCTTGCGGCGGAATAATTTGAGCAGCAGAGGCGGAGATAACCAATTTTATTCAGATAGTTAAATATTTTAAAAATACGTTAAAATAAAAAAATATGCCATAAACAAAGAAGTATGGATCAATAGACAATCGGATCATCATAATTTCATTCTCCCAAGTTAGAAAAAAAATATATTTTCTATCAAAACACAACACAGCTATAGAATATTTTAAAACCTATTCGATCCCAGACCAGAGACGCTACTGGCTTTCATTTACTCAGACCTCCTGAAACTGGTGATTTATCAGGGTCAACATATAGACACACCTACAAACATTATCATTGGTTTGCGGTCACTCAAACAGCTGTCACTGAAACCCACGTTGACTATCGGTTCTTTTGATCTACCGTTCGCCGACGGAGAATGTTCACGAGTAGTACACATTATTTTTCGTTTCGTTTCTTTGCAGATACGCTCGTGTTAGCGAAGTGAGTTTTTGATTTGCTCCCTATAGAAACAGCTTCTGCAATTGAAAATGGTTAAACTATAGATTAGTAGCATTTATTTGAAGACAAATTTAATTCGCATAAGAATAATAAATTGTTGTATTTCTAACAAAACCTAACTTAACCTAAAGCTTAAAAAAAATTAAACACAGAAAAAGAGATTAAACACAAAAACACACACATTCGGCATAAACACTTTTTTCGATTAAAAATTCTCTCAGATTTCTTTTGGACTCATAGGAGTTACGTTTCAAATGTTTTATTTTACATGAGAGTCTGTTGAAAATTTGTAAGCCGAGGTGTGAAGGAGCGTTTCCTGTAATTTTGTATTTACAACAAATCACATAATAATAATTTTTTTGTCTGGTTTGTTTGTCTTTTTCTCTTTGGAAAGTTTCTTGTTATTAAATACAAATAAGCAAAGTTTCAGTTTTTAATAGGAACGGGACAGTCAAAACACGTGGCTCTCTAAATATTGCTCTGCAAGTTTCATTCTGTTTCATGCCAGCGATTATTTTTATGAGTTTTTTTTGAGCGACAAATACGTCATTGGATAACGCAGAGTTATATTTAACCATTTTCAATTGCAGAAGCTGTTTCTATAGGGAGCAAATCAAAACTCACTTCGCTAACACGAGCGGATATGTGAAGAAACGGAACGAAAAATAATGTGTAGTACTCGTAAACATTCTCCGTCGGCGAACGGAACATCAAACGAAGATCAGAAGAGCCGATAGTCAACGTGGGTTTGGGTTACAGCTGTTTGAGGGACCGCAAGCCAATGATAATGCTTGTAGGTGTGTCTATACGTTGAGACTAAGATGCCTAAAAACCCTGGTGTATTCGCCGATTCGATTTTGTTTAGAATTTTTGGGGGACAACAAATGATAAACGTTAAATTCTGCTTAGAACTTCATTAGTAGATGGCGCGGTTAAGGAATGTTTGTGTCACGCAAAATGTCAAACTTCAAACCTATGAAATTTTATTTTTCTGTCAACATTACTTCATGCAAAAAATTGTGAATTGATCGTTTACAAAGATTATCGTGCTACGAACAGGATCCCGCTCAGAACAGTTGGCGCGAAAATGAGATGAAATCCTCGAAACTTACTACAATGTTTACATCTGTCTGTCGAAAATCAGATTTTTCTTGAGGTCTACCTGGCGATTTTTTCAAAGTGATTTCTACTCAAATGGCCTTTTTCGGATCATGGAAACTTCCACGAAGGAATGAGAAAAGGTAGGAGAGTGGACTGATGTCTCTAGATGATGAATTAACATGAAAACTTAGGGGACTGGAAAATGTCCCCGATGACATTGTTCCATTAAACTTTCCGATACAAACTATTACCAAGCCATTCACTGCCCATCTCTGCCGGACTATTACCTCTCTAACAACCTTCTGACATGAACAAAATCAGAGAGTTCATTGTAGATATCATAAAATCTGTTGATGAAGTTGAGAAATCGATGAATCCTGGTGTGCGACAGTCTAGGCTGCTTCCAGCTATCTTAGAATGACTTCGCCGGAAAAGGTGAGTCCTACTAACAAAGATGAGGGGAGAAAAAAATAATCTAAATGCTTTTATTTTATTTTTCAGCAACACCCCGCATGAGATAATCGGAGAAGGAGGGCGATCTAAACCAAGCAGTTACTCGGAAGAACAAGGCCCACTCCCAAGATCGATAAGGCTAATGACTATGATTAGGATGATTATCACTTTTTAATAAACATATGAATTTCAAAAGTAAGCGTAGACTTTTCATTCTATGAAGATATATTGATTTTGACTAGTGAATTCCGAACCGTCCCATAGGGTCCCATAGCTCTTTGGAAAAAAATATCCACTATATCTGGAATTTTCCAATACTTTTAGTCAGAAGACTGTCATCTCATGGAAAAAAATTTATACAAAATATATATAATATAAAAAATAAATATAAAAGTAATAATAAAATTATTTGACTTGCTAGATACTAGATACATTACAATCACAAGTTGAAAAAAAAATTATTCCAATGGGCAAAGGTTCAGAGAAGATTCAAATTAATTTATACATATACGAGTCATTTTACTAGTAGTGGAATAATATTAGATTTTAGCTTCAGAAAGTTAGGGGACTGCGGGAACTTTTTACTGTGCATTAGTGATGATGTAAGGAACAACATATAAAAAGTAACCAACCATAAAGTATGTTCCTAATTAATTATTTAACAAATAAGTTGCCAAATTACATTGTATATTGATTATTAAAAAAAATAAAAATAAATAATGGTGCCACTTGCAAAAATGGAAAAAGTGACATAAAAAAGGTAGATAAAATTTTTCTTTAAAATAAAAACTGAAAGCTGCAGAATTTTTTCGCTGACGTGCGAAAAAAATGTGAGGCGGCGACTCTGAAGTGCAGCGCTGGAGGAGCACGTCGCCACGAGCGAAAATGGTCCAATAGTCTCAAAATGGCTGCTGTTGAAAAACTTCGCAATATTTCATTTCCATACTCAATATCGGCAAACTATAAGTCGTTTGATAAAGCAAATTTTACCCGATTTTCATTTCTCTTAGATGTACACATAAATAACAAATAGGTAGCTGTAAATTATCATTCATGAAATCTACCTTTACGACTGGCCACGCCATCGTTTTTTCAATGTCATATTCTGGTTCAGCGTTCTCAAAAACCCCTATAGCATCAATTTGGGTAAAATTTTCTTAACAAAATTGTTTTTCATTGTTTAAACAATTAATAAACAAGCAGGGCACGAATATAAGTTTATAACTTTTTTCTGCAAACAATTTCTAAGTAATATCAGAAGGTGTTAGGGAAATCCATGGAGTCCTCCAGGATTCCAAAATAATGCATGATTTTAAGCTATTTGTACTCCGCTATATGAAGGTTATTTGAGTTCTTGCGATAAGATAGTCGTGTTGTCTGCCAAAATAATAAAATCTTAATTTGTCAAAAAGCTATGAGGTTTTTTCACTCAGAAAGGATTTGAACCAATTGAAGCTCCGTCCTCTGAAGCTGTAGAGATGAAGCTTATGTAACATTCAAAAGCTTTAGATATGTCGCAAAACACTTCCTTCAGACTAGAATATAGATTTTTCAGGAAGCGAAAGAGATTGCATCTCTCGTACTTTTATTGGTTTGAAAGCTCAATTCAGTAATTTACAGCACTTCATAAAATCATTATCCGCTCCATCATAAGATTTTTATCACGAGCAAACAGGGACAGAAATACATAAGTACCAACTCAGTGGAGCTGTATCAATAGAAAATCAACCATACAAAATAAATTGGTACGGTTCATAATTAGAATTATTTCGGAACCCTCTCGAAAATTCTATATAACACTCAGGGTTATTATATATATATAATACTGACAATATATGATAACCCTGACACAAGTACATGGAATAGTTTGTTCTAAAATATGTTACATCGATCGATCAACCTCAAAATATTTAACAACGAATTGACATAACCTTAAAGGTGACAAAAGCACAATCACAGAACGGGTCAGGAGACGCAAATCACAAAACACCCTGTGTGGTATGAAATTGCAGTTTACTGAATTATGACAAGAAACGACATCGGCGCCATCTGAAACTCTAGATAACTCCCTTTATCAAGTGGGCTGTTGTCCCCCAGTTTGTCCCAATATTTCACAGGTATAAGTGAATACACCATGTTTTTAGACATCTTAGTTGAGACTAATAAATCACCAGTTTCAGGAGGTCTGAGTAAATGAAAGCCAGTAGCGTCTCTGGTCTGGTTTCGAAATAGGTTTTAAAATATTCTATAGCTGTTTGTGTTTTGATGGAAAATATGGCTTTTTTTCGACCATGGGAAAATCAAATTATGATGATCCGATGGCCTATCAATATATACTTCCTCATTTATGGCACATTTTTTTAATTTAAGGTATTTTTGAAATATTTAAATTTTTAAATAAAATTAGTTATGTCCACCTCTGCTGCTCAAAGGATTGCGCCTCAAGACTGGGAAACTTGTTTCTTATGCTTCTGCAAATGATAATGGATGAACTATATCCCCCAAGCATATCCCGTGTCTCAACGTTGATGCGGCCAAGCTGTGATATACAAGAAGTAGCTGGTTTTGTAGCAGAATTGGTTTCAAGGCCCTAAGCATATAACCCAAAGAATTCAATTTACTTATGACTGCTTGACAATGACGTTTCCAATCGAGGTTCTCGTCTAGGATGATACCGAGAAATTTTGTTGTTTCTTCATTTTGACGTTGAAAAAGAGCTCATTTGATTTACACCATTGGAAAATATTATTCAACGCACTGTCACCGGATATCGTCATTTCTATCGGAAATCAATAGAGAGGTGTCATCTGCGTAAATGATAAGAAAGCATCATCAGTTAGCTTATCAATTTCGTTAACGTATAACAGAAACAAAGTTGGTCCCAGCGCGGAACCTTGAGGTACCCCTGTGACACATTTCGTAGGATCAGATTTTATTTTTGTCATGTGTCCGTTCTCCACGGATGTAAGGCTAATATATTGATGCCTATTTTATGAAAAGGAAGTCACCCAAATATGGGCAGTTCCTCGAATTCCGTAGTGAAACATTTTTGACACACTCGAATGCCCTGCTGAGATCGCAAAAAATCCCAGCAGGACACTCGCCTGCGTCAATCATTTTGACTAATTTTCCAATGTACTCTAAGACATCAGTATCCGTGGATCTTTTCTATTTGTTTGAAAATATGAACAGGATGTTCATAAAATCAGATGTGGAATCATCTGCGACTGGAAGATAAACTTTAGTCACTATCTTCCATCGTTCAAGATAACCTCTTGCGGGGTATTCATGTTGAAAAGGGAAACATTCTCAATTGAATATTGAATAGAAAGATTTTTCTGTGAATTGAAACATCCACGATAAAAATTTAGTTATTTTTTGAGAATGTCTAACAGAAAACAACTACTACCCCGGCTAAATCCACATATATCTATTCAATTGAGAATGTTTTTATTTTCAACATAAATATTTTCTACTTGTGGAATGAGTATTTCTTGATAGGTAACTCCTGTTAATATATAGTCATAAAATATAAGCCCAACAATTTTATTTCAAAAAATTCCGCACCAAACGCTTACAGTTTCTCTTCCTGTTCTCTTCATTTGTTTTGTCATTATTTTTCTGTTGTACTTTTTTCCCACGACCTTCGATTTTTTCTATTGAAAACGTATGACGTGGAAAAGAATGACTCATCAGCCCATAATATTTTAGTTAAATAATCGGGATCTTCATTTAAATTTTGAATTATCTGTTGTCAAAATTTCAGCCTTTTCCTCTTATGAGTCTCTGTTGAAACTTGTACCGGTAAAATTTGATATGGTTTGTAATTGTTCTTTTTCAAAGTACCTTGGATTTTGGAAAAACTTTTACCTAATTGATAGGCTACATTTTTTAAACTACATTCAGAATTTTCTGAAAAATAATATATTTGTCATTTTCATAGCTAACTTTAAAAATGTCAACTTTCATAGGATAGGTAATTACAGTAACAGCTAGTCTAAGTTATTCGACGTTAACTCAATAACGGTATAAAATAGGGCTAACATATGGTATATTTTTGAAATCAGGAAAAAAAGAGCATTCCAAAAATTTTATAATATACAGGGTATCCCTTTTTGAAAAATATCCCCTGGAATCTTCACGCTACTGTATTTTTTATACCATTTTTATAAAATTCAATGATTTTTTGTTTTGAAATTCATATTATTATCGTATTTTGTTGAAGTTTTGACAATTGTTTTTTATCGCTGCACCTTTTTCGTTTTTCCTCTTTCGATAACTTGTGATGTAATGGACTCATCGAAGCGAAACAAATAATCAGAATATCTTCAATGAATTTCTAACATTTCCACTGGACAAAACCATGTAGAACCCTTATTTCCCCATCGCCTAGTATATAATGTGGTAATTAACATTTTCAAGTCGAAACAATTCCAAGCATTTTACAATTATCGCTTACAAAGTAAGAATGAAATGTTTTGATTGGATTCGATTTATATGACTCTCTGAACAGTCAACATATTTTGAAACAATGGCCCTTTCATCCAGATCCCTTTGAAATTACTTATTAAAATATGAAACGTATGCCTTATGATCACATCCATTTTGTGCTGATTATGAATTCGACATGTAATGTTTTGACTACAGAAATGTTGAAAATCACTTGAAGACTAGCGATGATAAAATAGAACAAAGCAAATCTGGCCGATTTAATGAGTTTTGACTATTTAGAAACATTTACGATTCTACTCTGTGGATCAATATAATTGTTATGCTAGTTTTTATAGCCATAGTATTTTAATAAAAATCCATAACTTACGAGAGAGAGTGTGATTTTTTCGTCGTTTACTCAATGTCTCTTCTAAGCCAAATACCTTGGCGTTATAATCGACCAAAAACAGAACATAGAACTCTGCATGAATAATGCATCTGACTCTGTCAAAGTATTTAGGCTTAAAAAAAAGCCATCCGAATTATTGCTAATGTGGCCTTCAGAGACCATTGTAAACCTTTATTCCAGAAATTCTAAGTCATGACACTACCAGCTCTTTATATTTTCCATCAAATACTAGAAATTCATAATAGAAATAATGAACTAAGTAAAAATTCAAACTTTCATGAATATAACACTCGCGGTGCTGGGCATCTCAGACCACAGAGATTTAGATTAAACAAATCTGCAAAAAACTCCCTAGATATTGCTCTCTATAATAAATTACCATCCAGTTGGAAGATTCTAGTCATGCCTTGCTTTAAAAAAATATTAAAAAAATTTCTTTCAGGAAATGTGTTCTATTCAATTCAGGAGTATATGGACACACCTGTCAGTGATATGCGTAGTTGTAGTAATACCTGAAATAGTAGGAGTGCCTACTGGTTTATATGTATATATATATATATATATATATATATATATATATATATATACAGGGTGTTCCAAATTAAGTCGGCACCATTGCCAACTCCGTTATTATTGATGCTACGATTTCGGTTAAATGGGCAAACTGGTAGCATTTTTAGTGGCCTTCTTGATGCCGAAAACAAAAAAAAATTGACAGTCGCGTTGTCATAATATTTCATAAAATGATATTTTTTTCAATGGAACACCCTATATTTTTTCATGCATTTCGATTCGTAATAACATTCTCAACAACAAAGCTCATTTGACTTTTTTTCGTAAAGGTGAAAATGAGACAGTTGTATTAATAGGAAACATTTATAACAAACGGGTTTGATAAAGCGCTATAAAATATCGAGTAAATGTTCAAAAACACCGCCTTCTTGTTGAACACATATTTGGGCCCTTCTATTGACACTACGTGTGGCATTCAATACAGTTCGGCCATCAATTCTAGTAATTATAGTTTCAATATAATTTTTCATTTCATCTATATTATTATGTTTTATTTTGTACACCTCATTTTTCAGAAATCCCCAAAAATAAAAATCTAGAGGTGTCATGTCTGGTAAACGAGGGGGCCACTTAACAGGACCATTTGTAGCAATCCATCTGTTTCCAAAATAGCCTTGCAGCAGTCGTTTTACGCCACTGACATTATGTGGTGGTGCTCCATCCTGCTGAAAATAAATCATCTGACGAGCCTCCAGATCAAGATCATCGAAAAACTCTTCCAACATTCTTGTTAATAAATTAATGTAACGGGGTCCGTTCAAAGATCCATGGTAGAAAAATGGACCGATAATTCTGCCTCTAAATAGACCACACCAAACATTAAAATCGTCTTTGCGGATTGTGGGGATGGACTAGAAATGGATTATCTCTACTCCAATAATGAAAATTCTTTCTATTATACATCCCACGATTTGAAAAATTAGCCTCATCGCTCCATATAATATTTCTATTGAAGTTGGGATCTTGTCTGCATTTATTCATAAACCACCGACAAAACCCCAATCGTCTCTCAGGATCACCAGGTTCTAGTGTTTGCACTGGTCTTAACTTATAAGGAGAAATCTTATGTTTCTTCAGAATTCGTTGAATACCAGACAGTGGAACAGCTATTTCTCTAGATAAATCTCTGATAGAATTATTTGGATATACCTCAAAGTAGGATAAAACGTCAATTTCTGTATCTTCAGATATTACAAAACGTTTTTTAGTTCTCCTCTTCTCAAAAACTTTTTCATTGTTCCTGAATCGACGATGAAGCACAGCAAAAAAACGCCGATTAGGTAATTCACGATCGGGGAACGAATTGCTGTAGTGTTGGAGTGCTCTTACGCTATTTTTCTGGCAAACCAAGTAGTATTCTAACATATCACATTTTTCTTGATGGGAAAACGGCATTTCGAAAAATATTCAAACAGTAGTTGACAGTTACAATAATTTATGACATTGTCATGACATACTTGAGAATATTTGACGAATAGAATTTCAACAAAGTTTCAAGGCAACTTGATTGCTCATAATAATTATGTTTTATCGAATCAAACACATTCATATGACCCTCCAGTATATTCTGTTCTGTACAAAAACGGCTCCAAAGTTATCATTACAGCAGACATATTTTGATTCATAAAATAAATGCGGCTAGCGGAATGGCTTTAAGATGGAAATTATCGTTTTGTACATTAATACCAAATAGCTTAGTGGTGTCAATTGAGTGGTGCGACATGATGATCACGGGTTTCACGAGTTCACATCCCAGCGCAATTTTTTCTTTTTACTGTCTTATTTTGCTATTAGTAACAAAATATTGTCATTCGTATAAGTACAAAAAATGGGTGTTTGGACAATCATGAGGTTTTATTCGCCAAAACAAAGAAATTTTTTGTACTAGTGAAAGAAATAAATATTTCCACATAAGTCGCTCATTTTCCACTTTAGGAAGAAAAGTGATATGAGCTTTGTTGTTGAGAATTTTATTACAAATCGAAATGGATGAAAAAATGTAGGGTGTTCCATTGAAAAAAATATCATTTTATGAAATATTATGACAACGCGACTGTCAATTTTTTTTTGTTTTCGGCATCGAGAAGGTTACTGAAAATGCTACCAGTTTGCCCATTTAACTGAAATCGTAGCAACAATAATAACGGAGTTGGCAATGGTGCCGACTTAATTTGGAACACCCTGTATATATAATAATTTTATTTTAATATATATTATGTGCAGTAGTATATACATAATATGTTATTGATTTT
This sequence comes from Gonioctena quinquepunctata, assembly GCA_018342105.1. Classification (NCBI taxonomy): domain Eukaryota; kingdom Metazoa; phylum Arthropoda; class Insecta; order Coleoptera; family Chrysomelidae; genus Gonioctena; species Gonioctena quinquepunctata. The sequence continues at coordinate 29,845 of JAFIRS010001175.1, forward strand.
ATGTGGAGTTAAGACCTATTACAGGACCTTACAAATGTTCATTTTCCTGGACCTGCTACAAATATACATTGTATTTACGTAGTTAAATAAAGTTATCTATCTATCTATCAATAACATTACAGCGGCCACCTGGGAGTGCCGCTGAGTTTTTGGCAAGCTACGGGGTTTGAACCGACAATGATATACTATAATAATAATAATAATATTTATTTGTCGACAATTTGACAATTCTACAAAACTCACTGTGACCAATAAATATGGGATTCCCACAGAAGGACAAACCTGTGCGAGGAATGGATTATACAGTGCTTGTCTAAAGTCCGTTCCGTTTTGAACCACCTGGTATATCGCTACGAAATTTGGAGGGCTCAAATAGGAGATAAAAAGCTACTTTTTCATGAAATAATCACAGCTGAAAGATTTAAAATGGCGGCAGAGCGCCATCTTCAATAATTTTTTTTGAATAGAACACCCCATATATTATTCCATTTTCGAAATGTGCTCATAATTCTCAACAGTTTTCTCTAATACACTTTACTCCTAAATCCAATTATTTTCGAAATATTGACGTTTGAAAAGTGACATTCCGGTTTAAAATAAAGTATGGATTTTGGTCACATCCGATAAAACATTTTGCTAACTAAACGTTGTTATTAATTTGTAGTTAAATCTCTTAATGAATTCGACTAATAAGAGGCGTAAAGAGAGTTTAAGGATAGACAGTACCGCTTACCGGAAAATCTCGAAGCCTACGAATGTGTTCTGTAAATTCACAATCAAAACAAATTAGTTAGCTAAAAAATTATAATTTATTTTTGAATAACACTTTTATTTAACCTAAACAATTATTTCATCAAGTGTTCAATGTGGCCCCCTCCTGAATCTTGACAATAAAGTGCCCTATTATAAATAGCTTCTCTCACGTTGATAAGATTGTGTTCATCTATTTCTTCACATGTATCATTATTCGTTCCAACTCTTCATTGTTTGCCAGTGGCATAGATTTTTGACTTAAGATACCCCCAAAGGAAAATCTAGAGGTGTAAGATCCGGAGATCTTGGTGGCCATTCTGTGCTTCCCCTGCGACCTATCCATCGCCCAGGAAAGTTTGTATCGAGGAACTCTCTAGCCATGCGATCAAAATGAGGAGGTGCCCCATCCTGCTGAAATATGATTTCACGATTTTCAAACTCTTTGTGTATTGATCAATACAATTTGTCTTATTCGAGGTTCAATTTCAGTTTCTAAAAGATTTCTGTAAAGAACTCCTGTAAGATTGCCTCTGATGAAAATCGGTCCAACAACGCGATTGCCCAAAATCCCCGCCCAAACATTCACCTTTTCAGGAAACTGGGTATGTCCCTCTCTGAAAATATGCGGATTAGTATCGCTCCAGTATCGTACATTCTGTTTGTTGACTTTTCTATCAAGAAAAAACGTGTATTGATCTTCGAAACCCCGTTCTCCCTTAATTGTTCTTGTTAACCACTCACAAAATTCAACCCTCCGGTCTGGATCATCCTCCGTGAGAGCATGCAGGATTTTCAATTCATAGGGATGAAACTTTTCTTTTTTTAGGACTCTTTGGACACTTTCTAGACTTACTTCACAGGATTCAGCAACTGCAGACGTCGACTGAGTCGGATTGATTACCATTTCAGCATCAATTTCTACCTTTTTTTCTTCTGAAAGAGGCGGTCTTCCTGATCTTGGAGCATCTTTCAGCGTACCAGTTGCTTGGAGCTTATTTAAAAGTTTGCGCAAATATGATCTCGAAATAGGATTCTCGGGAAATCTATCATTAAACATACGGACTGCTGGATGATAATTTCTTCCAGCTTCTCCAAATATCAAAACTGCTTCGAATTTTTCGTCTAAACTACGAGCCATGATCACACTTTCCATAAAAGGATCTAGGCGCTCAACGGACTATTTGACAGTTAGCAGTTCAGTTTGACAGTAAACAAGATGTTACCGCGACAACGATTTTTTCCAATGCAAACTTGATTGAGAGCAACATAAGTGTTTTTGGTTGGGTTTGAAATGACCAAAATGTCACTTTATTATGAGCAGATTTTGAAAATGGAATAATATACAGGGTGTTCTACTTGAAAAAGTTATTGAAGATGGCGTTCAGTCGTCATTTTAAAACTTTTAGCTGTGATTTTTCCATGAAAAAGTAAGTTTTTACCTCCTATTTGAGCCCACCGAATTTAGTTGCGATATACCAGATGGTTCAAAAATTAGTAGGGGTGAACAGACCTTAGAAGAGCCCTGTATGTAGCTCATAGTAGTTATAAAGATGAATAAGTTTACAAATTGATGATTATAATAAAATATAAAACTCTCACGTGGAAATAATCCAGGACGTAAGATGGGTTATATTGTACATTAAACTAAATAATGGGTTATACTAAAAAGGTTAAAATATAGAATCAATATGTTATACTAAGTAGGTTAAAATGCTAGACTTAATTGGTTATATATGAAATAAAATACTAGAATTAAAGTAGATATATTGTACATACAGTTGAATACTAGAAGTGGAAGTGTAGAAAAATGATGAAGCACATCAACAGTTTAAAATAGTATCAATAATTAAAAATACAGAATGAGTTTTATTCATTTCTAGATAATAGTACATATTTTTCATGTCAACATATTGGTGTACCTGCATCCTTGGCAGGTTTAAGATTTTAAGTTTAGTTTTGAATATATTTTTGCTACCAATAGTTTTGATTTCTATTGGAATTTGATTATATAGCCGAGGAGCTAGATAAGAATGAGATCTCAGGTGGGTATTTTTCTGAGATTTCAGGACATATGAATCGATTTTGTTACGTGTTTCATATTTGTGTTATATTTTTTTCAGTTCATGTTTATTTGTGTGTTGTCTGAATACGATTTTTAGAAAGTAAATTTGTCTGATGTTTCTTTGTATAATGTGTCTGTGGGGTAAGTTCTTTTTTTCAAATAGGCCATTTTTAAAACTGATTTTTGAGTTTGTTCCATATTTTTTATTAAACTAGCGCTAGCTGCTCCCCAAGCAACTATACCGTATGAGAGGAGAGTCTCAAATAGGCCATCTGAACTGGTCTCATGTGTTTGAGTCTATATGTAACACTACGAAGTTTTTTGATCAAGTAATCAATATGTGCGTCCCATTGGTGGGAGTCTATAAATATACCAAGATATTTTATTTTGTTTACTGGTGAGATGGTTAGACTCACATCATCACATTTTATTGAAATTGAACTAAAGCTTGGTAGATTTCTGGCATAAGAAGTGAAAGTCATGTAGAAGTTTTTAGTTAAATTTGTACTCAGTAATCTACTTTCAAACCATTGAATAATGGCTTTGAATTTTTGAAACTTTCCTTTCAGGGACTTAATTCTGATTTGAAGATAACTACTGTGTCGTCTGCAAAACTTATTATATCTCCTTCCACATCTAACGAAAAGAGGTTGTTCAGATAAATGTTAAATGTCTTAAATTATTATTTTGGTGAGTGATACCAATAATTCCCTCAAATGATGTTTTATTTTTGTGTACTAAACACACAGTTTCGAGAATGAATATGAGGATTTTTGTTGAGAGAACATCGGCTTGCAAAATACTCTGAGTCCAACTTTACAAAGGTAACACACTGCACGCTTTTGAAGAACAAATATACTGAGAGATAAGTGCCATGTGAAGTGGAATGAATAGAAAAATCGAATTAAACGGTTTTCTTCACATAAAGGATTCAATATAAAATTGAACCAGAAAATGGTAGATCTCAGGTGAAAAACAACTACTTTCCTGGCAAATACCACGCAGAACGTTGAATGATATTCACCTGAAAATCCATGCATACTTCCATATAATATCAATGGACATTGAATGCAAATGTTTCTTTCTGATAAGCTCGATTATGTTTAATTTATGTCGTGTTCACCTAACAATCCGCATACCGGTTGCAGGCTTCTTGGAACACAGTATGTGTAGTTACACCTATAGGTACGCCGGAAAAGATAAACTTTAACTGGCGGTACCTAGTGACAGAAAGAAACACTCCGAAAATCTCCCACCTCGATAGGTTTCTAAATAAAAGATTCCTTCTCAGTAGGAGTGGCAAGCCCGTCTAGCATATAGTGAGAGATAAGTGCCATGTGAAGCGGAATGAATAGAATTGTCCATTGATATTATATGGAAGTATGCATGGATTTTCAGGTGAATATCATTCAACGTTCTGCGTGGTATTTGCCAGGAAAGTAGTTGTTTTTCACCTGAGATCTACCATTTTCTGGTTCAATTTTATATTGAAACCTTTATGTGAAGAAAACCGTTTAATTCGATTTTTCTAACAAATATACTATTGAAGTTTTGGTGACTGCAGATACCCCAGAAGGGTATGCCATTCCTAATATGAGATTCAATCAGAGCGTGGTATACTACTTTCGCAGTGGCTGAACCCATTTCTTTCGACACCATGCGCAAAGCATAGCACCCAGATGCTAGTTTTCCATTCAAGAACTTCACATGTTTTTCAAAATATAGGTTGTTGTTCAAATGGATTCCAAGGAATTTCTCGTATATGCTTTCTCAATGACATCTTCAGTACTTAAATGAATATCTGGTACATTACATTTGAACGTTAAGAGATTGGTTTCATCCACATTTAACGAGAGAAACCACCTTTTCACACTGGAGATATCATTAGTCATTTTCGAGTGGAGGCTATTTTTATCGGTCTCATGCACAAAATGGTTGTGTAAGCTGCAAATATTGTAAATCCACCATCAATCTTGAGATTAGCCAAATCGTTGAAATACAACAAAAATAGGATAGGCCCCAGTACATAGCCCTGAGACACACCATGTTTAACCAAGCTTGTTTTTGAGTTTGTGTTTGTTCTTACGAATTGGGTACGCTCATTTAGGTAGGACTCAATCCAACTGAGGCTCTGATTCCGGAAGCCATAGCATTGGAGCTTGCACAAGAGTATTCCATGATTTACACAATCGAAGGCTTTCGACAGATCACAAAATACTGCTGCGCAATCTCCATAAGATCGCCTCTACTATAAAGCTCTTTCAGAAATGAGAAGACTGCGTCACCTGTACTTTTTTGTGGTTGGAAACCGAATTGTTGAGGATTCCGAACTTTGTGAGAGGATAGAAACTTGATCAATCTAGTGTTGACCAACTTCTCTATAATTTTTCCCAAAGTGGGAATAAGGGAAATAGGTCGAAAATGTAATGGATCCGAAGTATCTCCACCTTTATGTAATTTTCAGGAAATTCGGAAAAATACCTCTTGAGAAAGACTCATTGATTAACTGGACAAGAAGTTCTAGTGTGAGTATGGGCATGTTCTCGAGAATTCTTATTGAGATATTATCCATTCCGCAAGAGGTTTTATTGTGTCCATTGGCCCAACCAAATCCGTGTCATAAAGAACAAATGGGTCAGAGACATGAATATCACTCATAAAGAGTAGTGGATCTGGTTCCATTTCTATTTTATCCGCCAGACTTTCGGCTATGGAGCAGTAGAATTCATTGAGAATGTTTGGGCTTAAAGTAATATCATTAGATTCAGGACGTTTCCTTCCAAGGTCATTTACTATTGACAATTCTGTTGTGGTAATAGATTATTTTTGCTGTCTCAATAATATTTCTGTAAATTCTCCTGTAGGCAATATAATAGTGAAGAAAAAAACCATTATTGTAGTATTTCTTAATCTGATGAAGACTTCTCAGATTAATAGCAGAAATACGAATACTTTTACTCAACCAATCTTTTTTATTTCTTTTTTTAATTTTAATTTTTAGAATAGAAAAGGAATTTTCAAAGCAGTTGGATATTATGATACGAAAAAAAGGGATCATCGGCAAACTGCACCATATTCCACTTGGCAACAATTATTGTAAAATTTATCATAATTACTCTCGCTGAATAATATACCAAATTTGAATTTGTTAGTGATGCTGTTATACGTAACCTTTACTCCTCAGAAAATCGCCTCATGATCAGAGATATTTGCTGACATAACTGAGCAATTAACCTTTTCTTCGGTTAAGTTGGAGCAAATGTAGTCAATTTTTTGTAGTCAAAATATAACAGGACGTACATAAGATCAGATGTGGAATCATCTCACAGAAAATTATTTCTATTCAATATTCAATTGAGAATGTTTCCTTTTTCAATAGTCAATTTTACTTTCAGAATTTGACGAAATTCTGGTTGGCCTATTCGTGTGATACGTTGAATGAGGTAAGAAGATTTCGTAGTTACAGGGTTAAAGGAGAGGTCTTGTCATCAAAGTTGATGTTCAAGTCTTCTGCCAAAATAACGGTTGCCATAGTAGGCCAGTAGATACAGACAATCAATCAACATTGATTCCAAGAGTTTTCAAACTTCAATGGTATGTTAGTGCATTAATGAAAACTAACTATAAAATTTTGCAGAAGTCTGCGATTAATGGAACATTGTTTTAATTGCAAAAAACGATTTCATGCTTTATAATTGCACTGAAAATTCCAAAAGTTCCGCAAACTAGGCATACCTATAGTAATGGTGTTTTACAACATGCATTAAGTTTGCAACCCTGTAAAAGTTACGGAACCTTGTTTTTTGTCACTTGTTCAAGTTTTTCAATGTAATTTGTTAGAAAAAATTACAAAAGTTCTGCAAATTGGACAAGTGAACGGAAAAAAAGTTTTAAATATTCACGTACATTTGCAACCATTTCTGAAAAACGCATATTTTATTCATCAAACTTGAAATAATTACAAAAGTTTTTTATTGTGGTTGCAAGTAAAGAGAATATCGTTCTTAGTGATATGTAACTTTGCAACCTCATACGAAAAACGGAACCCATTTATCCACCAATTTTTTTGGCATTTTTACAACTTTTGAAAAATTGCAAAAGTTCTGCAAATTGCGATTAAAATTACGACAAATATTTTACGTAACGCAAGAGATTTGCAACCGTCATTGTTCAACGGAACATTTTTTTTTGTATAATTGATTTGTTTTTCTATGATTTGGCCTTAAATTGCAAACATTGTGCAATTAGGTTTGAGATATATTTTAGACGGACATATCTACAGTGGTCCAGTTAAATACTTGATTATCAATCGCGTATATCTGTTATACTTTGTACTGGTTGATTGAAATTGCATCCGAACTTTAATACGGTTACGAAGTTTAATACGGTTACGTAGTTAAAATATTTAAAACTAATTATTGATCTCAGAAGCAATCACTGTTTTCGACTATAAATCAGCGAAATCAATGTAATCTAATATTTTCGAATGCAACAATCGAAAGAATACAAAATTTTGATAAATTTTGCTAAATGGAAGACATTAATTTTTTATCGCATTAGAAATGACATGCAATGATTCTTCACTTAAAATGTTCACTTGTCACATGACTTTATAGCAATCGTCAATATTTTAAAATGAATAATCGATGCTCTATGGAAGTAAGGATATCAAAACGTTATCGATTGTATATCTTGCAAGTACATAATTTTCATCGTCAAACAGAAATGTTGCTGAAAAATAAAATTTGTGAAATCGATATTACATCTCAAACTTAATTCTTACAGGTATGTATTTCTTGAATTAAATAAAATTATAATTTACCTTTTCACTCGACTTTCTAACTCCAATTGTGGTTTCGCATGAAAAATTATATTGAATCCGAATGGAGGACTGAAATGTAATCGACACGTAAGAATCATTTTCTTGGTTTATACAAATTTTGAAATTAAAGAGGGAAAACATGTTGGTAGGCAATTATATTCCAGTTGTAGCTCCAGGACTAGTAAATGAATGTGCATTGTTTTTGGTCAGTTATATAGTTGTCTCTCATAAAAATACAATTGTCAGTCTTCTTTTTATTCTGGTAAAAAATCATGTTACTAAACTGTTGTGCATTTATTACTCTGTAAACAAAACACTGTGACGTAACACAGTTGTAGGTTGATCGTACGAATGTACAACTGTACGAGTGTTTTTTGAAACTCAATATTTCCTCCATTTTTTGTTGAATCAAGAAAATTATGGAAACGTGTCAAGAGATTCTCGATCCTACATCAAACATACTCAAGAGTATTTTTTATGCAAATTCCTAATTGTAATATGATGTTTTGAATGTATATCGAAAACGTTAGCTTTCAACATTGAATGATTTCACTTACCGTTGACGAGCTTCTTCTTGGTCGGTAGTTAACTTAGTAACACAATGAATGTCATTCATTAGATTTATGGAAATATTTGTTATTCAGATAACACAGGTGTTGCAAAAATAAATATTTTTTTAATTCCTAATGTTTCGCATTGTAACATAGTTTGCAAATTATTATACTGCCACCAATTGGTAAAATGAGTTGTCTGCTCGATTCGCAAAATTTCTGCTTTTTTGGTAGAGTACAAAAAAAATATTTTCTTTTGTTTTTAACCTCATTTCCGTGTTGCAGACGATGTGGTAACTTGATTACTATCGTTTCGGACGTCCATCGTCTTAATGTATTTGAAAGGTTTTCACGACGTTTCGAATGCTTGTATCTGCAATCGTCTTCAGGTGAATCAGGACATCCCACTTGCAACCATTATTTGAAACTTTTGTAATAATTCCGATACTTATTTCAATTGAAAGAATCAATTTAATGAAAAAATATATTTTCCGTTTGACGCAAGAGGTTGCAAATTGAAACTCTTGCCAAGAACAGTATTTTAGTAATTTTTTCGAGTTTGCAGAACTTTTGGAATTTTCATCGAAAAATTAGGACTAACAACAATTTTTTTTTCGATAAAACAAACATTTCCGTTTTATATGAGTGATTGCAAATTTATCAAAGGATGTAAATTGCTATTTTTCAAAATTTCGGAAGTTTGCAGAACTTTTGCAAATTTTTCCGCGCTAATATTGTGAAAATTCATTAAATTCTGATTTTCAACAACTTCCGTTCAGAAAAAAGGGTTGCCAAATCAGACTACATATCTTCTATGAAAGTCCTCTTCACTCTACTGAAGTTTTGAAACTTTTGGAATTTTCATTAAATTTTGGGAAAATCATGTCTATCTCTACTGGCCTATAGGAGGTAGTTTAAGTAAAAGTAATTCAAGTTTTTCAATAAACACCAATCCATCTGAACTAGATGATCTGTATATGCACAACACATATAGGTTGGCTGCACTAGAGCTAATGAAAATTCAAATTGCTTTTCCTATATAAGGTATAGTAACATTGGTTAGTTCTAATTTAGGTGATATAGAGTTATGAACCATTATCAATGTGCCACCACAGTAGAATTCCCTTTTGCTAAAGTTTGATTCCATAGTGTAGTTTGGAATAAATAAATCAATTAGCCAGTGATAATAATAAATAATAAAAGCTATTATTATCGTTTGTTGAAGAATATAATATTTTATAATCCACATGTGAAACTCGAACTTGATATAATGAAAATTCTACATAGCTAGTTCTAAACAAGCAATATCTCTACTACATACATACTAATATCGAGAGAAATTGGACCATCTTCGTTCTTCTGTCCGATACTGATCTTCCTGCTGGGCAGCTGAACACAGTGGCGTATCAATTTCCCTTGTGCTGTTGAATTTGGAGTAATCAATTTCATATGCCAACTTTTCTTCGTCCAAGGCTATCATCGACTCGAACCTCCGACCCCACAAAATCTCATTCGATAAATAACTGGATCTAGCTTGGATTTTTTGATCCGTGCTTTCCACTGTTCCTTCCAGTGCCACTATAATTTCGAAATTCTCGCACTGCAGATCGCCGAAGGAAACATTATGCAGCGGTGACTTTTGGTCTATTTTATGAACGATGGTCAGAGGCCAAATGAAAAAAAAATCTCCTTCAGACTCGTCCACACTGACCACCAGCTTTGTCAAATAGTTCGAGAAGCTTTCACCTTCTCTCGTTACCTTGTCTTTCATCAATTGAGCATTGATTGTGGGCGTTAATATTCTGCTTTTGTGTCTCAGGTCTGCAATGCGGAATACTAAGCAAAGCACTTCATCGCGCATGCTTATGGTGGCGAATTTCGAAAACTGGATGCAATTCGCTCTCAGCTTGGGTCTGGTCATTTTGGTGAATATTATTCCGATCAAAAATACTTGTATTATCAGCCCTGAGATGTTCTGAATGCACATCAGGAAAATAGCGTCTGCACATTTATCTGTGGGTTTCTTGCTTCCGAAACCTGAAAAAATTAGAAAAGTTCAATGGGTGCTAGATGGTTCTCTATGAGAGATGTCATTGCTGGATATGATTCAGTTAGAGCTGATAGAAATGCGAATGGAAGAGGCTTATGTATTTATTTCAAAACTGGATAGGGCGAGACATTATAGCTGGGAACAATTTTGGTTGAAGATTACTTTAAAACTGAAAACATTTGGCTTAGGCGTGATTTATCAACCACACGAACAAAACACAATTTTTAGATGAGTTCGAGGATCAATAAACTCCTTAAATTTATTCAAAAAGAAAGTGAAGGCTTGGATTTTGTCTATAAATAGGAACAATTTACACAATCTTGTTAACTCCGGATGGAAAGAAAATTATTAGCAAAGCATTAAGTACAGATCTCGATTTCTTTATATGGTTGACTTCGTCACTACGTTAGAGTCTCATGTTGGCGTACATATATATTTTTTTTTTCTAGAAATTATTTTATACTTATGTCTACCCTCAAACTCTCTGATCTTCACCCCTATAACTATTGTATAATCCTTCTATAGATTTTCACACACACACTTACATATACAGAGATCCTCAATACGTAACTGTTTCAAATAGTAGATGGACACTTCAAAAGTAGGTACTAAATTGTAAAACGCATGACTGACTTGACTCATCTGTTCGATGAGGTAGAAACTGCGCATAGACAAGCTCCTTGAGAACTTTTTTGTCATTGTTGGATATGATTCAGTTAGAGCTGATAGAAATGCGAATAGAAGAGGCTTATGTATTTATTTCAAAACTGGATTGTAGGGCGAGACATTATATCTGGGAACAATTTTGGTTGAAGATTACTTTAAAACTGAAAACATTTGGCTTAGGCGTGATTTATCAACCACACGAACAAAACACAATTTTTAGATGAGTTCGAGGATCAATAAACTCCTTACATTTATTCAAAAAGAAAGTGAAGGCTTGGATTTTGCCTATAAATAGGAACAATTTACACAATCTTGTTAACTCCGGATGAAAAGAAAATTATTAGCAAAGCATTAAGTAAAGATATCGATTTCTTTATATGGTTGACTTCGTCACTACGTTAGAGTCTCATGTTGGCGTACATATATATCTTTTTTTTTTCTAGAAATTATTTTATACCTATGTCTACCCTCAAACTCTCTTATCTTCACCCCTATAACTATTGTATAATCCTTCTATAGACACATACACTTACATATACAGAGGTCCTCAATACGTAACTGTTTCAAATAGTGGATGGACACTTCAAAAGCAGGTACTGAATTGTAAAACGCATGACTGACTTGACTCATCTGTTCGATGAGGTAGAAACTGCCCATAGACAAGCTCCTTGAGAACTTTTTTGTCATTGCTGGATATGATTCAGTTAGAGCTGATAGAAATGCGAATGGAAGAGGCTTATGTATTTATTTCAAAACTGGATCGTAGGGCGAGACATTATATCTGGGAACAATTTTGGTTGAAGATTACTTTAAAACTGAAAACATTTGGCTTAGGCGTGATTTATCAACCACGCGAACAAAACACAATTTTTAGATGAGTTCGAGGATCAATATACTCCTTAAATTTATTCAAAAAGAAAGTGAAGGCTTGGATTTTGTCTATAAATAGGAACAATTCACACAATCTTGTTAACTCCGGATGAAAAGAAAATTATTAGCAAAGCATTAAGTACAGATCTCGATTTCTTTATATGGTTGACTTCGTCACTACGTTAGAGTCTCATGTTGGCGTACATATATATCTTTTTTTTTTCTAGAAATTATTTTATACTTATGTCTACCCTCAAACTCTCTAATCTTCACCCCTATAACTATTGTATAATCCTTCTATAGACTTTCACACATACACTTACATATACAGAGGTCCTCAATACGTAACTGTTTCAAATAGTGGATGGACACTTCAAAAGTAGGTACTAAATTATAAAACGCATGACTGACTTGACTCATCTGTTCGATGAGGTAGAAACTGCCCATAGACAAGCTCCTTGGGAACTTTTTTGTCATTGCTGGATATGATTCAGTTAGAGCTGTTAGAAATGCGAATGGAAAAGGCTTATGTATTTATTTCAAAACTGGATTGTAGGGCGAGACATTATATCTGGGAACAATTTCGGTTGGAGATTACTTTAAAACTGAAAACATTTGGCTTAGGCGTGATTTATCAACCACACGAACAAAACACAATTTTTAGATGAGTTCGAGGATCAATAAACTCCTTAAATTTATTCAAAAAGAAAGTGAAGGCTTGGATTATGTCTATAAATAGGAACAATTTACACAATCTTGTTAACTCCGGATGAAAAGAAAATTATTAGCAAAGCATTAAGTACAGATCTCGAATTCTTTATATGGTTGACTTCGTCACTACGTTAGAGTCTCATGTAGGCGTACATATATATCTTTTTTTTTTTCTAGAAATTATTTTATACTTATGTCTACCCTCAAACTCTCTAATCTTCTCCCCTATAACTATTGTATAATTCTTCTATAGACTTCCACACATACACTTACATATACAGAGGTCCTCAGTACGTAACTGTTTCAAATAGTGGATCGACACTTCAAAAGTAGGTACTAAATTGTAAAACGCATGACTGACTTGACTCATCTGTTCAATGAGGTAGAAACTGCCCATAGACAAGCTCCTTGAGAACTTTTTTGGGACACTCTCCTCATCACCATATCACTAAGGAAATCTGTGTTGTCTAAATCTTATCTTGTCCATTTTCTTATTGATCAATTATTGCCTCCTGGGCTTTTAAATAAGTATAGATTAAGTTATTTTAAGCATTTCTTACCCATAACTTCATATTTTGATTTATATTTATACTTCTGTTTTTAACCTATATATATATATATATATATATATATATATATATATATATATATATTGTTATGTAATGATGATTTGCAAATAAAAATTGAATAATAATAGTTGTTGTTATATAATGAAGATTGCTAATAGTTTTTGCTATTCTTTGTGAGCCAAATGGATATTATATAGATAGATATTTTCGCCCTGTATATGTATTGTATGCTGTAATAATAATTGCTAGCGAACGTCACTGTTCTCTCGTCACGCTGCTGCCAATTGTTATCACTTTTCTCACCACGGCTAAGCAACAGTTGGTACGCCTCTTACCTCAGATAGCCGGTTCAGGCAATAGAGCCACTAGCCTTTGCTGTCTAATTTCAGTTTATTCAATGGTCATTGTTATGATTGTTGATCATTGTAAGAAAATAAACAACAAAGTATCAAAAAGCAATTATTTCCTTTATTCAGGAAGACTTAATTTTACCTGGCCTACGAGAAATAACTTAAACTAATGTGAATCTACAAATATTCACGGATAATCATTAAAATCAAATCATGGATAGATAGACAGAACCTCACTTTTTCCTTGAGAGTGAATTTTTCTTTTATGGTTCAAATTAAAGTGAAATAAAGTTCTTCAGATGTGAGATACGTTATTTGTGATATTGTTCATGGACCGGATGTGCACTATTAAAGTTTTTATACCTGCTGGAGATGTCAGTGTTCAAGATATGCCCTGAAACTGGATCCTTCCTCACTCCAAGCTCTATCAGGAACTCCAATACCATAAATCAGGAACCATACATATGCATAAATCAGCTGTGGACACTTGGATATGTTGTATAATTAAGGTAATATTGGTTTTTCTCTTCTAATGTTGGAATTATTTCATTTTTCTTTCTCCCAAAATGTTGCGTGGCATTCCCTTGTAAATTTATTTTCGATCTCTTGTGGCTTTGTTTGTTGCTCCCTTGGATACCAATTTTCCCTCTTCTTTTTCATTTGAATGTTTGAATTCGCGCACCAAATTGTCACATTTCACTGTTTGGGTTCATCTTATATAATTTATATAAACAACTATTTTCCCATTCTTATTACTATGTACATATTTCAATAATAATTGCTTATGACATCACCCCGTTGTTATTCTCTCACAATTTCCAATTTCCCATATGACCATCTATTCCCTGATTGGCTAATCTCATCAAGAAGTTTGCTGTTCTACCATTGGCTACTTTTAGTTAGCTATAATTTCATATACTGTATGTTTCAAATTTGTTAATGTGTTGATCACTTTTTATTCATGAAAATTTTGTAAAACTAGACTTTTTGTTGTCTTTTTACCAATTATGGGTTATAATCATTATGACAGTGTATGAAATTGATTGTGTTATAATATTTTGACATTTTTATCTATCCATATTATACATAGGCTCACAAATAAATAGAACTTCCAAAATTATGTCAAAACAATCTCTTGAAACTAATAACTACTTAGTAATTTTTTTTTTGTGAGTTTTTTTTTCTTTTAAAACTTATAACTGGCATAGCATAACAATATATATATATATATATATATATATATATATATTCCTAGTAGCAATATTGGCACTCATATCTCAACCTATCACATACAGGCCATGTCCAAGCATCTGATGCTTCCATGGTCGTTACTAAGATCACAAACAAGCATTTTATGCTTCTGTGATGATTAGTTTATTCACTGAATGAATGTACTTATACCGATTTTTTTATTGTAAATTTCTTTCAGTGAATAAAATTATTATTATTATTATAGTTTAAGTGCCATGTATACATGACCAAATATTTCAATCTTCCTCTTATTTCTTCTCTTTCTAAAAGATTCAAAAACTCATCTTTCACTTCACTTCCTTTCTTAGGCAAAGTTTCCCATGATATTCAAAACGTTTTGAATAAACACTCCTTTACATAACAGGTATGGAATTTACTCGATTTCTTGTTCATTCTCAACAACCAATGCTCAATATATTGATCAGAGTTGAAGAAAGACATTATAGAGTCATCAAACATGTCCAAAACATCCTGGTGTAACATTCTCCAAGCTAACACAAAAAGATCTTTTGGTAATCAAATAATTAATTCGGAACACAATTTTCAAATCGATAGAGATCTGAAAATCTTACACGTTTGTGAAAAAAGCAATTAACTAAATCTTCTAGACATTTTCGAAATCAACTCTTTTATTAATATCAGTAATGTTACTTAGTTGAATGAACAGATCAACTTCGATTGTATTGATTTCTTCAATTAATAATAATAATAATAAATTTATTCACCATCATAAGTACGAATATATAAAATAGTAGAGTACACAGTTTTTTTTTCATATGGTAAATAAGCAGATTGGCCCAAAAAAGATCTCGAGGAGCTTGTCTATGGGCAGTTTCTACACTATCGACAAGGATGGGTTGAATCAGTCGTGTGCATATTTTATAAAATAGATGGTTTTGGAGGTATACATCAAGTATTTAGTTAGTGATAAGGATGTATACATGAGCACGTGGGTAAAGTGCTGATAAAAATTATAAAACTTTTAAAAAAATCAATAATACGATTAAAACTAGGTATATCAGAGTAGAATAGCTGAAACATCGTTAAGAATACATAGGATATATAATTTTTTGATTAGGACTATATGGGTTGAATATAAGTATAAATGAAAGTTAAAAAGTATGGAATGTACATGAAACGTTAGCATAAAACTCTAACAAAATGTCGTAGTTAGGTACAAAAAAACATCAAATGTGTAGGAAATACTATGTTAGTAAAACATCGTTTTGTCAAGAGTCAATGAGGTTGTGCAAAGTAATCCTATTAATAGACAAAATCCAAGCTTTCACTTTTTTTTTGAACAGATTTTAGGAGTTGATTGATTTCATCGAGCCTGGTACCATATTCCTCAACCTTGGAGCAATGTAAGTGAAGGATAGTTGGCCTATTGATTTGAGGGCACGTGGTAATAACTCGTTTGCTGAAGTTTTTCCCCTTGTGCGGTATTGGTGATTTTTTTTTTACGTGAATGTTAAAATTGATTAACAAAAGAGCTGTCGTGGTTTCATTATTTGGATTTAATTGAACAAGAGATCGGATGAGTATTCGGGGGGTTTGTTGAATATGATTTTTAAGATCCGTTTTTGCACAATTTCCAGAGACCTTAGTTTGGTTTTTGTCAATCCTCCCCAGCCTATTATGCCATAGACTCTACCAAGGAGTGATAAATTATCTTGAGATGATTCACCCTGAAGTAGCATTTCATCTGCTTGAATTTAAATATGAGTCGACGCACCGTTTGAACGTGGACATCCCACTTCAAAAATGAGTCCACCATAATGCCAAGATATTTAGCTGACAGTGTGATTGGTATAGAATGATCATTAAACGTTATATTTTCGTAGGTAGGCACGTGTTTTTCATAGGAGGTGAACGGAATGATTTTTGTTTTTGTATGGTTAATCGTTAGATGGTTTTCGGTAAACCAATTAGTAACATTTTTCAAATCACTAGCAGTAGTTTCTCTTACCATGTTCCAAGTGTCATATACATATAACAAAACAGTGTCATCGGCGAAGGAAATAATGGTACCAGCGGAGTTTATTTTAAGTAAGTCGTTCAAGTATATGATCAAAAGTATCGGTCCCAAAACTGTCCCTTGTGGTACACCACAGTTAACAGCTCTACTACCGCTCATTTTCCCATTTACAAATACTTTCTGTTTTCGATTTTGTATGTAATTTTCGAACAATTTCAATACATTTCCTCTGATACCAATACTCTCCAATTTATCTAGCAAAATCCCACGGTTTATGGTATCAAAGGCCTTTGCTAGATCTAGGAATATACCCAGGCATGGTTTTGAGTTGTCAACTGCGCTGAATATTCTTGATGTAAGAGCACCTATCGCGTCTTGAGAGGAAATATTTTTTTGGAAACCGAACTGGTTGGTTGAAAGGAATTTGTGTTTTTCTAAATATTTGGTTAGTCTCTTTTTTATGATCTCAAATACTTTTGATAAACCGGGAGTTAAGGATATCGGACTGTAATTCTCCAAGCAGTCTTTTTTTCCAGATTTAAAATGGGGCTGATGGTAGCTATTTTGAAATATTTTGGAACTAATACAGTATTTATGATCAGATTTATTATATGGCTTCACAGATTTCGATATGTGGTGAACAATGGATTTTAAAATTCCTTCAAATAAACATTGACTGCCTATGTATCCTTAGACAATGATAATACTATGGAACAGAATCATTAGGTATACCTATGGCTTAGTATTTCACTTTGTCAAAAAAAGATAGAATTTCGTCACTGGCTCATTTGATCAATTATAAAAAAAATATTGATTACTCTAGTCACCCCAGATGCTGAAATTTGGTACAGTAAATTATACGTTTTTAGGAATATTAGTTCAATTATACCAAAACTGATAAATAATGTCTTGATAGTGAAACGCGTTTGCCAATCATATACATGATAGAACGCTAGAACGCGCTTCAACAATCAACAATAGACATGACGACACTATAATTAGACGAAAGTGCACAACGTATTGGTATTATTGAAAACATTGTAGAATGAATGACTCAAAATGAGAAACAACAGAGGATAATGCTAAGAGTAAAAACAATTGTAAAGAATATTTTACGAAAAACTATCATTGCAGATTTTTGGGCACCTAAGTAATATTCGGGTTACTTGTACTAATTAAAATATCCTGGCATTTATTAGGTGGATGCAGGCAAATTTAACTTTCCATGAAAATTGTAAATCATTATGAAACTAATATAAATGTTTGTTGAAAGATGCCCAACTCACGTTAATATTCTAATTAAAACATATTAATAGCGGATTTGCTAATTCCATATTTTGTTCGTATTCTAAATTGCTTTCTCTTACAGACCAATTTACAAGTACTCGAGGATCATTATCATAATCCTAGACAAATCTTCAATCGAACAACCAATACTTAGGTGCACATTGATGAATTTCTTCCAACAGTTTCAAATATAAATCCATGTTTTTTTATAGGAGAAAAGTCTGTGAGCTGTGAAGTTTTTTTTTAATTCCATTTCAGATTCGGAATATTTTCCATGGGATGCATCAGGAATATTATAATCATTGTAAAAATTCTTCTTTAGGAAATTTTGGCCAGTACCAATATTCATTTATGTTTGTTTACGCTGAGGACGCCCTATGGCTATCACATTTTTCTTTGGTGTTGCACATCTCAAATTCTTCTTCAAGTATATTGAAGAATTCATTCATGCATACGAGATAAGCGAGACAGAGGAAGAACGAACATGCGTTAAAAAGGAATCCAGGTACAAACGTCGTGATTGGATCTTATCCCAACAAAATTTACAATTTTCATAAATACTTCGAAATAGCAAGATTTTGATGTACGGTTGGATTTATATTTTTGGTATTAATGACAAAGAGAAGTAAATTTTTCTTGTCAAATTTTATGGACAGACAAGTCTACTTTTACCTGAAATATTTAGCAAAACTTTAGGAGGTGGACACAAAAAACCTAAATTATGCTCACACTTCTTCCCAAAAAAATATGAAGTTTTCAAATGATGAACTAACCGAAGGACTAGATGAAAAGCCCTTAATGAAAGACCAACTCGTAGTTTGAATGTGATGGATCTCCAATATATAATTCGGCAGGTGTTGAATAATTTATCCCAGAACTGTTTCGTGGAAAGGCGTGAGATGGAACAACATTGGCCACCTAGGTCGCCAGGTCTAATCCCATCAGAATTTTTCGTCCTCTAGGGGTATTTCGAGCAGAAAGTCTACAAGCATCGACCATTCCGGAGACAATAATTCGAGAGTATGTATCAAATTTTACTCCTCAGTTTTCCAGAAACGCTGTGAACAAAGCTTCCAGACGAACTATTATTAGTATTGAGCGTGATGGCAGACATACAGGAATGTAATAAATATTTTCCCACTCATAATAGTTTTAGTTAGTTATACTTTGAATCGACCAATAGTTCGTTTCAGCTCTATAAATGTTCATGATAAAATATTATTACTTAGCGTTCCTTCTTACATTATTTTCATAACTTACTTTTTAACGGAGCGCAGTTCGTTTTATGATTTGGTGTCAGAAAGTGGTTTATCTGTTATTTACATTTTGTTGTATTCTGATCAAACAAATTAATTTAAAATGGAAATTAATGTTAAATTGAATTTTATGCATCAACTAGTTGATCCTATAGACGTTGTCCTGACCAAATTTCTATATTCCCTAATATTTTGTTTCCTGAAACCTCGTAGCGTAAATTTTTTTTTCCTATGTTTTTTTTGTGTTCCATCTAGGTTGTGCCTTTGACTCTGTCCGCTTCCCCTTATCCCGTTTTTCCTTAATCCCGTTGTTTCATTACCGAGTTATAGCATGTTCCATTCCCTTTTCCCAATATCCCGTTTTCCCATTATCCCATTTTCCCGTTAGACCTTTCTCCCGTTATCCCATTTTCTAGTTATCCCGTTTTTACGCTATCATGTTTTCCCGTTTTCCCATTATTCCGTTAATTCTTAATCCCGCTTTCCTGTTATCCCGTTTTTTCGTTATCCCGTTTTTCCTTTCTCCCGTTTTCCCGAAAAAAAATAGTCAAATCGCTCCAGCCGTTCTCAAGTTATAAGTTATAAATTTCCAATAACTGTTCTGAAAATCCTTTCTTTCCCTAAACATCTTATTAGAACATTCAGAAAAACAATTAGTAAAATCGGTCCAGCCTTTGTTTTTATAAAATATAAAAAATGGTACCCTGGCCGGGATTCGTTCCTGTGACCTTCTGCTTGGTAGGCGACAATGTAACCGATGAGCTATTTCCTCTTTGGTGATAAATGACTCGATAGTCTTTTTCTTCACCAAATTTCTTATTTATCCGAATTTTCCAATTTCCGGGCCACTTTCATAATAACCATCCTCGGGCTATTACGAACATTTAAAAAAAATAGCCATTCCAAAAAATGGGAGGAGAAAGTTTTATTGCATCTGAAATTTTCTATAATAGCGTACTAATCAATCTTCGATACGACGTTTCGTGTCTCACGGCCACCATCAAGTTTTGTAATATGACATTTATTTATTTTCTTTATTCTTTTCAGTTCATTATAAAATGAATTATTGTTTCATTTCTACTACTTTGATTTTTTCTATTTCACTGATAATGCTATCTTTTTTATCGAAATTGTTAGGCAATGTCGAAGTAAGCCTATTGTTATTTCACGACAGGACCGTAATTAAAAATTATCGTCACTGATAATGTAAGTTATTTCACATAAAACGTCGTTAAAATGACAAGTGTGATATTTCACCACTGAATTTGGATTTTAACGGCTCATCAATATTTGTAAAAAAAAAGACAGGTACTTATTAAAAAAATGACTTGACGTGAAGACACGAAACGTCGCATCGAAAATTTTCTAGTACACTATTATAGCGAATTTCAAATACAATAAAATTTTCCTCTTCTTTTTTTTAAATAAAAAATAAATATGTCAAAAAACAAAAATAGCATTTTTAGTTTTCCCTGTATAACTCTAGAAGGGCCAGAGTCCCTGTAGATTTTTTGTCGACCAAGTTAATGCTCTCTAATCACGTTAACTTTTAATAACCTGTAAATGGTCGATTTGGTCCATTAATGTATAATTGTGGTATAGGCAACTAAACATACACGGATTCGAATATTATTCAAATTTCAAATCATGTTACCTTCGCGCTGTCAAATTTATGGATTTTGAAATCCAAATATTGTAAGTTTCCTTCTAGTTGAAGGAAATGGATTTCGCAAATTTCACGTTAACCCCCTGAACGAGCTCAACGGAATTTTTTTGTAATCAACTCGTATATTAAAATGGCGATTAATGATCTCGAACATTAACGCGCTCGCTTCGCTCTCGCGTTAAAATATCCCGATCATTAATCGCCACCATTAATACACTAGTTGATTATATAACTATATATGCATAGTTTTTTTTAGAAGATATTGTGTAATATTCGATAAACGCTGCTCTGAATGTCAGTGAGACATTCAAACATAGCGTTATTGCCGCTTCTTTTGACCATTAATTTGGCATTTTCCTGAGTTGCCGGTGTCACTATCTTGCGGAACTTCTGAGGAAACGTTATTCTCCTTCATCCTATGAATAAATCAGAACTTATTTCAGCATGTGTTATATTGAATTGAAGACTTCGTATTTGAGAGCTGTCCTTGATTTGGTTATTCTTGAATAATATGTATGTATACCGAGTGCTATGTCATTATTTTTTCATCCTGCTCTCATTGCGAAGAAATATTATAAATAACGCTTGGCAACGATGTAATTCCTGGCATTCTCCGCAGTCGGCGAGTTGCCAGTGTCACTATTTTGCGGAACTTCTGAGGAAATATTATTCTGTATCCTCCTATGAATGAAACAGAACTTGTGTCAGCATGTGTTATATTAAAATGACGACTCCTCATTTGATAGCTGCTCTTGATTTAGTTATTCTTGAATGATATGTATGTATATCGAGTGCTATGTCATTATTTTTTCAGCTCACATTGTAAAGAAATATTATGACTAACACTTGGCAACTCTGTAATTATCTTGCGCTCTTGGCAATCGGCGATAGATCTGAACTTGTTACGTCACATCCTGGCGCGGTTTTCGCAGTGTTCAAACAGGAGCATTTGTTTGATATTTTTTTTTTAAACTACTTCGAAAAAAAAAATCCAAACACGTTCTGGACATTGTGGTATTTTTTCCAGAAATTAGTGATCTCGCCAATGTTAAGACGTGATAAAACAAAAGGACTGTATTTCAGTTTTAGTAATGATTTGGAACAGTTCAGTTCAAACAAAACCATTGTAACATATTCGACATTTAGAAGACACTGTATATATTTTACTTTTCTGGAGTTGAATAGATATAAAGAAGAATTGTCAGATATTGTAAAATATTGTAAATATTGTCACACATTTGCCTTTTTCTCTCAATAAAAACTACTTTGAAAGTCTTTTGTGACGACTATTCCCATTTTGCCGACGACTATATTACATTTGTTAAATGTCGAATATGCTACATTCTCCCCCTTGATGGCGAATCTAATTCTCATTAGCATCTTCTGTTTTCAAGGGACACAGCTTTGAAACAGGCCGTCTATATAGTCCGGAGAGGGTGGAATCGTGATAATTATAGACGAAAATGCTCCAAGGAATAGTTGGAAACTTGGGGTAGTGCAGAAATTGTTTCCCGGACTCGATGGAAAAGCAGGGATTGTAGAAGTCAAAACCCAAACCGGACTATATAGACGGCCTGTTTCAAAGCTGTGTCCCTTGAAAACAGAAGAAGCTAATGAGAAGTAGATTCGCCATCAAGGGGGAGAATGTAACATATTCGACATTTAGAAGACACTGTATATATTTTACTTTTCTGGAGTTGCCTAGATATAAAAAAGAATTGTCAGATATTGTCAAATATTGTAAATATTGTCACACATTTGCCTTGTTCTCTCAATAAAAACTACTTTGAAAGTCTTTTGTGACGACTATTCCCATTTTACCGACGACTATATTACATTTTAAAATGATACGCTAATTCCATGACGAAACTGGTAGCATCTTCATGGTGAAAGACACTACTTTGCAACTAGGCCAGCTATATAGTCCGAGAAAGTTGGAACGTGATATTATAGACGAAAATGCTCCAAGGAATAGTTGGAAACTTGGAATGCAGAAATTGTTTCTTGATCTGATGGAAAAGCAGTCGAGTCATAAATGTTTAGAGGTTTATGTCGTGTCCCTGAAACAGAAGAGCTAATAGAGTATTCATCAGGGAGTACATTCCTTGAGACACTGTATTATTTTACTTTTCTGAGTGTCTAGATATAAAAACTGGTCAATATTGTCAATATTGACATTTGCCTTTTTAATAAAACTACTTTAATTCGATTTTTTCCTATTCATTTGCCGACTTCAATGGCAATCTTATCTTTCACTATTATATTGCAGAGACAGGCTTGCCACTCTATATCGAGAGGGAATCGTGATATTATAGACAAATGCTAAGAATAGAGGCATGGAGTGAGATTTTGACTCATGGAAAGTAAGGTTGTCAACAAACGACTATTAGACGCTGATTCAACTATGTCCCGAAACAGTAAAGTGATGAAGTATTCTATCAAGGGGAGATGTAACATATTACATTTAGAGCTGTATATATTTTACTTCTGACTTGCCTAGAATAAAGAATTTTCAGTATTGTCAATTGTAAATATTGTCACCAAATTTCCTTTTCTCTCAATAAACTACTTTGGGATCTGTTCGACTATTCCCATTTTGCGACGACTATATTACATCTATAAATGTCGAATGTACATTTCCTGATGGCGAATTATTTCATTAGATTTGTAAGGACACAGCTTTAAACAACAGGCCGTCTATATAGTCCGAGAGTGGAATCGTGATAATTATAGACGAAAATGCTCCAAGGAAAATTGAATAGTGAGAAATTGTTGACTGATGGAAAGCAGGTTGAAAGTCAAATCAAACGGATTTGACGGCCTGTTAAAACTGTGTCCTTGAAAACAGAAGAAGCTAAAGAAGTAGATTCGCCATCAAGAGAATTAACATATTGATTTAGAGTCAATTATATATTTATCTTTGAGTGCCTAGAAAAAAAAATTATCAGATATTGTCAAATATTGTAAATATTGTCACACATTTGCCTTTTTCTCTCAATAAAAACTACTTTGAAAGTCTTTTGTGTCGACTTTTCCCATTTTGCCGACGACTATATTACAACCATGTTTCCTCGCCAACGTTTCAATTTTTTAATTCTTCTTCAGGTCTCAAAAATCAGTTTTTAATGCAAACGAATACTGTGTTTGTCTCGAACTCAATGTTGTTGTCCCGTGAGAGTTATTTTCCGTGTACAAACTCGAAAAAACTCATTTTGGGGCCATGAAGATGAATTTAATAAAATTCCAAACGTAGGTAAGGAAACAATAGTTTTTCTTCAACGAAACTGGTCCAAATGCCAACACCTTCTGAATATTATACAGTGCGCGGCTAAATTATGGAACAAATTCGATATTTCGCAAACAATGTACTTTTGACAAAAATCCTGAACGAAGTCTGTTTATGTTTTTAAATGCCGATTTTTTAATGTATATTCTATAGAGGTTATGTCACTGGTTTTGACGTGTGAGTAATCGGTATTTTTTTTAAATTGAAATAGATGTCTTGTGATACTCCATCTGAAAGGTCTTTCAATACTGCATTCAATGATAATAAATAAATTTTGAGTTGATATTGGTGCAGCTTTATAAAAAAAAATTGTCCATTTGGTGGGAAGTTTAGAGTTCCCCATAAAAAAAAACACAGAATTAATGAATGTAGGTACAGTTTTTTCTTGGAAGTAAGAAATCATAATTATAAATATCTCAACTTTCTCTATTTTTTATATTGATTGAAAATCGGAAAAATCATCGAACAAATAGAAAGCTTTGACTCTACTCACCAATGGTATGTTGCGTTTCTACAGAAAACAGGAAACAGGACCAGAAATCATATATCTCCGTTACACACGGTGTCCAGTTTGAAGCAACCTGATTCAAAGGAAGATGGTTTTCTTCCAGATCTCCATGAACGCTCGCTATCGTCCACCACAGCGAAGCAAACGTGGCATAAGAACCAAAAAAACCCATCAAAATGATAATCATGGTCCATCGCCATCTCATGTCTACCAAAGTTAGGAAAACGTCACCCAGGAGGTACCTCCCGGGCAATTTGGAAGATTGGACGTTCCAGTCTCCATTTTTCGAAACCGCTCTCAAAATGGGCTTTCCAGAACTCATACATATGGATGATCTGGAAAATTTCGAACGAATATTGACAACAGGCATAGCTAGTAGGGAAAATATCACCTATAAGGAATTATTCCCATGGCATCAGCAAAACATTATCCGACTCCGTTAGTAACACCAATTACCACTCAACTGGAAGGCATGAAATAATTATTCAGGAAGTATTGACTGATTTGAACAATGGTCGTCAAGATAATGGAAGGCGGGAATGCAAAAAATGTTCATTTATCGCAATGCATGTTGACTAGGTTGAATTTTAAAGTCAATGCCAACAGGCTATGTGGAAATGATAATAAGGTGAATTCATACGATTTTCAACATGAAATTGTTCAGTTTTTAGTATGATATTTGAATTGAAAAAATAATTTTTATAAGTAATAACGTCTGAATGTTTTTGGGGGTATCGGAATATTGTTTCTCATCTCCCCCCTAGAAGTAAAAAATATTATGTTGGAAATTCTAAATACAATATACTTTGATGACATTTCACGAATCACCTCTGTTTCCCTTTCTCAAATCCTACATTTTGGAAAATAATCACAATTTGACAAAATATGATATGCACATCATAGGTTCATAGGATATTCAGTTCATTGGGATCTATTTTGTACGAAGACCCGCACGAAAACATATGGAAATTGGCTCTGGTCGAATTGGCTGAAATTTATTATGTTATAGTAGGATGGGTCATTAGAAAAAAGTGTGAGTTTAAATGATTTTGTATGTTTAGTTTCTGAGATATAAGCGGCCAAAGTAAGTAAAAACGTCATATTGGGGTAGGATTGACAAAGAAAAAAACTGTTTTTTAGTCAAAATAAGACAAAGTAAGGATGGAAATGTATTGAACGGAACTCATAAACATGTTCAATTATATGTTCAAAATATGATACATGATCGTGGAAAAACAATTCGAATTTTCACTTGCATTTTCTAGAAGGGCTAACCTATTCACCTTATGTATATACAGATCACCTAGTGCAAATGGTATCATGTTTTTAGAAAAATTAGAGCTGCTTTTGAGTAAATTACCACCTAAGGCAATCGTCATTATGGCGGGTGACTTCAATATTAACTTTGATGATGATAATTCACTTTTATCACAACAATTAAAAAATCTACTCACTTCGTTCAACTTGTTCATGCACACTAACGGCCCGACCAGGATAACTCAAGGCTCTGAAAGTAAAATTGACACGTTTGCAAAATTTGCAGAAGAAAATGTACAAGCTCTGTTATACCAGTGAATATTTCGATCATGAGGCTGTCTACTGTAATGTAAAACTTAATTATAGCACTACCGAAAAAAAAAAAAAATTTGGAAGGTTATTCAGTAAATCAAACTATGAAAAATTTTATAATATATGTTTAAATATGGACTGGGATTCTGTGTTATACTCTGACGATCCCTTTCTTTCTTATCACAATTGCCTAATACATTGTTTTGAATCATCATTTCCTGAGCAGAAAATAAAAAATAAAAACAAAATTAAAAAGGTTTGGATAACTATAGGAATTCGTACTTCTGCCAAGAATCTGAGAAGCCTGCATTACATAAAAAAATTCACCAATAGTGCTCATTTTCACCAATACTACAATAAATTCAGAAGTATTTACAGAAAAGTAGTAAAAGCAGCAAAAAGTTGTTACTATCATAACAGAATCTGCGAAAGTAAGGATACCATCAGAAAGACATGGCGTATAGTAAATGAGTTTCGCGGTAAAACTCCCACTCTGGCAAAGAATATCACTTTGGATGGCAACACTCTGAATGAATTCTATTGTTCCATGGCTGACAAATTATCAAAAAATATAGATACAGCACCAGATCCATTATCGTTTATGAACAACATTAATATTTCTGAAACATTTGTTTTATATGAGACTAATTTAATAGAGCTAATAGATACAATAAAACATATCAAAAATAAAACTTCTTGTGGCATCGATAACATCTCGATAAGAATTTTTGAGAATATGCCAATTTTTGCTCTGGAGTTACTAGTCCAACTTATTAATGACTCGTTTGCTAAAGGAACTTACCCACAATTCCTAAAAACAAATGTTGTGATCCCTCTTCACAAGGGGGGTGCCACCACAGATCCATCAAACTTTCGACCCATCTCGCTCATTCCAACCCTTGGTAAAATCATAGAGAAGTTGGTTGAAATTAGGTTAATGAATTTTATAACCGACCACAAAATCTTAAACCCTCAGCAATTTGGCTTTCAGTACAAAAAAAGTACAGGGGATGCCATCTTCCATCTGCTGAAAAGACTTTACTCTGAGTTGAACTTAAGAAGGTGTGTGCGGCAGTTTTCTGTGACTTATCGAAGCTTTCGATTGTGTGAACCACGAAATACTGCTGCGCAAACTCCAGCACTATGGTATCAGAAATCAAAGTCTCAACTGGGATCCAATCAAATCTAAGTCAACGAACCCAAGTTGTTAGAACTGACACACTATCAGACATTGGTTTTGTCAGACACGGTGTGCCCCAAGGCTCGGTACTAGGGCCATACTGTTTTGTTATATTTCAACGACCGAGCTATATCAAATCTAATGGAATGTTTACAATATTTGCGGATGATACAACCATCATGTGGCAGGATATCAATGAAACAAATCTTCACAACAAAATAGCTCAAGATATTGCCAGTGTGAGAGAGTGGTGCAACTCCAATCTGTTATCCCTCAATATAGACAAAACCAATCTCATATCATTTAATTGCAACTCATCAGACATTCCGTTGGGTAATAATATTATATCAAATTAAAAAAAACAATAAATTTCTTGGAATCAATTTGGACAGCAACCTCAATTTCAATAACCATATCAAATTACTGAACAAAAAGGGATGTTATGCTTACGAATGGTGTCGAATGACTTAGGTATTGTAACCGCCAAAATTGTGTACCACGCTGTAGTTGAATCGCATCTAAGGTATGGCATATCATTCTGGGGCAACTGCAACCAACAGCACTTCAATACAGTATTCATTCTTTCAAAGCGCGCCGTTAGATATATGTGCAAAGTTGGGCCTAGAGTGTCTTGTAAACCCTTGTTCAAGGAGCAAAAATTACTCACACTCTCCTCTTTATACATACTAGAAACTGTGTGCCTGGTACATAAGAACAAATCATCCTACGATGTTGTTGTTGAATCCACCCGCCAAAATGACAAGTTAAGACTGCCCATTCCATCATCAAATTTGATGAAAAAATCGCTGATCTATAATGCAGCTAAAATATATAATCATCTTCCGACTCATTTTAAAGATATCCAATGAATTGATCAGTTCAGAAAGTCTGTAAAGCAAGTTCTCATTCACCAGGTATTTTATAGTGTTCAAGAATACTTTGATAAAGATATGGATGGCATACTGTTATGAAATCATTTCTTTTTTAACCCTTGTATATGTCCACTGCAAATAGTCACTACGAATTACAAAACAGTGTAACGACTATGGGTACAAACTATCTTATTAATTTATATACTTTATTTATTTACTCCTTTAATGTTATGTTAACTTATGACTATTCGTTCACCTACGATGTATATATGTTTGTGTGTATTTATTTATATTTATTTGTGTTTTTATCTTTCTAATTTTGATTTTTTTGATTTTCCTTTATTCCCTTTTTTTAAACTTATTTTTATTGCTTTGTCCACGAGATTTTATCTTTTGACATTAAAGTATATTTTGATTTGATTTGATTTGATATATCTTATTGATGATAGTACATTAGGGTGTACACAAGGCATAGTCAAAAAAATCGTTTTTCCTGATTTTTTTTTTCAGCACTATTTCGAAACCAACAAGTTATATTTTGTTAAGATATCATAGGTTCAGTCTATTGTATGCGAAAAAACATGTTTTGTTTCTTGATGACTCTCTCTGTTTGAAATATATATTTTTTTTAATTTTCGAGTATACCCCAATACTGAAAACAATTGACAGATCGTTTTCGATTGCAAAAAAAGGAATTAATTGCTACTGCCCATTCAATAAAAGATAGGGTAACTCAATTGTTCAATATTACCTTTCAGTTTGATAAAGGGTGCGTTACATTTTTTTAGGTCATTTACAAGGTTTTTATTGAATATCTAGAAAATTGTTCCGTTAATTTGGACCATATTTTACTCACAATATTTTGATAATGTTGACTATCATCATATACGATAGTTTTATCAACTTTGTATGTTGCGTTTCTAAGTTTGAAGTTTACGGTATTACGATATATAGGGTAACCTATCGATTTAACATTTTATGGAACCTTTCGACACATTCAATTCTATTATAAAACTCTTCGAAATCAATTATTTGATACTATAAACAACAATTTGGAACTCAACAGTATAGACAAAAAAATTCAATTATAAATAACGACTTCTAAGATAAAGAGTATGGATTGTGTTGTTATATATCAAATAATTGATTTCGAAAAGTTTTATAATAGAATTGAATGTGTCGAAAGGTTCCAGAAAATTTTGTTCGATGATTACCCCATATATCGTAATACCGTTAACTTCAAA
The DNA here is from genome assembly GCA_018342105.1 of Gonioctena quinquepunctata. Classification (NCBI taxonomy): domain Eukaryota; kingdom Metazoa; phylum Arthropoda; class Insecta; order Coleoptera; family Chrysomelidae; genus Gonioctena; species Gonioctena quinquepunctata. The sequence continues at coordinate 59,346 of JAFIRS010001175.1, forward strand.
AATGCATATCTTAGAAACGCAATATACAAAGTTGATAAAACTATCGTATATGATAGTCAACATTTTCAAAATATTGTGAGGTAAAATATGGTCCAAATTAACGGAACAATTTTCTAGATATTCAATATAAGCATTGTAAATGACCTAAAAAAAATGTAACGCACTCTTTATCTAAAGAAAGGTCTTTCAGACAATGGGCAGTAGCAATGAATTTCTTTTTTTTGTAATAAAAAACGATCTGTCAATTGTTTTTAGTATAGGGGTATACTCGAAAATAAAAAATAAAATATATTTCAAACAGAGAGAGAGTCATCAAGAAACAAAACACGTTTTTTTGCCTACAATAGACTGAAACTATGATATCTTAACAAAATATAACTTGTTGATTTTGAAATAGAGCTGGAAAAAAAATCCAGAAAAACGATTTGATGTCGAAAAGCGATGATCAATCCACTTTGCTCATATGTTCAGAAAATTTGTTATTATCATCTTAGCCATCATCATCTTAGGCAATCGATAGCATTCGATACTGTCAGCCATAACCAGCTTCTAGAGGTACTTGAGAGAATTGGATTCAGAGGAATATCCCACCAACTTCTCTATAGTTATCTCCATGAAAGGAATCAATGTGTTAAAATCGAAGACACTCTCAGTGAATCTCGAATAGTCCAATATGGTGTACCTCAGGGGACAGTTTTGGGTCCGATCCTTTTCAACATCTACTTAAATGATCTCTTTGCACTAGACGTGGAAGGGGACATAATAAGCTTTGCAGATGACACAGTAGTTATTTACAAATCGGAAACATGGAGCTCTCTCGAAGAAAAAGTAGAAAAAAATTTCAAAGCTTGAAAGTAAACTACTGACTATTAATATGGATAAAACATTTTACATTACTTTTACATCCTATGCTAACAATTCACCAAGTTTCAAATCACTACTTATAAAATATGATAACGTAAATCTCACTATCTCACCAGTAAATAATATAAAGTATCTTGGCATATATATAGACGCTCACTTGAAATAGGACGCACATATTAATTATTTGGTAAAAAAATTACGTAGTGTAACATACAGGCTGAAATACAAGATACCCTATCTAGATATAGCTCAGATGCTCACACTCTACTATACTTTGTTTGAAACCCACCTCTCCTATGGGATAGTTGCCTGGGGAGCAGCAAATGCCTCTCATATAAAAAATCTAGAACAAATACAAAAATTAACTTTGAAAATAATCACAAATAAAAAAGAACTTACCCTACAGAAGCGCTATATAAAGAAACATTGATTCTAGACATAAACAACTCTACTTTTTCAGAACGGTTATAAGGCAACACAAAAATAAACATGAACTTAAAAAAATTGAACACCATTATGCAACTCGCCATAAAATGAATTCAACCTATGTGCCAAAATCACAGAAGAACACTTTAGAAAAGTGTTATACTTATTTAGCTCCTCGGCTGTATAATCTCATTCCAGCAGATACCAAAGCTATCATTAGTAATAATTTATTCAAAAATAAGCTCAAAGTTTGGATTTTAGGTTGGCCAAGAGTACAGATACACCAATATGTCGATATGAAAAATACATATTACTACAGTGTATAAATATTAGTTGAAGATGTACTTACATGTTAGTTGGAATTGTATAACCTGTAATTCAATTCTCCATTGTTTGTTTTATTGATATGTGATTGATGTTTGATGCAAATACCTATTGCAATTTGTTTTATTTCTAAAATAGGATGTTCTTCTTATATTATTTATAAATGACCCTTAATGTGATATCTACATAAAATTATTTTCATGCCTTTCTGCTCACACTGAAAGAAACTTTATTTTCAATATTGTATTTATTTATAATAATTCTAATACGTATGTTTTTTTAAAATTAACTTTACAATTTTGCTTATTATAATCTATGGTACATTAATATGTTAAAACCCACGCACAGGTTCATCCTTCTATGGGAATTCTATATTTATTTATCGTTAACTAAAATTATTGTATATTTCAAACTTGAATGGTAAATAAATATTATATTATATTATTATAATCACATTAGTCGTAAATGTACCATGAGACACGTGAATTATAGTCTCAGTTGTAATATCACAAGACAGCGAGGATAATGTGAAAATAATTCGACAGATTTTTGAAAACTTTTTGGCAGGCAATAGACACGAGAGCCCAACGGGCTCGAGTGGCTATTGCCAAATGGCAACAAGTTTGAGAAAGACATCTGGAGAATTATTTTCTACTTTATCGAACTCTCCTGTGTTATTCTGTAGATTATTTTGTGATGTTACAATTACAAACACATTTCCTCGCACAATGATACAATGAACTAAACCGGTTTTGATTTATTTCTCACTTTTCATGCGAATTGATTACAGAAGTAAAATTAGAAATATGCGTTGTCACACCGTGAAAACAAAATACCTCAAATTATTTCCGCGCAATTTTCTAGGTAGAATATTTTCACTATAAAAATGTTTTGATTGGCCAAAACGTTTTACATGCATGATTTGAATTGAAAGATATGTCAAAAAATTATCTTCGTTATAGTGCAATGCTTGCTGAACTACGGAAACATGCAAATTAAACCAAAATGTAACAAAAGTATATTTTTCAATAATAAAAACTCATGATGAAGGCTATTTCAATAACTCCATTTCAATGTTTGTCAACTCTTTCCTTTCTCGGTCTGATTCATCTGCTCGAATTCCGCAGCAGAGCACAGAGGCATATCGACTTCAACGGTTTCATTGAATTTGGAGTAATCAACTTCATATCCCAACTTTCCCTTCGTCCAAAGAAATCATAGAATCAAATCTTCGGCCCCACAAAATCTCTTCCGACAAGTAACTGGACCTCGCTTGAGTTTTCTGGTCGGTACTCTCGACGGTGGCCTCCAAAGTCACCACAATTTCAAACCTTTCCTTTTGGGGATCTTTGAGGGATATATTATACAGGGGAGAACGTTTGTCTATTTTATGGACGAGTGTTATCGGCCAGACGAGGAAGAAGTCTCCTTCACAATCGTCGACGCTGACTGAAAGTTTCGTTAAATAATTGGAGAAACATTCCCCTTCTTTGGTTTTTCTCTCTCTGATCAGATGGGCCTTTATGCGAGGCGCGATCAGTCTACTTTTGTTCCTCAAATCCCCAATTCGTATGACCAGACATAGAACGCTGTCTCGAATGCAGATGACAGCGTGTTCGGAGAATTGAATTGTTTTTGTTCGGAGCTTAGGTCTGGTCATTTTGGCGAAGATGATCCCCACGAAAAAGACTTCTATAATGAGACCTGCGATGTTTTGAAGGCACATCAGGAGAACGGCATCCACGCATTTTTCCGTTGGTCTTTTTTCGCCATAACCTAAAGTAATGGGGATGTATCACTTTCTCGTACTGAATATAAATGGGAATAAGTGGTGGATAGCGTCTGTAATTAAATATCAACAGAAAATGTGAAAACTAGAACTGAAAAATAAAAATATGGATCGACCATTCCCTAAAATTTCAGAAATTAAGGGAATAAAGAATAATACAACTGTTTCCCCACATGACTATCCCCAAATATAAAACCTTCAATGCCACTTTTACATCAATAATATGAACTTCTACAATTATGCCTGACAATTCAAGCAATGTTTTTGCTTACATTCGCCAAGGAACAAAACTTTATTTCAAAAATGATGTAGTAGTGCAATACGTAATTGTTTTCCCCAGAGTATTTGTGGATTGGAATTGCAGGTTCCACTCAGAAAAAAAAACATTTGATTTCCGTAGATTGCGCACCCCTTTCCTACAATGAAATAAAACAACATGAATTTGAACAGGTCTATTGTTGTGGCCCAGACTACAGGGTGTTATGAATTAACACACCACACCTGTAATCCCAGACATTATTCGTTAGATTGGGAAAAACAGTATTAAAAGCATCGACTATCTGAATAGAGTCGAACCGAAGATGATCTATGGAGCGGTCGACATATACCAATTTCCTTTCTTTCAATACCGGAACGTGGGTTGTTTATCCAGGAAGTACGTACCTTTCGGAAGGATTCGAAAAACACTAATTAAACAAGAAATAATAATGCACTCATAAAATGTTAGAATATACATATATATTCAATAAAATTTGACACAATTATTTCATTCGTTCTATAGACGAATAATATGAAACGATATTCATACAACGAAAACGAGTGTAGCTTATTGGCAGTTAATTTTACAGTTGGCTACAAAACCGAAATAGACTTACTAAACACAATCTTGACATCAATTGACACAAACGGCTAGAAATAATTCTCTTTTGAGATCTTTGTTAACTTGAAACTATGGAGATACTTTCACAGACACATGCACATTATAAAGGGTTGGGTTTGCCATAAACATAAATACAGAAAACAAACATTGGACTCACCCTGCTTCACACTTATTCACTGGAGTAGGTTTTTAAGCGACAATTAGTTTTGATTTTATTATTATTTCGATTAATTTCGCGTCAATTGGTTATTTTATTTTAGTCGCCCGGTATATTAGTATAGCGCGATATGGCTATGGTTTTTCTAAGAGATCATGAACTATGGAGTTGCGGTTTTACCACTGACTGAACTCGGTTCTGGAAGCGTTGACAAAAACAGGCAATTTTTGTAAGAAAACTACTGTTTACTCGTGCTTTCACTTGGAGCGTTCAATACTTGTTGTGACTTGGTTTGCAGTGGCTTAGCCTCAATGGTTTTCTGTAGTTAACTATATTGACGATTTTACTGGTACATTTCTCATTTTTTCTGTGATTCGGCGGACTTTTTAACCTCACTTTTGAGAGGAACATATTACCGTGTAACAACTATGATATGACTGGCTTGGCTACTGTTTTAACACTGATTATTTGCTGGCTAGCGTTTCATGCTTTTATAGTATTCAACCCTAGCTCGCGTCATACGTTATTTTCATTCCTACGCCCGTTATCTCTAACTTGTCCGCAGCTCAATAATCATCATCAAAAAAAATATATAAAACATAATGTTATGCCTTTTCGAGGGAGAGTTATATTTAATGGCTGTCATACTCGGTGAATTTATAGCGCGTTCTGTCGGTACAATTGCATAAAACCGTTCTATGATAACCCATATCGCGAGGCGATATCAACAAATTAGAATTGTTTACCCTCGTTAATTTTTCCTAGATGAGTTATTTATGCGTCCGGTGTACAAGGGTTATTTCTTGATAATTATTTTTAAGGGCATTTAATTGTCTTCAAAGGATGACATATGTTTTTACGAGCATATATTATATCAGTTTTCAGTCAAGCATGTGAAACCTATTGAACTTTTCTGGCTATCACGATCTCATTTAAGAATATTATGTTGTTTTGTAGGGAAGAAAGTTTTTCTGTAATTACAGGGCTTGACACTATTTTTATATAGTTATAATAATAATAACACATATTTTATTAACCCGTTTCTTCTGTCACTACAGGGATATTTCTGAAAAACAAAAATTGCAAGACTGCTATCTTAATCAGAAAAAGTTGAATCCATTCTATCACTGATAGTTTCAACTTGATTACTTAACTGTCCTTTTGCATGCTGTGACGGAGTTTGTGTGAAAATTGTATCAAGAATATTTTCAGTTTCCTGGTGTACTTCCTTATACCAAGCACTGCTTCTTTTTCTTTTAGGCATTTTGTAGAAAACGCCTTGAAAATGAAATGATCAGTGATATACAAATGGAATTTTTATGGAATGAGATGAATGTGGTGATTATTAATAATATTTGTTAAACAATTCCAAACACAGTAGTTTCACATACAAAGATGCAAAAGTAACCCATACCAGTAAAAAAAAGACAAAAGATGTCAAATGCCAATTTAAAATGCATTCAACTTTACAGCTCTGCCATCGGGTTAAGCTACGGCAGATGCTGACGCGCGCGGAATGGTTTTGATTGGTCGTGAAAGTGCACCTCGATATTTTCCGGCCAATTATAATTTGGTCAGTACAGTAGTGTATTTTTGTCAGCTTGTCTGAACGAAAACTCTGCAAATCAAATACATCTATTCGCACTTTTTCTCATAGTTTTCCCATATTTTGAACTCGAAAATGGTTATTGGTTGTTCATTCCATGGAAATAAGGGAGAATATTCCATGAATATATAATACAGAATATTCAATTTTGATTATTCTATGAATATTCATACATGATTATACCATGAATATTCACACAGGAATATTCTATGAATATTCATACAGGAATAATCTCACGAGAATATTCGTGGTACATTTTCCCGAGAATATTCCAGGAATATGCATATTGGAATATTCCTGGAAAATGCTAGAGGCATGTGAATATTCTAGGAATATTCCATGTATATCGGAATATACTCTTCTCTTTTCAGATATTTAGAGAATATTCAAGGAATATTCCGTGCTGTCTGGGAAGCGCATCCGCCATGTATAAAAAGCGGGTAATATGAAAAATTTCGGACACTTTTAGTAAATATGGCTGGGCCGCACGGGTTATTACCCTTATTATCAGTGCATTTAAATGAAAAATTATTGATAGTAAAGATACACAGATCTTTGCTACTTTCACCTATATACAACATTTATCATTTATGAGGTTACAGCACAAATGATTCTTTTGATTACTATCGTTTCATACGTCCATCGTCTTAATGTATTTAAAAGGTTTTCACGACGTTTCGAATGCTTGTATCGGCAATCGTCTTCAGGTGAATACTGACAAGTTTAGGTGCTACTTACCAATTTATATGACTGTCGGCGCAATGATGCATGCAATTCCGCCATGTGCAGCGGTGCGTGTAATTTCGCGCGGTGTGGTGGTGCGTGAAGCTTCGCGCCTCTGAAGCCCGCCAGAAAGAGCAATCAGGAGTTTCCATACGTTCTTGATCTCAACGCTTGGTTGACTGAAGGCGTTATTGGCTTTCGTTTGAACCAATGCTCCTCTCTATGTAAAACACTTGCGTCGTCCCATAGAACTCGATGGTGCTCAGTCCAGGCGTGGTCAGCGATTCCCGATTTTGATGTTTCTCCACGTTGAGTCCATTTCTTGTCATTTCTTACCGATAACGGTCTCTTTGTCTCTCCAATGTAGGAATCTCCGCATTCACATGGACCTTCATAAATGCAATTCTTACTGATTTCATTTTTGTTGTCAGGTTTGGTCTTGGTCAGGAAACTCCGTAAAGTACTGCCGGATTGGAAGCAGCTCTTGATGTTGAACTTGTTTCCGATCCTTCTGATCTTCTCGGAGACACATCTGATGTACGGAAGGCAGATCACTGTGCTTTGTTGTTGCTCTTCAGATGTCTTCGTTCTCCGAAGTTGTTTCAATACTTCTTCTAGGAGTTTCTTGGGATATCCATTCCGGTGGAGGTCCTCTCTGATGTGGTTTAATTCGGCATCTAGGACTCCACGTCGTTGCATATGTGCGTCGCTCTCTCTACCAATGTTCTCACGATCCCTCTCTTCGTCGAACTCGGATGGTTGGAGCTGTAACTGAGGTAGTGCCCCGTATGTGTCTTCTTTTTGTAGACGTAGGTGCGGATTTCATTGCCTATTCTCTCAACGTTCACATCGAGGAAGGGTAAGGCACTGTTGGTTTCCATTTCCATCTTGAATTTGATCGAATCCTTGATTCTGTTAATTCTTGAGAAGAAATCCTGGAGATGTTTGTCTCCGTGATTCCATATAATGAAGGTGTCATCCACTCCACGCACCACCACACTGCGCGAAATTACACGCACCGCTGCACATGGCGGAATTGCACGCATCATTGCGCCGACAGTCATATAAATTTGTAAGTAGCACCTAAACTTGTCAGTATTCACCTGAAGACGATTGCAGATACAAGCATTCGAAACGTCGTGAAAACCTTTTAAATACATTAAGACGATGGACGTCCGAAACGACAGTAATCAAGTTACCACATCGTCTACAACCTTCAAACAAATGATTCTTTGTTGGACCATTTTCTCCTACAAAGTGAATTGAACAAATCTGTATGTATCTTTATTAACATGATCAATCAGTTCGAGTCGACTGTCACCTCGTCCATATCTTTCAACCCACAAATCACATTTAGCACAATTAGGACACATTTTTATATTTTTTTGATTTGTTGATTTATTGAAGATTTCCACTGGCTCTGTGAAAAAAGGGAGGAAAGTTCTTAATGATTCTGTCTTTGTCGCCAGGAGAGCCAACATGAATATTTAATTACAGACGCTATCCACTTCATTATTTATATTTACTTGGCTTGAGTCATGCACCCTGAAATTTCCGGTTTGAAGTTGTTCGATAATCCGATATGGATTGACACCAGCGGATAAGACCAATAGAATTTCATTAGGTGTGCATGCGTGAATGTTCTCATGCATCACATTAACCCTCATCATCTCCATTACTAACACGGAACTGAATTTAAAAGTGTGAATCGCCGGTTTCAAATAAGGACTGGTGGCTCAATTGGCAGAGCGTTCGACTAGAAATCGAAAGGTCCGAGGTTCGAATCCTGGCCGATCCATATTTTTTTTTTCAGTTCTAGTTTTCATTTTCTCGTCTGAATGCCACAAACATTTTCTATTGATAAATGGGAATATTTTATTATACCTGTGGTGTGTTGGGTTTCGACAGAGAACAGGAAACAAGAAGTGAAATCGTAGATATCCATCACGCAGGGGGTCCAGTTCGAAGCGGCCTGATTCATGGGCAGATGGTTTTCTTCAAGGTCTCCGTGGATGATGCTATCAGCCACCATCCGTGGCGAACCAAGTCCAAGAACCGAAAAAACCCGCTGAGAATATGGTGATGGTCCATCGCCATTTCATGTCGACCAAGGTGACGAAAATGTCGCGTAAGAGGAATTTTCTGGATACTTTGGAATGGTGAATGTTGTATTCTCCGTTTTTGGACACAGCTCTTAAGCCTGGCTTTCTGGAAACCACAAGAAGTGATTGACTGGAAAATATATGGAATGTCATGATATAATGAAAAAAAAGTGTGCGGTCGGGGAACTCCCGTCAGGAACGAAGTTCCTTTACGCGGTTTGCGGTAGGTGTTGACTGGTAGAAATCGTCACGTAATACCAAGCAATACTATACCTATACAGGGTGAGTCAGAATGAGACCGACATACTCCGACTACAGATTCCTCACCTCATTTCGAGGTGTAAAGTTGCCATCAAGGTATGTCCCAAAATGCATCCCCTCTAAGATACAAGGTGTCGAAAGTACGAAAAAAAATAAGATTTAATTTGTTTTCTCCAAAATTCCTGAAGGAAAAAATTTGAAACTTGATACACTTATCAAGGTTTATCAACGTGCTAATTTCAAGTTATAATTTTTTATTTTCGTGAGCAAGTGGCGTAGTTACGATGGTATGTGATCAAGTATTCCTTCATATTTTCTTGGGACAAGTGAATGGACAAATGAGCGTTTGACATCAGTTCGGCTCATCGATACCTAACCTAAAAGTCATAACATTACATGTGGCTAAAAGTGGAGGTTTCTGAGATAATTGAGAAAAACTGAAGATATCTCCTTAGTAGAGACATAATTTCCTATGTGCAATAATCGCATAATGCTAATTTCTTACAACATATCGGAATATGTGTCAACCTCCTGAACATTTTTTAATGTTGGGAGAATCGGAAACATAGTACGGGTGAGTCAGAATGAGACCGATAACTCCATTTTTCAACCGACGCGTATATTTTTTTTTATGTATGATCACGCCTAACTTTTCACAGAGCAATTCGATTTTGATGATTCTTTTTTCATTGGATAGGGTGTACTTCGAAATTGGTACCATTTGAATTTGAACAAAAAATATATCCCTAAGGGTAGCAAAATGGAGGATATTGAACGATCATCCTCTGAATTTTAGTCCGTTAACCGATTCTATCAGGGATAACTTTGTAGTGGGTTTTCCGAATTGGATGATTCTTTTTTTTATTAGATAGGGTATACCTCATAGTTGAACATTTTCTAAATTGGAATGGAATAATCCATCCCTATGGGTAGAAACAAAAAATGAAACCGACGAAAAAATCAACTGAAAAGCAAAAAATAAAATAAAACTTTTTAGTCTTAATGATAATTGAGCTCCTAAACTAATCTAAGATACTCATTTTGAGTCGGCGCCAAACAAACTAGCAATTGAATTAGGTCAAGCGTGGAATTACTTCTTCAAAGTAATATAATGATCTTCAATAATTGTTTGTTTGGCGCTGAATCAAAATTAGTTTCTCACATTAGTTTACGAGCTCAATTATCATTAAGACTAAGAAGTTCTATTTTATTTTTCGCTTTTCAGTTGATTTCGTCATTCCCTGATAAAAGATTTTATTCATTCATCATATTATTTGATCGAATCGATGTCTTGGATTCACTGATATGTTACCATACTTTTTTTCATATGATTGTTTTGACAGATCAACTGACAAACAAACCCAACCTCAAATTCATAATACTCCACTCAGATAAGAGTTATGGTCTGAAATAATTTTTGCGAAAAACTGAAGATACTGTAGGTACTCTTAATTTGTTGAAGTTTATGTTGGAGTATCATTATCAAAGCCATTTCTGTTTGAATTATCTAGGATAATATTATCCAACCAACATGTTTTTGATGAATAAAAATAATTATTGTGTATTAATATGTACTTGAATGATTTCTTTTGATTCGTGATAACTAGTTGCAAAGTCGTGCTAGTTTGTGGTAGGCTCTATAGTACACCACTGATCAACGCAACATACACGAAATTTGGAACTAAGGACATATCTTCAGTTTTTCTCATTTATCTCAGAAACTTCCACTTTTAGGCACATGGAATGTTATGACTTTTAGGTTGAGTATCGGTGAGCCGATCTGATGTCAAACGCTCATTTGTCCATTCACTTGTCCCAAGAAAATATGAAGGAACATATGACCACATACCATCGTAACTACGCCAATGGTGTACGAAAATAAAAAATTATAACTTTAAATTAGCGCGTTGATAAACCTTGATTAGTGTGCCAAGTTTCAAATTTTTTCCTTCAGGAATTTTGGGGAAAACAAATTAAATCTTAATTTTTTCGTATTTTTGACACCCTGTATCTCAGAGGGGTTGCATTTTAGGACATACCTTGATATCAACTTTTCACCTCGAAATGAAGTGAGGAATCTGTAGTCGGAGTTTGTCGGTCTTATTCTGACTCACCCTGTATATCTTTTTTTCCAAATTCCTCCGCCACAGTAAACGGTATTTTATTCCTGATAATACTATTCGTTATGTTATATCAAATTGATGTGCCACATATTCAATATAAACCATTAATCCAACTTCGGCATACAAGAAACATAAGAAATTATGTCCAAAAAATGATATAATCATGTAAACACTCGTTATATAGAAATATAAAAGAAACAAAAATATCTAATAACTCAACGATAATATCCGAATTGTATTCGCATAGATATCCTACCACTCATGTATCGAGGATAATATCATAAGTGCTAGGGGTTTTATCGAGAGTAATATCATAAGTGCTAGAGGTTTTATCGAGGATAATTTCATAAGTGCTAGGGGTTTTATCGATAAAAAATTATGGAAATTTTCGAGAAAGCATTTTGCCTGGAAATTTTAATGAGTGCGATTTGCAGTCTTGCCACGAAAACAAAGCTTGATAATAAGGCCGCAAATTGCTCGATTAAAATTTCCTACAGGCAAAATTAAAAAAAAAATCGATGAAATCCTCTAGCGCGAATTATGTTGATGAGAATATTTTTCGAATCACATTTAAAGCTGGATAAAATTACCAGAATTCATATTATATTTGAATTTCAACGAATAAAATTACAGCAATAGGCGAGATCACTAATTTCTGAAAAAATACCACATTGTCCAGAACAATGAGAAAAGTAGTTGGATTTTTTTCAATTTTTTTTTTCGAAGTAGTTTTTCCAAAAAATCCCAAAGAAATGTTCCTGTTTGAACACAGTGAAAACCGCGCCAGGATGATTTTTTGAAAAATTGAAACCGACATGATCAGCAGCATTGGATTTGATTTTTCTTTTAACAAAATTTACATGAAAAAGGTAAATTTTTATTAATTATCTATTACTTAAAACAAAAAAATACATCTCAAAATTGAAGAGACAAGAAAGCCTCAAAACGTTCTCATTTTGAAAACTCTTTTATACATCGTACAGTAGAACCAACTAACCTTGGAAGGTAATACATCAGATTTATATTTTTTTCTGACTTATCGGTAAAAAATGGAAAAGAAAAATATTTTCATTTTTTTATGAACTATTAACTGATGGCGGTTGTGCAATAAGTTAGATTACACCCTTTATATAATATAAGAAAAATCAATACTTACTTCTCAGTAGGTTTAGTATTATTTCTTTTTAATAAAAGATAGTCAGCTTCGATTTTCGAATCGTGTGTGATTTTTATTTCCGGTTCCAATGTAGCAGTGTTTTTGATTTCTGAATAACAAACCATCTTATTTGATTCCATTCTGAAAAAAGAAGTGCTAGAAAAATATAAATGGATACCCTTTCTTATAGTAGCATCATAATCAACTTCTGATTTTCTCCATATAAGAGTTTACTGCTCTCAAAAGTTGTAACACCCTTTAAGGTGTTATGTTATTATTGTTTTTTTATTCTTTTGGCCTCAATGAAAGTATCTATTTTTCTGGTAAATTATGAGTTTGAAATTTTATTATTGTAAGAAATAATGGAAGAGCTCATATCTAGGTCATTTAGAAATTTTATTTTCTTTCATTGAAATAATATTCATGAAAGTTGTTGAATTTATTATAAGTGAAATATTTCTCTATATGGTGGTTACTGGAACAACTATCAATCTTCGATGGGAGATTGAAAAATAATCTATTATTGGTTTAGAGTTTAATTGTTTATTTAAGTTCGGACGTTGTGTTAAGATTTCTTCACACAGTTAAGTGTTATGGTCTAATTACCGTTGTGCTGAAATAACAAGAATTATTCGGGGAAAGACTTCATCTAGAAAAATCACGCAATAATTAGTAGCCAATAGGTTTCGAATATGCAAAAGTACCACTTAAATAAAAGATCAATCAGGGATTTTAAAATGAGACTACGCCTTGACGCTAACTTGGAGCGGAAAAAAATGAGATAAATTCAGTAATTCGGTCTCCGGGCTTCGGTGGAAAATGTTTGGTAACAGATTCGGGTTTTTTATACTACGGTAGGGAATAATATTTTGTTTGGCAAAAATTTTGAAGTGTCGAGGGATATTTATATGAAATTTCGGGATAAAGTGAGTTTTTTGTTAGTCAAAATGGGTGGTGTTTAAGTAGGGGATTTTTATTGTATCCGTAGATCGAAAGGGAATATATAGGAGTTTCTATGAAACATTGGACAGAAAACTGAGACAACTATTTGGAAAAATTGGTTATTGGAGGCAACAATTGTTCTTATTTTATTCTTGGGGTGAAACACATGTACAAAAATCGTTCGTATTTATGCAGGTGTATTACCGGTTCTTGTATAGACGCCAATGCACAAAAAGTTTGATTCAAAGTAGGGAATTATCGGTAAACATTAAATATGAGGGTTTTTACGGAAAATAAGGATTTCATTTGTTTTAAAAATGAAAGTATGAGCTCTTTTATTGAAATAAATTTGGTGTTGATCGATGTTTCCAAATTTATGGTTTCAATCTTTGGTTGAAGCTATATATGATTTTATTTGTTCATTATATTATATTGTTATTGTTTTTCGATGTTTTTTTCACGATGTTATGTTTGTTCAATGATTTTATTCAATAGAAGTATTGAAGTTATTTCCTGTATTATTTGAAAATAGAGTAGTAAAGCAAAAGATAAATTGAATTCAATATGAAAGTCATTTTATTTGAGAAGATTAGTTTATATATTTTTTCGTATTCAGAAAAATTTTATTTGAGGAAAAAAAATACTATTTGATTCATTGGAAAAGAACAGTTGTTCAAAAAAAGACATTGCATGTTAAGCCGAGGCCGAATTTTTGTCCTGAAGGACAGGTGTCTAAAATTAATCAGTGTCTTACAAGAATTTTTCAGAATCCGGTGAATCAACTTATTTTCAAAATTTGTGGAATGTGTCGAAAAATCTATTTTTTCCATTCCGCTGGTGACAGCTGCCCGTATAATATCCAAAATATTATATGTATTCTTTTGGTCTCATTAGAAACAAAAAAAAACAGATAGGGTGACTATATTGGACATCAAAGAAAGATAGTGTTAGTAAGTATGAATATTATTTTTGTTTAAAAGTACGGTATATTATTGACTACTTTTACACTGGTGACTAGTGGCGGGATTGAAAAAGTATAGTATAAATTTAAATATATATCTTTACTGATATTTTTTTATAACAAAAAAGAGTATGGTCTAACAATAACAACCTACTACTTGTACAAAGTGTAGGGTATGATTCTACTTTTACCAATATCTGTCCATGAAATATTAACAACAATTGACATCAAGCACCCCACTACTTTTTTTAGTTTAGCTTTTTATCAAAGCGCGTTTTTTAGTTTTTAAACTATTATTTATTTCAATGAAAAACTAATCCTGGATTTCTTAATTCGTTATTTTCATATGTTGGCAACACATTTCGCTTGCACCATCATTCGGGCCGTTCAGAAACATCAACATTGAATCAAACTTATCCTAAGTTGCCAAGTTTATTCTATAAATTGGAGGCGTCTTTCAAGAAAAAAAGGACTCATAATTTCAATGAAGGTGAGGAAAACATTCTCATTTCACTAGTAAAAAAATTACCAAGATATTGGAGAATGTATAAGAACGGAGACAGTCACTAATTCGGAAAAAATGAAGGCGTGGGCTATAATAAGTAATGAATACAATACCATCTGTGGAGATGTCAAAAAAAGGGATAATGAAAAACAAAATTTCTACTTGGGCACAGTCCAAAGCAGATCTTGTATTTACAAAAACGACCATTCGAAGAAGTTGAAATTAATACACATGAGAGAAAAATATCAACTTTTCTTGGAACTACAGAGGGAGGAGTAGAATCTAGAGAAAACCCATATGATTGAGATATATTATCTTTGAAATACAATTCATCTATCAACAGTAAATTATCATTCGTTAGAGATTCTTGGGAACAGATAATGTAGTTTTTCATTTTGTAATTGTGATGATTTAATTACAGTTTTTTTATGACCAACGTTTTTGGTATGAAAAATCAAGATTAGATTTTTATTTGGAAGTTTATTTTCGTTACGATTTTGCCTTTGTGGACGATTTCTTTTGGCAACCGAAATCTATTCAAAAATTATTTTTCTGTCCATTCTTCTTGGGGCAATATAATAAAAATCTTCATAGTCTTTTAATATCTTCGAACAACTTTGCAGTAGTGTATAAAACAATAATAATTTTCAGAATCGTCAATGCCTGTTGAAATGACAAACAATCAAATAGGTTAGAATCGGCAAATTATCTTCTTTAACCCCCGAATTCATGAGATCAACTTAAACCATTGCTAAACTAGGTTTATCTCATAAACCCGTATTGAACAACTGAAACAAAATTGGCAATCCTGATTTAACCTCAATCACTTGGTCATCCTTTATTGAACAACCGGGCCTTAGATGTTCGTCAATGTTCATTCCCAAAAATTCAACATGTGTATTTGTGCTGGATATCGGCACATCATTAACGACCAGATTGGGCTTATGGCAAACTGGTTGTCTAATATAATAATAATAATAATAATAATAATAATAAAAATCTTTATTCAGTACAGTTAAAATGGTATACTGAAATGGCGAAGTTCATCTCTTGCTGGGCGCAAGGTGATGGTCTTCCACTCAACCAAACTTAACCTAATCTTAGCATAATTAAAAGACAAAAATACAAAAATAACAAAATGAAATGAAATCTAAGATACTGTGTCTTTTCAATTTGAAAAAGAGAGAATTATCGGACGACCAAGATGCCAAGAATTGAATCAACTCGTTGCATTTTGTTTAGCCACAACAAGGACAGAGATATCATCTGCATATATAGTAACGTGGATATTTGTTTTCACATAGTTCCTCAATAGTGTTCATACAACAAAAATAAAACCGGTCCCAGAATAGAACCTTGTGGAACACCTATATCAATGTCCACAAGGAGGGAATTTTTAACATTTATTTCATCATTTTGTTTGCTCCTGAGGCATAGATACTGCTTTCGTTTTCTCAAAAAACTGGTAAGCCATAGAAGAGCTTTATCTTTAATACCTTAACTGGCCACTGTTTATCAAAATATTATAATTGATACAGTCGAATACCCTGCTGAGATCACAGAATATCCGTACAGGGCACTCGCCAGAGTCAATCAGAGATGTTATTTGACTATAAAAACAGTGAACTGCTGATATCGTCGATTTTCCATGTTTTTCATGGATTTGCCTATTTTTATTATGTTAGGGAATTGTCCCTCACGAAAGGATATATTAATTAGATCGGTCAGGGGTGAAATGATAAGTGGTATAGCGCGAGTATACTTTTTATGCTACCACAGAGATTGAAGCTCTGGTATAAGCAACATGTGGTGTCCTCTCGAAAATCTAAAACATAACGAATCAGTGCAGGCACCAGGGTTTCTAAGTAGGTTTTTATTATTTTAAATATACCTTATTATTCTTGTACCATCTCGTAGGTATAACCCAGTAAACACATGAGGTGTCTGAAACATGTCAACGGAACCGTAATAGGTACCATTTGAAACATTCAAAAGATACGTTCCCGAAATATACCGTAAACATTTCATGTGTGTGTCTGTAATGTTTCAAATGCACAGATAAAACATGTTTACAAAAGACATATATCTGAATCATTCAAATATTTCCTATGAAATAACTGAAAGAAAAGATATGTTTCCGACACAATGAAAATATACTTTCAAAGAAATATTCAAATAACCCGCGCTATTATGATGATACACCGGGCTCTAGTGTATCACGTGATCAGTTGTGACCAATGAGGACATTCCGACATTTATTCATCGGCCAACGCCAACTGGACTGGCCATTATGTGTCTTTTGGCTATATTGTTTGGTTACTTTTATTATTTATCAGTTTTATCGAATGTGCTTGGTCTGCATGGCCGTGAATTTCAATTTGAGGTCTAGTTCAATGTGTTATGACTATAAATATTCGTCAGAAATATCAACAGGTATGTTGCCATACTTGTGTGGATTGAAAATTCAATGGACCAACCTTGGACCTATATCTGTTTGTAATTTTAATCATTATATTTTCATAAGTTGCATTTTTATTTACAGCTATTTTACTGATGATACAAACATGGATAGACAAAGAACTGAAGTGAATGGAAGGTGCACCTCAACATAGTTTCGCCAAGCAGCCCTTAGATATAGGAGGGAAGGAAACAAATAATTACCAGTCTTTATATTGTATGGCTAATACTGGTTGTATACAGTGCTCGTCTAAAGTCCGTTCCCCCACTACTAATTTTTGAACCACCAGGTATATCGCAACGAAATTTGGAGGGCCTAAATAGGAGATGAAAACCTACTTTTTCATGGAAAAATCACAGCTAAAAGTTTCAAAATGGCGGCTGAGCGCCATCTTCAATATTTTTTTTAATAGAACACCCCGTATATTATCCATTTTCAAAATCTGCTCATAATTCTCAACAGTTTTCTCTGATACACTTCACTCCTAAATTCAATTGTTTTCGGAATATTAACGTTTGAAAAGTGACATTTTGGTAATTTCAAACCGAACCAAAAACACTAATGCTGCTTTCAATCAAGTTTGCATTGGAAAAAATCGTTGTCGCGGTAACATCTTGTTTACTGTCAAACTGAACTGCTAACTGTCAAATAGTCCGTTGAGCGCCTAAATCCTTTGATGAAAAGTGTGATCATGGCTCGTAGTTTAGACGATAAATTTTAGACGATTTAGACGATAAATTTGAAGCATTTTCTGGTTCAATTTTATATTGAATCCTTTATGTGAAGAAAACCGTTTAATTCGATTTTTCTAAATTTGAAGCAGTTTTGATATTTGGAGAAGCTGGAAGAAATTATCATCTAGTCTGTATGTTTAATGATAGATTTCCCGAGAATCCTATTTCGAGGTAATATTTGCGAAAACTTTTAAATACGCTGAAAGATGCTCCAAGATCAGGAAGACCACCTCTTTCTAAAGAAAAAAAGGTAGAAATTGTTGCTGAAATGTTAATCAATCCGACTCAATCGACGTCTGCAGTTGCAGAATCCTGTGGAGTAAGTTCAAAAAGTGTCCAAAGAGTCCTAAAAAAGAAAAATGTCATCCCTATAAAATGAAAATTCCTGCATGCTCTCACGGAGGATGATCCAGACCGGAGGGTTGAATTTTGTGAGTGGTTAACAAGAACAATTGAAGGAGAACAGGGCTTCATAAAACGTGTATGTTTCGCAGACGAATGCACGTTTTTTCTTAATGAAAAAGTCAACAAAGAGAATGTACGATACTGGAGCGATACTAATCCACATATTTTTAGAGAGGGACATACCCAGTTTCCTAAAAAGGTGAATGTTTGGGCGGGGATTTTGGGCAATCGAGTTGTTGGACCGATTTTCATCTCACAGGAGTTCTTTACAGAAATCTTTCAGAAACTGAAATTGAACCTCGAATAAGACAAATTGTATTAAACAATCAGGAAGAGTTTGAAAATCGTGAAATCATATTTCAGCAGGATGGGGCACCTCCCCATTTCGATCGCATGGCTAGAGAGGTCCTCGATACAAACTTTCCTGGGCGATGGATAGGTCGCAGGGGAAGTACAGAATGGCCACCAAGATCTCCGGATCTTACACCTCTAGATTTTTTCCTTTGAGGGTATCTGAAGTCAAAAATCTACGCTACTGAATGCCAAACAATAGAAGAGTTGGAACGCAGAATAATAGATACATGTGAAGAAGCTATTTATAATAGGGCACTTTATTGTCAAGATTTAGGAGGGGGCCACATTGAACACTTGATGAAATAATTGATAGGGTTAAATGAAAGTGTTATTGAAAACTAAATATTTCTAAAACAATTGAATTTAGGAGTAAAGTGTATTAAAGAAAACTTGAGGATTATAAGCAGATTTCGAAAATGGAACAATATATGGGGTGTTCTATTAATTTTTTTTATTGAAGATGGCACTCAGCCGCCATTTTAAAACTTTTTGCTGTGATTTTTCCATGTAAAAAGTAGGTGTTTATCTCCCATTTAAGCTTTTCAAATTTCGTTGCGATATACCAGGTAGTTCAAAAATTAGTAGGGGGGAACGGACTTTAGACGAGCACTGTATGTATAGTATGAATAAAGCATGATGAAATCCTACCTGTTTTTTGGCATTGCACACTACCTTCTAACATCCATTTCATGAATCCATAGCTATACTAAAAGTCGATTCAGAAATGTTAATAAATGTATTTTAAGCTCTTTTCCTTTCATGCATCATACCTAGGATATGTTTTGTATCTACCATGTTCAGGAAACGTGCCAGATGACAAGTTAAAGGTTTCAGCAATGTTTCAGATATGTGTTTTTATGTATTCATATTCCTTATGTTTCACGTGAAACGTTTCACACCTAGGTCATTTCTGGTTTCTGTCATGTTTCAGGAACGTGTCCGAGTCAAAAGATGAAATGTTCCAAATGGAAAATGATCGGTTCCAGAAATGTTTCAGACACATATTTTGGTTTACTGGGAATAGGAAGGCAGGTGAAAAAATTAATGGCTCGACAAAAGCCTGACCTAGTATTTTAATCACGGTGCAAGAAGGAACAATATAGAAACTAAGACGATCGCTTACGTTTTGTGATATTCCTACACAATAGTTGTCATGATACCAAGCTGTAATACAAATACTTTGTGATTTTTCTCGAAAAACTCGTTCTCCATAACACCACGCTGGCACTTTTTTTAGGAACTGAAATTCTGTCCGTATTGTGCAGCTCAATCATGACAATTTTGCATTCCTTCATTATCCAGTTAAGTTAATTTCACCATTACAAAGAAGAACGGCAGTTAGAGAGTTTAGTGTTTATTGAAACAAGAGTGGGCGACATATTATTTATACCCCACAATATAGTTGGAGATTATTTTGGAGCAAAGGCGTACGTTTGTTCGATCGTTAAGAGAAACTAAATTGGGTCTGCTGCAACAATAGTAGTGAATTATTCGGATCATTCGTTTCTTCCTGTTGAACGTGCTGATTGTAATGAAGTCGCGGGTATATAGCATTCTTTCCATACTGTTCACACAACTTAATTTTTATGTCAAGGGATACCGTCAAATGGGGCGGATCGGGAAGATTTTGACATATTTTTCTAAATAACATTTTTGTGAATTAGGAAATAAAATATTTTTAATAAAAAATGAAACCGACGAAAAAAGAAACTGAAAAGCAAAAAATAACCCTTCTTAGCAAGCGCGTATTTAAGGGGGGAGGGTAATAAGTGTGATTACCCCCCAAGAAACTGCAAAATATGTTTAAATTCATGAAATGGCCACCATATCTCTACTCAAATCTAAAACGTCGTGGCCGCTATGTTCTCATTAGTCTAGTCGAAAGTTTCCTGCGAAAAATCGTTCCAAGTCTACTAAAATATGTCATTCTAAAAAAGACATTTTTCGTTTTCTTTCCAGAGAATGATCTACGACATATCCTTGTTATTTCAAGATTCCTTTTGTGTGATGAACAATTTACTTACCACATCCCCCCCACCCAAGCCAGAATTCCTAGATTCGCAACTGCTTCTTAGTCTTAATAACTAAGCTCCTAAACTAATGTAAGTAACTAATTTTGAGTCGGCGCCAAACAAACAAGCAATTGAATTGGGTAAAGCGTAAAATGATGGCATCGGGATGCACGGTGACGTTTTGATATTTTTTTTAAAGAAATTTAATGATCTCCGTTGATTGTTTGATTGGCGCCGACTCAAAATTAGTTACTTACATTAGTTTAGGAGCTTAGTTTTTAAGACTAAGAAGGGGTATTTTTTGCTTTCCAGTTTCTTTTTTCATCGGTTTCATTTTTTGTTGAAAAGTTTTTATTTCTTAATTTTTTGTGGCAGAATTCTACTAATTACTACGTACTCAATTAACAATCAAGGTATCCATTATGTTGTAGTGTTATCAGAACTACATATGTGTGCCAAGTTTCAAGAAAATCGGTTCACACGTGGAAAATCAATCATCCCCCATTTTTCTACCCCTAGAGGTGGATCATTCTTCTTCAAATTCGAATATGACCAACTTTGAGGTATATCATCTAAATCGGATGATAGAATCGGTTAACGGGCCAAAATTCAGAGGGTGAACGATCAATATCTTTCATTTTTCTACCCCTAGGGATCGCATTTTTTTTCAATTCCAAATGGGACCAACTTCGAAGTACACCCTATCCAATGGAAATAGAATCATCGAAATCGGACTACTCTGTGAAAAGTTATGCGTGGTCATAAATTTAAAAAAAATACGCTTTGACTAGAGAACCTCTTCCTTTTTTAATTCGTCGGTTGAAAAGAAGGAGATTCTGAACCACTGCCAAAGAATAGTTCCCTGTTAGAGCTTTAAAAATAAATTCTAATCTCACCTGTCACTTAATCAAGTGATTTTTTTGTAGGTGTCCCAATTGAATCCCGCAAATGGAGTTAATATTAGGAACAACCTATTTATTTTAACGCCATACTCAAGTAACCACTGTAACATAGTATATCCATTCTTAGTTGGCTGAGGATGGGGTTTATCATCCATCCCTGATAAAACATAATGGGATTTGCGCTTTGATCGAAAACGCCGACCATAGGCGGGTGATAATAAGAAACCTTCCGAAAGTTAATAATAATTATATTTTTTGTATCAAAGCAAAAATATTGTAATTGTTTTTTGATATCACCCCGGATATGGAAGGATAATTTCTTGGTAATTGAGTCCAAAGTGGCCTCATCAACTTTTTAAAATTTGCGATCTTTTAGTTTTCTTTCTAGAGAATGATCTACGACATATCCGTGTTATTTCAAGATTCCTTTTGTGTGATGAACAGTTTGATTTCGTCTGTTCTGACATTTGTATAATTGTTTTTTATGGAGACCTTATTGGATTTGAAGGAAAATTTAGAATTTCCGGTTCTCCATTTTGTAAGAAAAATAAAATTTGGAATTCGAGGAAACTCTTCAAGATATGGAATTAATTTATTTCGTTTCTTATTGAAGTTTTCTACCGAAGCAAATGTCTCACACACAATTCCAACGTAAATGTATTTCAAATCCAAAGCCATACCGCAGTTTCACATTCAAGAATGAATCATGAAAGAGTTGCTAATTGCCACTGGAGTTTCTTAGCCGTGAAACCGAGGTATGGCTTCATCAAGATCTTTTCGTTGAGTGGAAACCCCTTTTCTACTAATTGTGTAAACTATGCAGAATATTTGCTTGAGTTGAAAAACAAAATGTGATCCTTTTGCAACCCAATGCATTTGTGATTTCCACATAGAAATATTTCTTCTCAAATCAATGAGAATTGATTAGACTACTTTTTCCTAGTTTCAAATATGAGAATATCATATTTTTTTTTGCACTAATTGTTACTAATGTTTATGTGAATCACTGATTTGGAATAACTTCGGATTTATCAAACAATGGCTTCGATAAACACTCCGCAGTCACTTTTTCGCGTAAAGAAAACTTGGTTTTTCCACTTGTCAATGTACCATTTTTTCTTCTTCGTCACAAATGTCCTTTTTTAACATTAATAAATAATAGTTTATAAAAACTAAAAAACACGCTTTTATAGAAAACCAGACTAAAAAAATAGAAAATAAGCAAAAAAATTATTTTATTTTAAAGAAAGCGTGGGATGCATGGTATCGCTTCGGCCAACAATTACCTGTGATCTGAGACATTCCTCACTGTACTGCCCTAGGTGTGTAATGTACTATATAATTATTGATACCATGCACCCCACGCTTTTTTTTAAATAAAATATTTTTTTTTATTTTCTATTTTTTTAGTCTGGTTTTCTATAAAAGCGTGTTTTTTAGTTTTTTTAAACTATTATTTATTTTCAACTTTTTAGTTTCGTTTTCTATTAACGCGTGTTTTTAGTTTTTCAACCTATTATTATTATTATTATTATATTTTTTTAACTATTATTCTCCAATATTGAATAGAAACGGACCATAATCACAAAGCTCGCAGCCATTTTGGAGCCGCCATCTTGAATTCTTCAATTTTGACAAAATAATCATAATCTCCGACCCCAAAAACCCCCACATACTAATTTTGAATAGAATCAGACCATAATCACAAAACTCGGTCGCCATTTTAAAGCCGCCATCTTGAATTTTTCAATTTTTACAAAAGAATCATAATATTCGAACCCAAAAACCCCCACATACCAATTTTGAATAGAATCAGACCATAATCAGAAAACTCGTCCACCATTTTAGAGCCGCCATCTTGAATTTTCCAATTTTGACAAAAGAATCATAGTCTCCGACCACGAAAACCCCTCAGATACCAATTTTGAAGCGAATCGGACCATAATCGCAAAACTCGTACGCCATATTGGAGCCGCCATTTTGTTTTTTTTCTCATACAAATTTCTTAATGCATTGTCACCGGAATTATGTACACCTGCCAAATTTCAAATCATTCGGGCATCTGGAAGTGGGTCAAAATCGCGCCCAAAGGAGTCGGTTACAAACAAACATACAAGTGAAGCTAATATAAAGCGTGTAAAAAAGAGTTTTCCGAACTTTTGTTGCATCTTTGGAAATGTAACGAGATATATTTCGAAAATCACATCAAAATAGCAAGCAAAAGACATTCACTTCTACTGTTTAATCTTCGGCAAAACAAATTCAACAGATAATAATTAATCTAAGCAAGCAGTATTCTGACTTTTAGTTTAATATTGATCTCCAAAATTTTTAGAAGATCGAGTTTATTATATATAATATTTCAAACTCGTCAACAAAATCTACGGTGAAATCTACCTGCTATTTTGAACCTATGCGGCCCATTAAATAATAAATGATTAGTATTAAACTCATTGGTTTTTCGTCGGTTAGAAAATAAAAATTCTATAAACATTCTAGGAAATTCAAAATATTTTTTTGTACACGCTCCACAAAATACCTACTTTGAATACTGGAAAGCGGACTGAAAATTAAAATAAATACCTACTCATACGGAATATTTTGAGTTGCACATAAAAATTACCCCCTAGAAAACTCAGCAACAAACTCATAAATAGTTTTCTTTCAATTTTTTTCCTAATTCGAAATTTAAAACGACAAATTTTCATCACTTTCAAAAACGTACTCCTAGTGCCTCTGGTGGACGTATGCATCGTTACTTCCCACAGATCAAACTTTTACCGCTTCGAACTGTCAACGATAATATGTCTTCTTTCGTGTTGTACTAATATTTCTATTTCCATAGTATTTTCAATATCACATTGAAAGTGAGGTTGAATCATTGTCTATCTATGGATAATGGTTGCATTTTTGTGTGGGTTGTAAGAAATATGATGGTCTATCAATATTCCTGAAACAACCATAATTGGCGCTATGGCAGAAGTTATTCAAGTGAAGGTCAAATCGAGTTTGAATGTTTCAGTAACAATTGAAAATACTATGATAATAAAATTATTAGTACAACAAATAAACGAAGAGAGATCGTTCAAAGCAACTAGCGGTAAAAGTTTGAACTGTGTAAAGCAACGATGCATACGTCCATCAGAGGCGCTAGGAGTAAGTTTCTCTCTCTCTCTCTCTATGTTTGTGGTCCTTGCTTCCTATTGGCGCATTTGACCAAAGGAGTACGTTTTTGAATGTGATGAAAAAATTTACGTTTTCAATTTCGAATTGTGAAGAACATTGAAAATTTGTTCGTTTGTTTTTTGTACTGATCTTTCTAGTTGGTAACCTTTATGTGCAAATCGAAATATTTCAGAAAAGGGGCACATGCGTGTTCCCTATTCAACTCACTTTTGATGTCATGTTTCAGTAAAAATTGAAAATATTATGATAATAGAGAGTTATTGCAACTTACAAATGAGCGCTGACTTTATTATAAGATCCGCTACTAAAGTATCCTCTAACGCGATTTCGAAGGGGTGTTATTGCAACAAACTTCTTCCAAGATGCTTATGTTCAAGTTTTATTTTGGCGACAAGTACGTCAAATTAAGTGAAACAATTTCACGTAATAAAATTATATCGTCTAGTCTACTCGACAAGTTGAAAATGGTCTAAAATAGAGATACTGCTCTTAAAATTATGTGTGATAGCTCATTGGATCCGAAATAACGCCTAGAAAAATGTGCCAAAAGCGTGTATTAGCACATAAAAAATTGCAAAAGTTATAAACAATTGAAGATGAAAAAAAAATGGCATTTCGTTATTTCAAAAACTATTAATATTTAAGAAATTTCAAAAAAAGATTCTGAAAGAGGAGGAAATTTCCAATAAAAAGCTCCCGGAACTCTATCTCCATTATTTATAATTTTAATTTAACGCTGAAAATGGGTTGACATTATTCTAAAAAATATATTTTTTTCAATTTGAAAAAATTATGGTGTATTCGGAACACTATATATAATTTATTCCCGTTAGAAATTCTACTTGAAGTTGATTTTTCAACTAGTTAAACGATTGTTAACTAACAAAATTTTCTCGAACTTCTGTCTTAATTGTAAATGAAAAAAAAATGTTTAAATAATTGTCGTAAATTTTTTTCGCTTCGTAGAGCCTTTCTAATATACATACTCAACAAGATCACGCCATAAAAGTTGAAAAAATATTCATACTTTGTTTATAATAATTTTTGTACTTGAACAAAAACTAATAAATCCCAATAATGTTGTTAAAAAAATTATTTATTACTTAATCACCATATTATCGTTTTTTTATCAATACAAAATATAAATTGATTTGCAACAAAAAAAAATTGCGCCATTTGTTGATGAATTTTTTACAATGAAATTGATTATTTCAATATTTTTGAAAAAAAAATTTCCACAACTTCATTATATTACAAATATTAAGATTTTTGAAAAAAAAATTCTTTATAACAATTTTTAATTGTTTATAATCGTTTTTTTATATTTCTATTGTTTAAATAATTAGTTAAGAAATTATTTTTCTTCTAAAAATCATAATTGACAGTCCTCTATTAACCTACCAATTTGTTATAAATTTTTTTTTAACTTTGTTAGATTTTTTTTCTGGAACTCCTGAAATTTACAAAAACAACCATATATAACAAAGTATAGAAAAAAAAAATCCCAATTTTTCCCAATTCCAATTCCCAAAGTACAATAAAAAATTGGAAAAATTGTTTTCTATACTTTGTTATATATGGTTGTTTTTGTAAATTTTAGAAGTTTCAGAAAAAAAATCTAACAAAGTTAAAAATTTGTTTATAACAAATTGGTAAGTTAATAAACAATGGAATTGTTGATAAAAAATTTTTTCGTTGCTTCATAGAGGACTCTCAATTATGATTAAAAAAAATAATTTCTTAACTAATTATTTAAACAGAAATAAAAAAAACGATTCTAAACAATTAAAAATTGTTAGTTAGGAAAAAAAAATTCTCAAAAATCATTATATTTGTAATATAATGAAGTTGTGAAAATTTTTTTTTTAAAATTACTTATTTATTTTTAAAATTAATAAAAAACGATAATATGATGATTAAGAAAAAAAAATTTTAACAACATTACTTGGATTTTGTTTTTGTTCAAGTACAAAAATTATTATAAACAAAGTATGACTATTTTTTTAACTTTTATGGCGTGATATTATTGAGTATGTATATAAGGAAGGCTCTACGAAGCGAAAAATTTTTACGACAATAATTTAAACATTTGTTTTCATTTACAATTATGAAAGAAGTTCGAGAAAATTTTGTTAGTTAACAATCGTTTAACTTGTTGAAAAATTACGTTTAAGTAAAATTTCTAACGGGAATGAATTATTTATAGTGTTTCAAATACACCATGATTTTTTCTAATTTAAAAAAAATATATTTAATACCTTAAATAAATTAATTAATTTGTCGTACTCGCTTTTGACGCCGCGCGCGCAACCTAAAAATGTCGCTCGGAGACCCATTTTCAGCGTTAAATTAAAATTATAAATAATGGGGATAAAGTTTCGGTAGCTCAGTAGTTTTTTATTGGAAATCTCCTCCTCTTTCAGAATCTTTTTCTGAAATTTCTTAAGTAATAATAGTTTATGAAATATTGGCAAAATACGAAATGCCATTTTTGTTTCATCTTCAATTGTTTATAACTTTTGCAATTTTTTATGTGCTAATACACGCTTCTGGCACATTTTTCTAGGCGTTTTTCCGGATCCAATGAGCTATCACACATAATTTTAAGAGCAGTATCTCTATTTTAGACGATTTTCAACTTGTCGAGTAGACTAGTTTTCGAATCTGAATCTCAATCTTCTTTTCCCTTTTCTTCAGTCATTGTTTTCATCAGGAAAATAAGCTTATGAAAAGAATCACACTATATTGTTCGTTAGTTGGACGAATAAGTAACACTTGGACGAATTAATTATTCCACCACCAAATGAACCTGCTTTATTTGATTTTGAAAATATATAGACGAGCAGTGCTTAACAAACTTTAGATTTTCAACTGGTGACAAATATATGACAGAAAAAAACAAATCTTTCAAAATAAAGGAACCTTTAATAAAAGGTTCTTGGCCTTTATTTAAATAAAGGAACGCTTGCCTGTATTTTAGATTGAGGATATCCTCAAAGTCGGCCACAATGCGCATGCGTATATGTCGAAATAAAAGACACTTTATTAACAGAACTATAGAACGGACGTTGCAATAACTCTCTGATAAAAATATCAATACACCATATAAACGAAGCCAAATGAAATTATAGTTGACAGTTCGAAGGAACTAGCGGTAAAAGATTGAACTGTGTGAAGTAAAGATGCATATGTCTATCAGAGGCGCTAGGAGTACGTTTTTGAAGGTGATGAAAAAATTAGCGTTTTCAATTTCATATTATGAAGAACATAAAAAAAAATCAATATCTTAGTATCTTGAGCTTTCTAGATGATATTTATGTGCAAACTAAAGTATTCTAGAAAGGGGGCACATGCGTGTTCCCTATTGAGTAGCACCTTTAAATTTGAAAATTTCGACCAAAACATTGAGGACCGACCTGTTGCAAAGAAAAAAAATCATGCATGTTCCTTATTTTTTTTTTTGAGGGAATTCTGGTTGGTTTATGCAACATTTCCCATTAACTAAGACTAATAACTAGTAACTAAGAACTATACCTAAGAATGCTGTGGTGTTTATGCATTCTCTTGGTTAGTTCTTAGTGGAGAAATTCGCGCATGCTCCAACCATATTTGATAATTTGAAGTTTGACAGTCATAAATGTAACTATTAAATTAAAATACCCTAAGCTGTCGAATTGAAAACAACGATTTGGAAAATGACTTGTAATAAAGGGAAAACGTATTTTGCACCATTTTTTTGCTCATTAATACTTTTGAAAAGTCAACTGTCAAAAATTTTCATTCGGCGCATGCGCACATCCTTTTTTGACTAAGAACTTTGGTTCTTAGTTAAAAGTTGGGCAACTTTCTAGTCATGGTTCTTAGTACTAGTAGGGATTCCATAAACGCGCTCATTGATTTGCTAGTGTTGAATCCTTAGTTATTAGTTCGCTTAGTTCTTGGGAACGTTGCATAAACCAAGCATTAGACTTTTTGGTCATCGATCCAGTTCCAACGAAGTAGAATAATCAGCTGATTTTGACAAATGATGTTTGGGTTTTTGATGTTTGACGTTGACAGTTAACATTCATCTGACACGTACTAGCACTAGCAGCGGTACGTGTTGATATTTTTATGGTATTGAGAGATTTGAGATTTGAGTTGCCGAAAGAGAGTCCACAGCAAATCCAAATCAATAATCTAGTTTTATCGGATCAAAAAATCCTAAAAATGACGACGGTCGAACAATCATGTTATACCATCATCAATTTACCAACAGATTCCGAACCCTACAATGAAATGCAACTCAAAATGGATCTGGGTATGTATTACCTTACTAATAAATACTGGAGATTGAAAAATTCGCCCGCATTATGTGTAGCCTCATAACAGTATCAGCATCTCTCGCAATAATATCAAATCCAAGTAACTTAACTGTTGTCGAAGATTACACCTTGTTTCTTAAGATAAATGTTATTTAACCAAGGTGCTCTTGTGACACACGAATAAGTAAATATATTTTTCTTTCAAACTGGAAAAATGCTGTGACCATTTTTATTGATGCATCCTAAACAACGCATGGAACAGGTTATGCATTTTCATACCCTCTCAAAATACCTATAGACCAATCGTATAGCTCAATATTTTCACAGAGGCTGTAGCTATACTCAAAGCACTTTCATTCGTAAAAACTCTAATATGAAAAGGTTGTCATTGTTTCAGATTCTTTATGTGTTCTGAAAGCTTTAGAAAGCTTTGACCACCCAATTCTCTGCCCGCTTCCTATTATACCATTCCACTATCCCATTATGGATATTGCAAAAATATTCTCTGTGTTCAAATACTGTGTATACCAATTTTCATGGCGATGGGTTGAACGGTATAAGAGTTGATGCTCTGCCGATCTATCTAATGGAGACTTGAAGTAAAATGGATATCATGAAAATCATCTCTATGGAAAAACACTTAGATGTGCCAACTTTCAAAAAAGAATCAACCAAATATGGCGTATCATTCGTCAGTTATAATTGAGAGTGCATTCAAAAATTACTATTTTTGCAGTTTGTCCGAATTTTCCAACTATCCTTTGTAGTTGTCCCGATTTTGTTTTCTGAAAACTTTTCCAGGACCATAATGAACAAAACAAAAAAAGAATTACGCATATCCATCATTCAAATCGTGAGTTATGGACTTGAATCCATACAAAAATCCCATAAAAAAAGGAATTTTCCAATTTTTCGGACAAATTTTCCAATTTTTCTTTCCCTAAAAACCTTCTTCGGACTATTACGAACAGTTAAAAAAAATTGTCGAAACGGTCCACAAATTGCAATTCATTTTTATTATATAGAGATAAAAAAACTAGTGGCAGCCTTAAATCTCAGTAGACTGGAGGACAATGTGTAGGCTGAACCTTGTGTTGCATATACCTACCAATCCGTGGTCTATTTGTAATATGTCTTAGAAAAAAGTCGGCCTGACAGACCCCTGGACGTGAAGTGTGTTTACTTGTCTATTCCTGTTGTACAGTCTTCTATTCAAGTTCCCTTAATGCTTTTTGTTGTAGATGTTCAATCAATTCAATCTAAAAAAATATTACATACTCTACTTGTGTCTAGCCGAATAGCGAAATGTCAAAGCCAAAAAAAAATACATGTCCATTTCCAAATCACATATATTTGTCTTCTTTTTTCTAGAAAAGGGAGATACAAAAGTGAAAATACGAGCCTTGGAGAAAACGATACACATGATTTTAGCAGGAGAACGACTTCCCAACGGTTTCCTAATGACAATCATAAGATATGTCCTACCACTTCAGGACCATTTGGCCAAGAAATTGTTGCTCATATTTTGGGAAATCGTCCCCAAAACCTCACCCGACGGTAAACTCTTGCAAGAAATGATCCTGGTTTGTGATGCATACAGAAAAGACCTGCAACACCCCAATGAATTCTTGAGAGGTTCAACATTGAGATTTCTGTGTAAACTAAAAGAGCCCGAGCTGTTAGAACCCTTGATGCCGAGCATTAGAGCCTGTTTAGAGCACAGGCATAGCTATGTGAGAAGAAACGCCGTGCTGGCTATATTCACGATTTACAGAAACTTTGAGTTCCTCATACCAGATGCGCCCGAACTGATATCCAACTATCTCGACGGGGAGCAAGATATGTCCTGCAAGCGTAACGCTTTTCTCATGCTCTTGCACGCCGATCAAGAGAGGGCGTTGTCCTACTTGGCTTCGTGTTTGGACCAAGTAACTTCGTTTGGCGATATCCTGCAACTCGTTATCGTGGAGTTGATATACAAAGTTTGCCATTCCAATCCCTCGGAACGTTCCCGTTTCATCAGATGCATATACAATTTACTGAATTCCAACAGTCCCGCCGTACGTTACGAAGCAGCAGGGACTCTGGTGACCCTGTCTAGTGCGCCTACTGCCATAAAGGCTGCAGCTAGTTGCTACATCGAACTCATCATCAAAGAGAGCGACAATAACGTGAAACTCATCGTCTTGGATAGACTCATCGCTCTCAAAGATCATCCCGCGCACGAGCGGGTCTTGCAAGATCTCGTTATGGACATACTGAGAGTTCTCACGGCCCCCGACTTGGAGGTGCGCAAGAAAACTCTCAACTTGGCGATGGAACTGATATCGTCGAGGAATATAGAAGAGATGGTGTTGGTTTTGAAAAAAGAGGTTTCCAAGACCCTAGATAGCGAACACGAAGATACGGGAAAATACCGACAGTTGTTGGTTCGTACTTTGCATTCTTGTTGTATCAAATTTCCCGATGTGGCTGTCACAGTCATTCCTGTCCTGATGGATTTTTTGTCTGATAATAATGAATTGGCAGCAACAGATGTTCTTGTTTTCGTCAGGGAGGCTATACAGAAATTTGACAATTTGCAGCCACTTATTATTGAGGTGAGTCAAAAATTATCAGTGTACCAAAATTTCTAATGGGATTGACATCAATATTAGTGTACCTCAAGGAAGTGTATTAGGGTCACTTTTATTTATAATATATGTACTTGAACAATATTTATCATATTCCTGGTGCACATAAACTGAATTTGTTTGCAGATTGCACATTGCTTTATATTTAAGATATTAACCTGAACAATGCTCTAGACAATTTCAAAAGGTCTATGAAAAATATTTACGAACGAATAAATTGAAATTAAATGCAAATACAAACTAAACTCTGTGAAAAAACAATGCAATAAAATTTGAAGTGAATAACACTGCATAAGAATACGTATCTGAAATAAAATATTTGTAGATAACACTTTCAGTTTGAATAGACATGCTGATTATGTGGTACAAAAAATTTAATAAAAAAATATATTTTAGAATTGCAACAAGACTGTTAACTCCAGAATATTAACACATAATTGTACAATTAATACATTCTGAATATTGTCAAGTCAAGTCAAAATATTCTTTATTGTCAAAGAAAATAGATCTTGTTGACAAAGCATGAAATACACATATAATAGAACACATGTCAAACAACAAATATATAGGCATTACAAACATCAAAATTTCAGATTTCACAAACAAAAACTAAAAAAAACAAAAACATGAAGATTTGTTTAGGTGAACATTTAAAATCTGGTAAGAATTTACAGGTTATCTCTCGTTTTTTTGAATTCTGTAATAATTTTCAGAATAGTAGGAAGATGATTGTATACCTTGATACTTTCATAAATCAGAGAATGCTTAGTCAACGCGAATTTTGGAATAGGTAAATAAAGCATACTGTCTGGTACTGCGACAATTGGATCCGGCAGAGTACATGCTAGTTTTGTTTTTATGAATTAGGCATACTGTTTCCAATATGTATAAACAGGTTACAGTTAGTATTTTGTGGCTGATAAATAGGGGCTTGCAGTGAACTCTCGATTTCGACTTTGTAATATATCTCAATGCTCGCTTCTGAAGAGCAAATATCATATTATGTAAATGTAAGTTACAATGTCCCCAGAAGGCTATTCCATAGTGCAAGTATAATGTATTTAATAAACCAAAACAGACTTTCTTAGCTTCAAAAACTTCAAAATCGGATATGAGAATTATCTTGAGATGTAGTCAACATACTTCCATCCATCAAATGTTAAAAAAAAAATGTTGAAGGGGGTTACTATTTGCCACAGGCGGAAATGTTGAATAAGCTTCTATCAATTTCGATTCAATTATTCTTTCTAAGAATGCTATTCATATTTGAAATAACCAAAGGTCTTCAACCAACTTATTTTGATAAATTTATTCTATCAAATAATCTAATAGGCGAGATCACTAATTTCTGGAAAAAATACCACAATGTCCAGAACGTTGAGAAAAGTGGTATTATTTTTTTAACTTTTTTTTCGAAGTAGTTTTTTCAAAAAAAACGAAATGTTCCTGTTTGAACACTGCGTTTATTATGTATTTGTTTAAAAAAACCTGAAACAGGTCAATTTCTATTGTCAATTTGACAATTTACAGTATGAAAATATTACCCCCCTCTTGCACCTCCTCAGAATTATGAGAACCCCTCAAAAAATTTAAATGAGAAGGGGGGTCGTGTGGCACCTTGTTCGAAAGGGATTTTTATTCTCTGTTCAGCAACAAGTCGACCTTGGAATTCTCGTACAACATTTTGTTGAACCTCAGGGGTTATGTTGTTAATTTCTTCCGTTATCCTGACTTTCAAATCTGCAATATTATCTGATCTATTGAAATATACTTTTGATTTTAAATAACCCCATAAGAAATAATCGAGAGGAGTCAAATCGGGGGATCTAGGCGGCCATTCAATCGTTCCACGTCTTCCAATCCACCTATTGGGAAAAACTTCGTTCAAATAATCTCTAACAATTCGGTTGTAATGCGGTAGAGCTCCATCTTGTTGGTACCAAATTGATTTGGATCATTAACATCAGGAAAAAGTATTTTCAATGTAGGCTGTAATAAGTTCATCAACAAATCTAGATAAACCTCAACATTGACTGTATCTTCAAAAAAATAAGGGCCAATAATTTAGTTGTTAATGATACCAGCCCAAATGTTCACTTTTTTAGGTTATTGTGTGTGAGCCTCACACATCCAACGAGGATTTTCTCTGCTCCAATATCTACAGTTTTGTCTATTAACCGTTCCATTTAAATGAAAAGTAGCTTCATCAGAAAAAACAATTTTGTTTATGAACTGCAAATCTGCTTCTATTCTGTCCATCATCAGTTCACAGAATTGTTGCCTTCTATCAGGATCATCCTCATTTAACTCCTGAACCAACTGGACTTTATAAGGATGGTATTTTTCTTTATGTAAAGCGCTCAATATCGATGATTTACTTACATCATTGTCGGCGGCAAGTTACTAGCCTACTTGTCATATGCGGATTTTCCTCAATCACTAACAGTACATCTAACTTTTTTCCACATCTAATTTAACATTTCGACCTGGTTTTTGAATAGTTTTTACATGTCCAGTTTCACGATTTTTTTTTTCTATTTTGCTAACTGTAGACTGTGAGACGTGTTGACCAGGGTATTTATTATTAAACATTTCACAAACTTCCTTTTGAGTTCTTGTTTTATTATCGCAACCAATCATAATTAAAATGTCTATTCTTTGAGTTTCGGATAAATGAGCCATAGTTAAATCAAATACATTCACAGATATTTTTCAGTACACTGACATGTGTCAGCAACTTATAAATATCAAAATAATAGTAGTCTACTAGATTGACATTACATTATTTATGTGGGTTTTGTGAATAATTTTTTGCGTCTTGAACGACTTTTTCCTGTCGTTTAGCAAAACAGATAAGAAAATACCTAATTATTTCTTATGGGGTTTTTTAAAATCAAAAGTATATTTCAATATACCATACAATATTGCAGATTTAAAAGCTAGGATAACGGAAGAAATTAACAGCATAACCCCTGAGGTCCTACAAAATGTTTTACGAGAATTCTAAGATCGACTTGCTTATTGTCAATAAGTGAATGGTGGTCATTTTGAACATTTAATTTGATTTTAAAATCAATTGAAATATACTTTCTAAACATTATGTGACATTATTTCCTTCATTCTACGTAAAGAATTGAAATTTTACATTTTCAAAATAAATTTTCAGTTATGATTGCACCAAATTTGAAATACTTAATATTGCTGAACAGAGAATGAAAATCCCTTTCGAACAAGGTGCCACACGAGGGAGTGCAAGAAGGGGGTAATATTTTCATACTGTAAATTGTCAAATTGACAATAGAAATCGACGTGTTTCAGGTATTTTAAAAAAATACATAATAACGCTAAAAATGAATTTATTCCATACCTATGGATGGCACTGTAGAACTAATATTAGCAATGGGATGAAAAACATATTTTTCAAGGGATTAAGAGGATTCAACAATCTACAAAAAGCAAGTTCTCTAAAAAGATTTAAAACTGATTTAATACAATACCTGGAGCGTTATTCAATATGTTTTTCCTTTTTTTGTTGTTTACAAAACATACACTGTAGTTAATTCATCAGTCTAGTTTAACTTATATCAATATGCTTGGTGCTGGGTGTGAAACATTCTTCTTTTCTAAGACTTATTGTGTTTTTGTGGTAACATTAGTATATTTATTACATTTATTAGTGATGTATCAGAATTGAAAATTAGGGACACATTCCTGCCAAGCGCAATCAAATGATGGACATTTAGGTATGTACCTTTTTTTTTAGAAATTATTGGAAACATTTAAAGATATAAAATCTGTCAAAGTGCATCGTGCAGCGCTTTGGATTCTAGGAGAGTACGCCACATCGGTTTCTGACATAGAGGCTGTTATGCAACAGATTAATCAAACTCTTGGGGATACCCCTCTTCTGGATACCGAGCAAAAACTAACTTCCGGGGATGCAGAACAAAATGTGCCGACTGCGGGAAGTACTACAACCACCTTAGTTACATCTGATGGAACCTATGCTACACAATCATCCTTCAACACAGTCCAGTGAGTACATATTAAGAAGATTGTTGATGCATCTGATGTTTTTTGGTTCTAGTAAATCCAGTAAAGAAAAGAGACCACCCCTTCGTCAGTACTTGATGGATGGAGACTTCTTTATCGGTGCCTCTCTTGCCTCAACATTGACCAAATTGGCCTTACGTTTTGGAAACATCACATCTGCTGCCCAGAAGAATAGATTCGATGCTGAAATTATGCTTATTATGGCCGGAATCATCCATCTGGGAAAGTCAGGTTAGTTTTCCTGGAACTTACCCGAGAAGTGTGTTCATTGAAACTTATTTAGGTAAATCGTCAAGTTTCTTCAACGTGGTCTGTAATTCTGAGGTTGGTGATCAAATGAGGATTTTCTTGACTGTTTCGAAAGGGCTCTACAACAAATGAATTATCGTCGGACCTATTTTGTCCTACTATTATTGTTATTATTTTGTTTTGCAGGATTGCCGACGAAACCAATAACAAACGATGACAAGGACCACATTCTTTTCTGTCTCAGGGTGCTCTCCGATCGTACCGCCTCCATCATCCACATATTCACAGAGTACTGCCGTCAGGCCTTAAACGACATGCTCGTTGCCAAAGAAACGGAAGAAGTGTCCACTGAGAAGACGAAAGAGAAAGCTGGAAACGCCATCCAAACAGACGATGCTATAAGTTTCCTCCAGTTAGAAGCGGACAAAAACGGGGAGCTGGGCGAGAATATGTTCGAGACTTCTTTGTCGCAAGCCCTCGTAGGTGGCAGGGGGGGCGCTGCAGATTCGGTGACTGGAGCAAGTAAGTACAACAGTCAGATAATAAAAGTGTTTTCGTTAATCCCAAGAAATGGTGAATTTTGCCTCAAAGATTGACTCTCTTCCTTTGTTTTCAAGACAAGCTGAACAAGATAACTCAGCTCACAGGGTTCTCAGATCCAGTTTATTCGGAAGCTTACGTTCACGTCAACCAATACGATATTGTGCTGGACGTTCTCATCGTGAATCAAACGAACGATACTCTGCAAAACTGCACCTTGGAGCTGGCGACGTTGGGAGACCTGAAGCTGGTGGAGAAGCCCCAGCCTGTGGTTCTGGCACCTAAGGACTTTTGTAATATTAAGGCGAACGTCAAGGTATGATATTTATTTATTCGCATTGCCATTTTTAACAAAAAATATTCATACATCATAATCACGTATAAATTGTGTCTTACTAACTACTCAATACGAAAAATCCTTGTGTTTACGTTTTTACATAAAACTTTGAGTTCTAAAATTTCATTTCATTTGTGAGTTTTCTGAAGGACATTTATAATCAAATGAGATTATCTGTGTCACCAAGAACTGTTCCTTTAATTTCAGATTGAAATTTTAAGAGATGTAACCTTAAAATTAATTTCTTGAATTGTTAATCATATGAAACAACTTGAGATCATCGGCAAAAAAAAAGAAATCCA
This sequence comes from Gonioctena quinquepunctata, assembly GCA_018342105.1. NCBI lineage: Eukaryota > Metazoa > Arthropoda > Insecta > Coleoptera > Chrysomelidae > Gonioctena > Gonioctena quinquepunctata. Next base: position 96,634 of record JAFIRS010001175.1, read on the forward strand.
CCGTGAATGATGCAAATACATTGAATAATATTGGTTCTATATGTGATATAGAGTGGCTCAGTGAGAGCTGAATCTCTTTTTTGGGGTTTTATGGAATTTAATAATAATAATTGATCCCAACAAACGTTAATGTTTATAGTGGGGATCTTAGTATAAATTGAAAAAGAAACAAGTAGAAGAACAAAAAATTTGTTTTTTTAAATTGGTTTTGAATGCATTTTTCCGCAAATATTGTTTAAATTATATTTTTCCCAAAAAAATCGTAATAAAAAAACCTTGGAACCAAGTCGGTTTTCTTGGGGCTGATAGGATATCAAATGACCCCACCTCTCCGCCATATCAGTTTGGCTAATGATGCACCAAACACCCTGTATAACCGTAAGAATTTTATTGTCTCCGAATATTTGAAGGTTTCTCCATTAAAAACTATGGGATTTCGATGAGTTTTGTTTGTCTTCAACATAAATGTAGATTTTTCAACATCAAGGGTGAGTTTATGATTATTCCAAGATGAAAGTATTTTTAAATCAGCTTATTTATTTTCTTTATTTCCATAGTCATTCTTTTCCAAATAAACTAATGTTGTGTCATCTGCAAATGATTTCAATTCATGTGTTTGAATTTATACAGTATCAGAAAGTATTTATCTTGGGTATGATGGTTTCATGAGAGCGTAAAGAATAGCTTGCTTTATGTTGAGAGAGCATTACAATTTCTCCTCGACTCGCTCGAGGAAGGGATATCGACGTCAAGACACAGATGTAGGAGAGTCAGGGGCGGTTAGCTCAGGACGTCAGTATCATACCAGCAGCAGTCGTGAGAATGTGTGCGCTGCAATGAAGAAGAATTATTGACGATAATTTCACATCAGATAATTTTAACAAATTAAACTGAATCATTGATTCAATTTAATCTGTCGGACGACAGATAGATCAAAATATCTTTGGTGCCGTGGTGGCTGCGAAAACAAAAGAAAATTCTTAAACATAAACAAAAGCCAACGATATTTCTGTAAGAAAATAAAAACAAAAAACTTATTTCTAACTGAAAAACAATTATTTCTGCCACACACCCAAAATTCTGAAATTTATTAATAATTGAAAGGACAGTCGCTTCCGTAGGTACAGGTCTATCTGCAAAAGCCACTATGAATAGATTTCTGGTATCTTGTACAGAATTATCCCCAAAGTACCACTTAACGATCTGTACTTTATCTGCGGTTGTGTAAATAGGCGGCATGTTTCAAAAGGTAATCATTGTCACGGTCTTTTTTTTTCGCAACCACGGCACGGCAAGAATGAGTCGAGTAGCTGTGCGCTGTGTTGCATTGCCACGTGGTCAGTTAATGCGTCGGGTGGGGTAACAGGAGGGGCACACAGCAGTGCGTCTCTCTTTACCCCAGATAAATTGTTTCCGATACTGTATATGAGGAATGAAATAGGTCAAAGAATGGAACCTTGTGGTACACCACATGTCATATTTCCCAATGAACCCTTTTCGTTCTTCATCTAGACTTAATGTCTTCTGCTAGAAAAATGAATTTAAAACAATTTATGGGTGGGTCATCCCATTCCTATATTGAATAATTTAAGTGATGAATTATTGTGATCTACCGGGTTGAATATTTTCAGAAGGTTTAATAATGATAATTAATGATAATAATATTGCATTTTTTATCTAGATTCAGTTAAATGTTTGTGAACAAATCTAATACAGCGGATTCAGGGTCACTGGATCATCTAAAGCAATACTCATAATTATACAGGAAATGTATTTTTTTCTAAATAATCCATGATAGTCGTTAACTCACAATTTTTTCAATAACTAGCTGTCCAAATTTCTATATTCCCTAAAAACAAATCCTGAAAACTCTCGTCTGCGTATAATTTATTGTTTCCTATGTTTTTCTTTATGTTGTTCCATCTAGATTATGCTTTTGACTCTGCTTCCTGTTATTCCGTTATCCTGTTATATTATATATATATATATATATATATATATATATAGAGGATGGATTGAGACACATTTTAAATTCAGAAAAATATCTCTCGAGCAAGAATCAAATCTCCACGGTTTGTAAGTTCATGCTTTACATCTGAGCTATCGAACATTGGTTCAATTGTTGCAATACCGTTTTTTACTAGAATTTAATGTTAGTTGTTGAAACATGCAAAATGAATAATCATTGATGACACACGTAGATTCTTTACATTTCATTTTCCATGTTTCAACAACTAACATTAAATATTAAGGAAAAAACGGTATTGCGAAAACAGATGTGAACCCTGTTTCTTCGATAGCTCAGTTGGTAGAGCATGAGACTAGCAATCTAGAGGTCGTGGGTTCAATTCCTGCTCGAAGATGTTTTTTTTTCTGGAATTTAAAAATTTGTCTGCAATGCCACAATTTCCTTTCTACTTCTATATACATTCACAGACATTGAAAATTTCACTCATATATATATATATATATATATATATATTATATTCCACGACCAAAGAATTACACATATCCATCGTTCGAATCGAGTTATGTATGATCTTCAAAAATCCCATAGAAAAAAGCCCTTTTCATTTTTCCGAATCTAATAACTTTTCTAAAAACTTTTTTGTTTGATTATATATTCCTGAAAACTTTTCCAGGACAAATAAATGCCCAATAACTTTTCTAAAAATCCTCTTATCGGCCAGAAATTATATATAATAGTAACATTTTTCTTCTCTTAGTTTATGTTCTAATAATATATTGAAATGATTATATATATTTTGGTAAAATTCCACGCCAGATTTTTCTAATTTTATGAATTGAATCAAGGTTTAGAATTTTGATAAAATTCTATGAAATTCTGGTAAACAACTTCAGTTATTATAAAGTTCATTGGTATTTTGATATCGGGTTAAATTTAAATTTATGGTTTCCAATTTTTCCCCCAATTTATCAATATTATATTTTTTTATTATTCTCTGGGAGAATTTTTTCTGCGATACAGTTTGCTTACTTTTGATTACAGTTCTTTTTACACGCTTTATATTAGCTTCACTGGTATGTTTGTAACCGACTCCTTTGGGCGCGATTTTGACACACTTCCAGACGTCCGAATGATTTGAAATTTGGCAGGTGTACATAATTCCGGTGACAATGCATTAAGAAATTTTTGTGTGGAAAAAAAACAAAATGGCGGCTCCAATGTGGCGTACGAGTTTTGCGATTACGGTCTGATTCTATTCAAAATTGGTATGTGGGAGTTTTTGGGGTTGAATATTATGATTCTTTTGTAAAAATTGAAAAATTCAAGATGGCGGCTTTAAAATGGCGGCCGAGCTTTGTGATTATGGTCTGATTCTATTCAAAATTGGTATGTGGGGGTTTTTGGGGTCGGAGATTATGATTATTTTGTCAAAATTGAAGGATTCAAGATGGCGGCTCCAAAATGGCCGCGAGTTTTGTGATTATGGTCCGATTCTATTCAATATTGGAGAATAATAGTTAAAAAATAATAATAATAATAATAGTTGGAAAAACTAAAAATACATGTTAATAGAAAATTAAACTAAAAAGTTGAAAATAAATGATAGTTTGAAAAAACTAAAAAACACGCTTTTATAGAAAACCAGCCTAAAAAAATTGAAAATAAGAAACAAATTTATTTTATTTAAAAAAAAGCGTGGGGTGCATGGTATCAATAATTCTATAGTACATTACACACCTAGGGCAATAAAGTAAGAAATGTCTCAGATCACAGGTAATTGTTGGCCGAGGCGATACCATGCACCCCACCCTTTTTTTTAAATAAAATACATTTTTTTCTTATTTTCTATTTTTTTAGTCTGGTTTTCTATAAAAGCGTGTTTTTTTAGTTTTTTTAAACTATTTTTTATTATTTTATGATCACTGAGAGGGGAATTTATGACTAGTTGCAACTGTAGTCTTACATTATAAAAAATTATTAGAACTATACATGGAGATGGCTGGTTCCACCTTTTTCTGAATTTAACATATAAGTATTTATATTGATATCGCCAAATAAAAAAGTCTTGATTTTATTTCCATTGATGTTTTGAAGCTGTCTGGGAAAATTGTTTTTTTTAGCCTTCATGAGAAAGGCGGCAAATAATTTTTGGTTTGCTGAATTTACTTCTGCATTGTTTGAATTCCTATAAATGAGTTTTGTCTCTTCTGTGAACATAGTCATTACTCTTTTTTGCTTGGAAAAGTTTACAATCCTTTTCAGTTTCAATGGCTATAATTTTAAGCAGAATATTGCAATTGGGGAGTAACCCAAAGATCAGTACTTGGTTCCATGATTTTTTTCTGATGAGGCAAGAGACAAGATTGAAAGAAATTTCAAAAGAGTAGAAATATACACTCAAATCCATTACACGAGTATTCAATATGAATGATACCAAATTAATTTTTAGAAAGAAATGTGTATCTGGGAAACTAATTATTTTTTTAGGTTGCATCTACTGAGAACGGCATCATCTTTGGAAACATCGTTTACGACGTCACAGGAGCGGCTTCGGACAGGAACGTCGTTGTTCTCAATGACATTCACATTGATATCATGGATTACATTGTCCCAGCGACTTGTACAGACTCGGAATTCATGAGGATGTGGGCTGAATTCGAGTGGGAAAATAAGGTCAGTTTTTGATACAGGGTGGGTTAAAAAATCGAGACCCTTGTTCATTTTAGGTAACGGTCAACACGCCTCTCACAGAACTCTCTGACTATCTGGAACACCTCGTGAAGAGCACCAACATGAAGTGTCTGACCCCCGAGAAGGCGCTGAGTGGGCAGTGTGGTTTCATGGCGGCCAATATGTACGCCAAGTCCATATTCGGGGAAGATGCTCTGGCAAATTTAAGCATAGAGAAGCCCTTCAACAAGCCTGATGCCCCAGTGGCAGGACACATTAGGATCAGGGCTAAAAGCCAGGTGAGTGAAGATTATTTTTCAACTTTTTTTTTTAAGGTTTCAGTATTTTTTTTGAGTTACCGATTGGAGAATTTTGACTGTCAACTATCAAACATTAGAATTGGTCTGCACATGGTTCACCTATTTATAATAATATCTTATCCATAAAAGAAAACAAATATTTTTCCTATGAAAAAATAACAGAGTGAGAAAAAAAAAATATTGAAGACAAAACAATATGTAAATAAATAAAAAAGATTAAAAAAAAATTATGGCAAGCTTTTATACAAATGCACTAAAAAGGAAAAAATAATTTCTTCAATTGTTTGACCTAGGTTATTCTGTGCCACGCAAGAATACCTATTTTATATTCGCGGCACGAAACCCCCACACACCAATTTTGAATGGAGTCGGTTTATAATCACAAAACTCGTCGCCATCTTGGAGCCGCCATCTTAAATTTATGAATTTTGACGAAAGATTCGTGATTTCTGTTTCCGAAATCCTCCACATACCAATTTTGAATAGAATCAAACTCGTCGCCATCTTGGAGCCGAAATCTTGAATTCGTGGATTTTGTCAAAAAAAATCATGATCTCCGACCCCAAAAACCCCCACATACCAATTTTGAATAGAATCGAACCATCATCACAAAATTCGTCGCCATCTTGGAGCCGCAATCTTGAATTGTTGGATTTTGTCAAAAAATTCATGATTTCTCCACCCCGAAAACCCCCACATACCAATTTTAATTGGAATCAGGCTATAACTACAAAACTCGTCGCCATATGGGAACCGCCATTAATTTAATTTTGAGAAAAATTCGTGATTTCCCCAAAAACCCCCCAATTTTGAATAGAATCGAACCATAATCACAAAACTCGTCCGCCATTTTGTTTTTTCTCTGGCAAAAATTCCATAATAAATAAAATCTTGTAAAAACGACGTCAATCGATATTTATCTCAACTAAAGGTTTTCATTTCAATTCAAAATATGCTTTATTCTCACAAGGAAGATAATACTTGTTGAAAAGCTCCTAGACATAGAATTAGCTACAGATAAACAACAAATAAAAGACCAATATGATTTATTAATATTTTCAAGAATTCGTTCAAACTTATAGACATTCACTTAAATAGTTAATATAAAAATATAGTAGCCATGACGTGTATAAAATATATCCAATTTTCGGATCACCCTCTGCTGATAGATTAGAGGTTATGTAAACAATATTTTTCCTAGTTATAAAATGGCATTTCTCTAAGTACTGTCCTAACTTTGACAATTTCATCCCCTGTAATCTTTTTAATTTCTTTTGGCAGATAATTATATATTTTCATCTTGTTATACATTATTAAGTCCTTAATCATAGTAGCGCTGGGGTCTTATCACCTTAACTCAGACAGTATGTCTTGAGTTATGTTGTAATGAATACAGAAAGCTGGTACTAGAATGTATCAACAAATTATACTAAGGATGCCCCATTTCCTAAATAAACCCTTACAAGAGTCTCTTGGATTTGTCTTACACATATCTCCCACGGCTCGTTTTTGCCCCTCAAAACAGCTGTTCCTTATCATATATGGTATTATGTAGAGCAAAATATGCTAACTCAGCGGCATTGTAGAGCATCCAGATACTAACTTTCCACACATATTTATTACAAGATCATTGGACATCAGCTTCGCATGTGTAAACCTAAGAACCTGATTGCTGTTATATTTGCAATTACTACATTACAACAAGATATTTGTTTTCTCGATATCGAGGTAAATGACATTTAATTCACACCAATTTTTAATAACTTGATTATGCATCATCAGGTTTGAGTGTAACCTGGTATAATTCTCTTCCTGTCATAGGAAGGTAGCGTCATCAGCAAACAATGTAATTGTTCCTTTCATATTATTCACATAAAGTAGGAATAGAAGAGCTCCAGGAACTGATCCTTGTGGCGCACTATGTCTTATATAGAATAGGATACAATAGATAGGTCCCAAACCATCGAAGCTAGTTTTATGTGAAACCGTGCTGGTGCAGCTTCTGCAGCAATATTTTGTGATTAACACAGTTAAATTCACTCCCCTTTATTGGCCTCAGTACACTTGTCACTGAAGGAGAAGAGAGGATCGCTTGTAATTTTTTTTTAATCCAAATTGTCATTCTTGTAGTATTTTATTCACTCTTGAGTATCCAAGCATTTGGGCTTTCATGCTAAAATGATGTAAGTGTATTATTGTTGTCAGTATTGAGCTTCTAAGGAACTATTCATATTTGATTTTGTTGGAATCCAAACACTTCTTCTGTTGTTTTTATTTTTGTCAGAAAATGGTTTTTGCCAAAATCTGTTCTATGTTTAGTCACCAAATAAAAAACTACCACAGGGATATATGATTGGCCTCCTTATTTCAATCATCTATGTATGATTTACTTGAATGCAAAATGTACGTGTCAAATATCAAAATTATGATGAATGTGACAACTCCTGTTTTGATTCCCATTTAGAGAATTAACCTGTCTAAAAGTAATAGTTCTAATCAAATCTTACTGATTTAAAGTACTGAATAAGTTATTGTAAGGTTTTTCTTTAGACTTTTGTATATATTTCTTTGAGCCTTCTATATATAAATTTTACAAAAAATTTTTATATTTTTTAACCAATACGTGAATAAACGCCATTTCATTTTCACATATTTCTCTTAGGAGTTGTGAACTCTCAGATTGAACATCATGCATTGTATTTTTACTACTTTCACAAGAAAAAAACTAATATTCAATCTGATCTGTATCTCTAACCTTTTTTTTTCAGGGTATGGCTCTGAGTTTGGGAGATAAGATAAATATGACTCAAAAAGGAACACAAAGCAAAGTGGTGGCTGCATAACTCCACAATCGTTTCGTATTATTTTATCATATTGAATAAAAAATTGTGAATATTATCTTTAATAAAAAAATGTTGCTAATATTCAAATAATTTATTTTCAACTTAAAGCTAACATATAAATGAAACACCAGTATAATGTTGTTTATGATTACAAATATAACTTTATTAAAATAATTACAAATAATGAAATAACGTTTTTATACTTGGGACAAAAACATTTCCAAAACTGTAGCTGGAGGGGATTCTTATATCAGCTGGACTGATGTCATCCAATTTTGTTGCATGCATATCTTTGGCCTGAAACAATAAGAGAGAATAAATTGTTGCTTTCTTGTGTGCCAAATGGTTATTTATTGTAGTATTAGCAATATAAAACACGAAAGAAAAGCAACAGGAGAGCACAGCTCCAGTGTTTGGTAAATATCTAGTTACATCACACATGCACTCTGAATATGGGGAAAATACTTTTCTTACATGTTTTTGCCTCCTGAACACGAATCCGGAAGAACAATGCGGCGGTCTCATACCGTTCCCGAGTTACAGCACTTTTAAAAAATGAAACTAACCTCATTTTCAAGCACCGTTTCTCACAAAATCACTCAAAATGCCTCCTTTTTACCAGCATAAACAATACACCTAAATCACTTATTTTCGGCACAACTTTGCACAAAATATCGTCGTTTTTATCGAAAAAATCCTCCTTTTTACAAAGTTGCAAATGAACAATTTTCATTCCTTTGACACAAGACTTTGCCTCATTTTTCATGTTGGTAATAAATGAATCAGGGCCAACTTTTCTAATTCAAATGTGAGAAATAGTTTCCCCTTCATTATTGCCAACATGAAAAATGAGGCAAAGTTACTAAATGTCTTGTGTCAAAAGGAACGAAAATTGTTCATTTGCAACTTTCTAAGGAGGATTTTTTCGATAAAAACGACGATATTTTGTGCAAAGTTGAGCCGAAAATAAGTGATTTAGGGTGTATTGTTTATGCTGGTAAAAAGGTGGCATTTTGAGTGATTTTTGGGAAAGTGCTTGAAAATGAGTTATTCATTTTAAAATGCTGTAACTCGGAACGTATGAGTCCGCATTTCTTCGGATTCGTGTTCGAAGAGAAAACACGTAAGAAAAGTATTTTCCCATATTCAGAGCATGTTGATTAACAGATATTTACCCAGTGTTGCTTTTCTTGAATGTATTATATGCTAATAAGACATGAAATGCATCGTTTATCCACAGCTGGGAGGTATGTTATAAACACCAAGACTTTTCCAGTTACTGGAAATTTATTAAATATGTTTGAGAAGGTTGTGTTTAAGAATTATGACTTTAATTGGTTAAACATGAAAAATTCTATCAATTAGCATACTGAGTAGGGCAAGTTTCACTTTTGATCATTTCTGGAATATTTCACTAACCAGCAAAGTCTGTCACAATGTTTTAAATCATTTACTAGACGAGAAACCAACTTGTTCTAAAATATAAAATTCACGAAGTTATACAAACATTTCCCAACATATTAGTAATTCACTTGAAAAGATGTCCACCATTTGAAAGTTTCAAGGGAAAATCAAATGTCACCCATATATTTATTAACTTCAAATATTGATAGTAAGGATAGCCTATGTGAAGCCAAAACAATCGGACGCTCTTATGTGACATATGAATGTGCGCTCGCGCAAAAAAACAAACAAGTTTTTTATCATAGGCGGGATTTTGTTCGTCCATCTCGTTCTAGTAGTCATTATTTCACGTGGAAAAATGACCTCTCTCATCATTCATTGTCCTCTGCTTCCTATATGGCGCACTATGGACATCTTTCCTTGCGGAAAATCCGGCCTCTACCCGGCGTAGACAAGAAGGGTGATTTCGTGGGGATGCAGCTCTAAGCAAGAGTAGTTACACCTTACACCGACTATCGCACAAGTTGCCAACTTGAAAAAAACCTCTCCAATTATAATAATTTCATAGGTTGTGTAGAAAATTACAAACTGAATAAGCTGGTTCATTTATTTTTAGTACCAAAGTGTTTATATTTTTGTATATAAAAAGTTATATTAATCTGGAATTTTGTGTCCATATCTCGAGTGCATATTCCAATCTGATTCGTGCATTCTTGACTGTCATCTGTCACGATGCCATTCGAACCTTGACGCAAAAGAACGCCACTTCTTTCTTTTGTTGCTTCACTTCCGTTGTTATTAGTGGTTTTATTCAATCTTTTTTTTTTCAAAACATTTTTGCGCTACCAACCGTTTACATTTTTAGACACAAAATCTCTATGAATGACACATTTGATATAAGAAATATATAAGCGCTTCATGACCAAAAGTAATTGTATTGGTATATCAGATTGGCAATTTTCCATACAAGAGACAGAACTTTGGAAGGTTTTTTTTAAATTGGCAACTTGTGCGAGACTACCCTATTGGACATGGCTACATGAGCAAAGATTAGAGTTCCTCTACTCTTTGACATGGGCCATTCTTGGACTATCGACGGCCTATTGTTGATGCACCTTAACCATAGTTTATAACCAGTTCGCTCACTTGGCCCAAATGCATGTTCCATGGTAACATCCACTCCAGGGAAACAATTCAGGATGCGCAGAAGACTGTACGCGGTTGTCGCATATTGTATCAGGTCTTCGAAGTATCCGAAAAATGTCCGTATTAGTAACGAGTAACACGCGGCATGCGCGAGGGATACAAATCAGAGTTGCGCAGTGTACAAACGGGAACATAAAGATCAAAGTGTCGACACCAAGTGAGCGAACTGATTCTTTGGCTATAAATTGTGCCTTAATGCAGAAGATAATGTAGCTGTGTGTGTATACAATTTGCATTGTTCATTATTTCAATTTTGCGTTTATTTCGATGTCATTACTTTATTTCAGATGTATTGGAATTTTTTATTCAAATATTTGGGGAATAAAAAATACATATACTTGTTTAGGCATTTAGCCTGCTCAAAAAATTATGGAGATCACGTAATTGAGACATGATTGATTTGATTTTTATGATCCAGTAGCAAAAATATCATATTGGTCAAACTCAAACGAACTAAACAAATCATAGCCTAATTATTTGTAATCATTTGTGTGTAACTATGAACGTTTTTATATCATGGATTTTTTCACCTATAATTCAAATTACCACCTGTTCGAACTGAATAATGATCCGAATTTGCATCTATCATAACTTCATTTGATATTTTGATACTATTTCTTATAACTTCCTCCATTTTCTTATTACCACCTTCCGTTTTCTGATCACTTCGATTCGATTTTTCTGCTCCCTGGAAATTGATGGAGCAGATAAAGCATGCTTTATCTGATCTGTAGCAATTTGCTCCTGTCAAGCGAACACTCTTTGATCAATTGGTCAAAACAAATAACGAACAACCAAATAATGCACAAATCAGATTAGAGCAATGTGAGCATGACAAAGGAACAAGCATCTGGTGTTGTCCCACAGAGCACCCCAGAGTACCAGTGAAAGAATTGACGTTTTATTGTGGGGTCGACTATTTTGAACGGATTGGAATGTAATCAGTCGTTGTCGTTTTATTGAAGAGCATCCAAACCATTCTCCACTGAATCTCAATCAAACAGCTAATCGGTTCCATAGGCATAAGGAATCACAGAACATGAATATTCGGGATGATAATTCGTGCACATTTGACAGATGATCGATATTGGAGGTAAAACAACACATTTGTTTAGCTTTTTAAAGAATGTTTATTCGAAATTTATACTGTTTTTATTGTGTTTTGAGTGGAATATTGTGACAATGGACCTGACAAAATATTATTCCAGTTTAGATGATGTTCACCGAGAACGGCATTGAAAAAAAAATGTATTTTACAACAGCACAATATGAAGGCATGATTATCTACGAATTAAACAATAACATATGTAATCTAACCACCGAATTCTTTCGAACTCAACAATCGAATGAACGAGACATCAACTGAAGATGGAAAATGTTAATTTGCCGAAACGAATCGGACTTTTTCAGGACCAAGAATACAGAACGCGGACAGAAACCTGAGAAACCATCTCAACACATTATACCCGCGAAAATCTACGAAGAAACATATATATATATATATATATATATATATATAAACTCGACTCCCATCTCACACGTGGTATTCTTCTCGTGTATTCATTGCGAGCATCACCAATCCGACGTCTTCTCGCTACCACGTCGGAGACGGAAGTTGGCCTACTTGATAATGAGAGATAACTGGAATGTTAGATAGCGCCTGCGCTATTTCTTGATATAATTCACTAGCTGATTTCTGATCGGCGCAAGCTACACACAGAATTATAAACTCTTGTAATCCGCGTTTAGGGCCTCCTTAAAATTCTAAACGACAACGAATCATTAGATTCATCAAGTTTTCTGAACATGATATCCAACGTACTACTGAAAAAATTTGTACTATTGGAGCACATATGACAGATACTGGGACTGAAGTTTGTTGTTCACTGCTCGGGCGGACATCTCGACATTTACAGAGCCATCTCGTGGTTCCTGACTTTTACCCATATATGTCCAAAGAGAGTAAACGTTATCTGAGTAGGATAGTCTATTCTCCATAAGACAGTGGTGACACTAATAGAAAGAGACGAAACATCATTTGTGAGTCATAGGTCGTATATGGACATGTCATGGCCACCATTCTCTCCGGACAGTGGCGGACTAGTGCACTCCGCACTCTGGTATCTGAGAGTGACAGGCTCTTGAATGTATATTGGACCACTCTGTAGGTTACGTGGGCCACCTGTACTCATGTCCATGTACAGCGTTTTCCATGACGCGTTCATGCTACAAGATTCTGATTGGCTAGAGCTTATTAGTACCTCCTACTCAGATAACGTTTACTCTCTTTGATATATGTCAACCTACCTTGTCATTTATTCTTCTTCTTCTTCCTCATCATCCTCCTCTTCCTCATCCACTTCGACTTCCTCTTCTTCCTCCTCTTCTTCTACTTCAGCTTCGATTACAGGCTCCTTCAAGTCTTCGTCGTCATCGGCGACTGCTTTGCCTTCTTCTTCGCCTTCAGGGGTTTCGGGGTCCCCAGGTTTCTTGCCGGGTCGCTCACCGAACCACTTGGGAAGTCTTGCTGTTGGGAAAATCAGAAAGTTACATGATATATTCCAATATAAACATGGCGTCGGCGGTTGGGACCAAAGTCTGTTCATTGTAGCAGATAGTCTGCGCGATTACCAGATTCGAGTCCCGTGGATTTTTTTTTGGGAAGAAAAGGGCTGCAAGGGGTGGATTAATACTGTTATAATTCTGATCAATCTGATGAATATCGGTCCATAAAAGGAAGTAGGCCTCGGAAATGTTCAATATGAATTGGAAAGCCCTACAGGGATATTCCTGACCAGGGCCAAATAAAGCTAAATGAATTAATGTGATTGATGTCTAATTTCATTATATACAGAAAGTGAGGCAACTACATTGGGTAATGAGACAAATATGTACAGGGTGGAACAAAAAGGTTATTCTAAAAAAAAATTGCACTTTTTTCGGGTTCTACCATGCTAAATAGCTTGACTTTTATAGGGAATTTCGAGAAATGAAATACTTAAAGACTATTTCTGTTTAACAAAAATATATGCTTAATATAAAGATGATTTATTCGAGTTCAGAAAGAAAGATGTACGTATAAGGGACGGACTGTCCGCCTAATTCAAATGGTTCAAATTCAAAGTATATGTTATTTTGCATGCAAAACAGTTATAAGGCTAGTCAAAAGCAGTTGAGCTCAAGCATTAGTTAATTTTCATATTTTCGGAAAATTAATTGTTTATTGTGGAAAACACGTTGCAAAATATGTTTGTGTACAAAAAATAATTTTGTATACTGGGTGATCCTTGATGAGAGCTAACTACACAATTCAATATGAATCCCAACTGAAAATTGGGATAATTGACATTTCAGAGTCATTATTGAACGTATAGCCTTCCTTAAGAATCACCCTGTATTTTCTCATAATAGCTTGTTGAAAATGTGCGTCTCATAGTTAAACGCATTGGAATTTCCGAATATTTTCCCGAAAAAAGAATGAAGCCTTGGAGCACATTTCCTTTGAAAAATTTACCCTTTAGCCTGGAATCGAACTGTCCGTATTTCTCTTTCCAGCTCTTTTCATTGATCTCTTTAATGGTTTCTTCTAATCCCTGCCAAACAACAAAAAAAAAACACTCAAACGTATACAAATAACTGACAGACATCGTGAGGATTCTATAAATCCACATACAAATTGAAAATTAGCGAGTAAATTTTTTTGACGAACACCACTTTCGAAAACGAGGACATTTCCACACACGTACCACGTGGTCTATTCATGAAATCCTCAATTCTTGTCCTCCAGACTTTCTCCATCTGTTCCATCAGAACCATATCAAATCCCTGAATTGAAAAAAACTTATTCGTGGATTTCCATCTTTAGAAAAATATTCCTGTGCCATACAAAGGTATATTGATATGATGTGAACAGTGTAATCTGTGAGAATATTTTTTTTACTATAATTTACATTACACAAATCAACCGAAAAGAACTAACAAAATGCAGTGGTGAAGTGAAAATGTGTACAAATATATTCTTCTTTTGGGTGTTCGAATATGGTGTTGTATTGTGAAGTTGTCTTGACTGGAATATCATTCGCATATTTTTTTACTTTATATTTATTTGATATCTTACCCCCTCGAATAACTTCTTTTTGTCGCCATACGACCTGGTATCCACACGACGTTCATATTTGGAGGCAACTTGGATTTTGGGCTGAAAAAAAGTACAAAAATAGCATGAACCCCTGAAATTGTCGTGTTGACTTTTTATTTGAATAAAAATACAATACGTCGGAATTATCAGTTATTATTCAAATTCCTTAACATTATAAACTCTGGCCTAATGTGGTTTTTTCTGACTAATTTTTCCAGCCCATCATTTTGTTTGGAGGACAATATGTGATCATAGATTGAAGGAACGTCGCATATAGGGGTATTTGGTCGATCTAGGCGGCCAAAAGTGGATTTCCTAAAATTCGGCCCAGGCAGCAAAAAATCACTACCCTGATGAACTTGAATAGTGGGGGGACAATTGGAGAATCGTACACCCCGCTCTCGGCTGTCTGCTGACTGCAGCATCAGTCGGAACTTGTACATCGAGTGACATAAGCAAAAGAGGTAAAACAGAAGAACTGCGCAGTGCTGCAGATGAAGACATGTTGATGCATGCTGGTCAGATTGAATTAAGAACTTCTGGAAAGTGGAATGCTTTTAATTTACTAAAAGAAATAGGGAGTCTCCTGAACGAAACAAGCATACTCTACCGCTCTACAGGGTGAAGAAACACTGTTTTGCCCTGACTACGGGGTATTGTGAACTAACCCACCACCCCTGTATTACCAGACATTATTCGTTAGGTTGGAAAAACAGTATTAAGAGCAATCGACTGTCTGAAGAAGGTCGATACTGAACTAGGTCTGGAGCGGCTCAGACGGAGTTCATTTCTCTTAAATACCGGAACATGGGCTGTTTATTCAGGAAGTACTACCGTTCAGAAAGATTCGAACCAAACAATGATTTAATAAAATAATAATGCACTCATAAAAGTTAAGAATGTATATATATATATTTAATAAAAATTGACACAATTCTATCAATCGTCTATGGACGTATGATAGGCAACAATATTCGTACAATGAAAACGAAAGTAGCGTATTGGCAGATAATTCTGCAATGGGCTTCACAATAGAAATAATTTTACCAAAAGAAATCTTGCAATCAAGTGCTGCAAACGACTAACAATAATTCTCTTTTTGAAATCTTGGTGATCTTGAAAACTATGGACATACTTTATAGACACATACACATTTCAATAGATTGGGTTTTTGCCATAAACATAAATACAGAAAAACAAACATGAGACTCACCCTGTTTAACACTTATTCACTGGAGTAGTTTTAAACGGCAATTAGATTTGAATTTATTATTACTGCGTTTTCTTCCGCGTCAATCGGTTAGTCTAATTAATTCGCCCGGTATAGTATTATTCGCTTAATACGGCTATGGTTTTTCTAAGTGATCGTGAACCATTGAAATTGCTGAACCCCGTTGTATTATCTCTGTTTTGGAAGCTTTGACAATTTGTGGAAAATAGGCAATTTGTGGAAAACTATACTGTTCACTCGTGTTTTTACTAGGAGCTTCAATACTTGATTTGAATCGGCTGAGTTTCTAGGTTTGCTGAAGTTAACTACACTGATTGGTAAACTCTCATTATTATTGTAAGATACTGTAATTCGACTGACTTTTATACCGCACTTTTGAGAATGACATGTTCTCCGTAATATTTTCGTCTAATATAAGTGATTACTGAAGGAGATACTGCTTTGAACTAACTTGCATTCTAACCTTACTTTGAGGTTACATGCTCTTTGTTTCACTGTAGAACAACGAATCGAAATTGAATGATGTTGACATGAAACTCACGCTTTTATAAGATCGTCCACACGGGAGCTAGTAGGCGGGGCTTAGGTTGTTGTGGGTCGTAAAGCTGATAAAGACTTGTTTTGCTGGATATATTTATGAATTTCAGGAGTGTCAATTCCCGGTGATTTATGAATTGTTTACCTCCAGTAATGATCGGGGTGGTGTCATTTTTTTAATTTTTTGGAAATTTGGTTTTGGAATTATTTAAACTGACTTCCTTATCTCGCTGTGACTGTAACGGGTAGCAATCAATAAACTTTGTTTTGCTCTCCTAGATGAGTCATTTAAGCATTCGGTATACAATGGTTACGTCTTGGTAATTATCTTTAAATGCATTTCTGTAATTACATGGCATAACAACACAACTGACACTGATGCTCGCCCTTTCAATGTTTATGGAAGCCGATTTCTCCAAGCGCCAATACGAGTACGAAGAAAAAGTCTTATCCTAGCTACAGTGTACTACAAAAAGCAAATCGAGACCTAAAGAATCCTACTAAGTGACAAACCTGCGCCGAAATTAATATACAAGACGTCCTCTTTCATACCGTTGGATGTTTATTAACACATTTGGAGGATGGTCATGAATGATTTAAATCAAGAAGAACGACAAACATTGAGAATAATATGTAAGTGGGGTTGTGTTGGACCACAGCAAGCCCAATTCAAACAAATGGTGCTAGTGATGACTCCAACATCTTCCAAAGTTTTTTTGGGCCTCTTCAATTAGTGTGTGGTATTAAAAAAAATAATTTGGCAAAATCCAACCCCATCTTTGCCACGATATTCTAGTCTCATTGCAAAGGGAAAACCACATTGAACGCAGGTGATTCTACCTACTGCTGGCTCCTCATCTAAAGTTAATTTTGATTTAGAATAATAATTCAAAGAAATTGAAGAACAAAAAACAACATTGAGGAAAATGTCGAAAATTCCCAAAAAGAATATTTCAGTTATTACATTTAACATATTGTTGTTATTGTACTCTTAATTTTCTTCAAAATTCAAGCTATATTATTTGTTTCTTTCTACATATTCAGTTAATTTTAGCTTTAGAGACCACGTGTGTAGTTTGGTTATTGGAAAATTAATTATAGATCAGTAAAATCAACTCCGTCAACAATGACAGTAAGGAACAAAAACACCATTTTGCGCAGTACACTAAATCTATCCCTCCTATCTTTGCGCAGTCACTTAATGATCTCATGTCTATTCTTACTCTTGTCAAGCTGTACTCTATCGTGAATTTAACTCTAAAGTAGTTACTCAAGGATACTCACTGGGTATTTGCCGGTTAAGGCCTCAGGGTCAAGTCCTTTCTTCAAGGCCTTGTGCCTAAGCTGTTGCTTCTGCCTTTCTTTCAATTCTTTGAGCTACAAAGAACAAAAAACTCGTCACAACTGGTCGTATTTATGCATGTGAAACTTACATCGTAGTCTTGACGTTTTTGCCTCTCTTCCAAATCGTACTTCTCAGTTTCCAATTTGACGATGCATTCCCAAAGTTCCTGGGCCTTTAGGCGGAGTTTTTCGACACCCAAATTGTCGACAACCAAAGGCTTGATGCGGATGGACAGGGAGATTTTCTTCTCTTCTTCCAATTGCTCCTTGGTCTTGTTGCGTTCCAGTTGAGCGGCAGAAAGGTTGGCCTGTTGTGGAAAATCAATGTATGATAATTTTTTTCTAGTAGAGTTCAATATATGTTCGAGGATAAATTGAAACCTCATCCTTTCATTATTGTTTTAGTAGCATTAAAATAATAATGAAAATAATTTGGTCGTCTAATTCTCATTAGGCTAAGTATCGAATATATTGGATTAATTCCACGCATATAATTAAAATACTGTTATGAAACCCCTTTTATTTCGGGGGGCGTAAAAACCGGAACAATTCCAAATTTTCCGATAAAATTCCACAAAATATGCTTACGTACAGTTTTTTTAAGATCCCGAGGCTTGCTTTTATATTTTATGTAAGTCAACAATGATTATTGCAAATTCGAATAAAATGAATATTAAAAGAAGAACGCTTCTCACGTTTTCATATGCATTTCTTTCCATCTTATTTCGTAGTACAAATTCTAATATCTTCAGTAATTGCACCTTTCATAAACAAATGCTATATTATTTGTATCAATCGATTTGTCAAAACTTCAATTATTTTTTCTACCCCGATATTTGACTTTTTTATTAATTACTGGGTTGACTCTTATTTTTCCTCGTTTTTTTGTATTGTGTCTTTATTCAAAGTATTTTGAAAGCTAATCAATTTTTATTTTTTTTAAAGCCTTATCGGGGTTTTATAACTAGAGAAAAAATTGAACGTCTGTTTTTTCCAAAATGTGTTTCCCAGACGTATAAAAGTTATAATTTTTTCTTGATAATAACGCTTTCTGGTTATATATTTGCAACCTTGAAAATATATTTCTGAAATATTTGGAGAGGACAGGTTGGAGAAATATATTTTTTTGTAGTCGTGTGAGATATTATTTGCTAGGGAGGATTCATTTTTATTTATTTTCAAGCTAGTCTTAAGATATTGCTGACAATATGGGACAAAAGATCTCTTCCTACGCTGTATTATTGAATTTACAATTCGAGATAAATACTTGTTTGAATTAATATTTTTGATAAAGCAATCATCAAATTTTGTAGATCTGATTATTCGATCAACAAAATAATAATAGTTTTATTTGTTCACCAATTTGTTTTTTTCTGTGTGATTTATGACTTATAGTTTCTGAAAATTTCTGAGATAGTTTTTGGTACGGAGGATGAGTCATACTTTGTACTGAGGAACAATTATGCATCACAAACTGTAAAACACGTTTGATTGAATGTGCAAAAATGATAATTGAACCATCGTTCGACAAAAATAAACGTATTCAAATATACATTTAAAAAAATCAATTAGTATAATATAATTAGAAAATATTAAAATAAAATTATAAGCATTTTTGTTCAATGCTATTTCAATCAAGTCAAAATTGACCACAATTTTGGATTAAGTTGCTATTTAGAAAATTATCAGAGATATGAGATATATTTGCAAGTAAATATTAAGAATGACACCGATTTATACATTTTTAAATCGTTCCATTAATGAAATGAAATGGTGAAGTTATAAAATCGTCGGAAATAATTCGACTCCTCTAGACACATTAGCAAAAAAAATTTATGTAAAGTCAAAAAAGACTACTTACAAAGCTGATGGCAAACAAACCTGTGTCTTTTTATGTCAGTAAACAATGAATACTAATATTTTTCAATCCCAATTTTTTGTTGAAACCGAAATCATTTCATCTGCACTTTATTTGTGAACTGAAAAAATGTTTCCACT
This sequence comes from Gonioctena quinquepunctata, assembly GCA_018342105.1. Taxonomy (NCBI): domain Eukaryota; kingdom Metazoa; phylum Arthropoda; class Insecta; order Coleoptera; family Chrysomelidae; genus Gonioctena; species Gonioctena quinquepunctata. The sequence goes on from JAFIRS010001175.1 coordinate 116,294, forward strand.
CATTCGCCATACTGGGAATAACCATATATTTATTAACTACTAATATGAATAACACTCCATAGGACGCCATGTTAACAAAGTGAAGTCACGAAAATCAGTTTGTACTTTTTCATGCGGGCTCTTGAAAACTACTGCGCATGTGCATCTGATTTACGACTCATGACATAAATATTTGAGGTTAGATTATTTATTGACCAGAATACTAAACGCCACGTGAAAACAAATGTCACAATTTTGTGGTTATGTTACTATAATGAGAATTTGCAACAAATGAAATAAGCTTGTCATACTCCAACATTTTTTCTCGTGAAATAATGACTACTAGAACGAGATGGACGACAAAATCGCGTCTTTGATATAAAACGTGAGTAGTTATACTATGTATGTTTCGCGATCAAACCAACACAAACTAACGTTCAGAATGTCCCAGTCTCAACGATCAACGTTTAGCCTGGGACATACTGAACGTTGAGACTGGGACATACTGAACGTTGAGACTGGGACGTACTGAACGTTGAGACTGGGACATACTGAACGTTGAGACGGGGACATACTGAACGTTGAGACTGGGACGTACTGAACGTTGAGACTGGGACATACTGAACGTTGAGACTGGGACATACTGAACGTTGAGACTGGGACATACTGAACGTTGAGACTGGGACATACTGAACGTTAGTTTGTGTCTGCTGGATCGCGAAATATACATAGTATAACTACTAACTTGTTTATTTCTTGGCTCATGCGCATTCACATTTAGCGCCCGATTTCGAAAATCGATGTTCAATTGTTTTGGCTATCCTTATTATCAATATTTGAAGTTAATAAATATATGGGAATAACAGAGAACAAAAAAGGGCCAAACGTCACAAAGACAGCCACAAATTAAAAAAGTAATGGAACTGAAAGTTTTATTTCATCCACATCTAAGATGTTTCAAAAAATGACAGTTGCTGTGACCCAAGCGCCGCTTATTCTCTGTCATTCTTCAATTATCCCTCCTATAATACGTATAAAGAACTTTGTTGCTTACTGAAGCATCCCTCTTGGTGATGGTGAAATTGGGCCCCTTGTTCTTGTTCTGATCCTTGAGCGCCTGCATCATGGTTTGACGCTTCTTCTCCGCCTCCTCCAGACGCTGTCTCTTCTCCTCAATGTCGCGCTGTTTCTTCTCTTCGATCTCACGAACGCGGCGTTCTTCTTCTGCCTTCTTCCTCTCGGCCATTTTCCTTTCTTCGTCCGCACGCGCGACTTTGCGCTTGGCCTGTTTCTCCTTCAGTTTCTTGAGGTCGTCCTCTTCCTTGGCGCGCTGCTTGCGCCATTCTGTGATGTATTCACGGAGCTGCTCGTCGAGATCAGATCTTTTCTGGTCCTGGCGCTTTATGAATTCTGGATCGCCCGCTCCTTCCCTATGGGAGCAGAGAAGAGAGTCAGGGTGACGTGAAAAAGTTGTTTTACGAGCCAAAAAAAAAAACATACAAAGTGACCCATTAACTGTTGTTATAATCCGATTCAGATTTTTTTTTCAGTAGATAGAGCATAATAGTTCTAGTTGAATGTCATAAATTCGAAATAAAATTTTCACGGCCTACTTCAATTTTTTTAAAGTAAAAAAACCATACTAGCGATTTTTTCAATAAAATTTGACGACGCCACTGGATTTGTGATGCTTTCAAATGGGTGTGACCAAAATTTTACGATAAAATTATTTTTTTTAACAGAAATATGGCATAAGTAAAATTCATATCACTTTATCAAATATTTCGAATAGTCGTCATATAAATCACAATCTTGTTAAAATATCGTTTAAAATGCTCTTTCGGGTCGTTAGCACTCGAGTTTGTAAACAGCAGTTATTCAAAATGGCGTCAAATTATGTTTCTTCCAAACGTAACTCATAGATAGGAGATAGTTATGTCCATCAGAACACTGCAGAACACACGTTTGGAAGAAACACAATTTGACGCCATTTTGAATAACTGCTGTTTACAAACTCAACTGCTAACGACCTGAAAGAGCATTTTGAATGATATTTTTGACAAGATTGTGATTTATATGACGACTATTCGAAATATTTTGATATTTTGCTGGGTCTTAACACCAACAAAGCCTGTGGATCTGACGGAATCCCGCCGATTGTTCTCAAGAAATGTGCTCCCGAACTAACACCTGTTCTTTGCAAGTTGTTTAACCACTCTTACAATTTGGGGGTATTTCCGTCCAATTGGAAAATTGCAAGAGTACAGCCAGTCCCTAAAAAAGGCAAGAAGGCCCTACCTAGCAACTACAGACCTATCGCACTGCTATCTATTATTTCAAAGGTCATGGAAAAACCATCAACATCGAGCTCATGAAATATCTGGAAGACTCAGGAATTGTCAAAATGGTTCCGCCATCAGAGATCAACTGGTGACCTGCTCGCTTACGTCTACATATATGGCAGCTATCTTTGAAAAGTATGGAAAACTTTAGCTGTGGCATTAGATATCTCCAAGGCGTTCGATCGAGTTTGGCACCAGGGACTCCTCGCCAAGCTTCCGTCTTATGGCTTGCCCCCTCAGCTGTGTTCTCTGCTTGCTAGTTTTCTCTCAAACAGGTCTCTCCATGTAGTGGTCGATGGAGTTTCATCTGACACTCTACTCATAAATGCTGGTGTTCCGCAAGGATCTATTCTCGCACCAACACTATTTCTACTTCACATCAACGACCTGTTGAAAGCAACTTCATGTCCAGTACACAGCTTTGCCGATGATAGTACCCTCCATACCGCTTTCTCTTCCAGGGCCCCTATATCAGCCCGTGAAACCAGAAATGAACGAGGAAGAAATGTTAATAATATAAATATGGACTTAGCAACAATTCTCGAGTGGGGATCTAATAACTTGGTAGAATTCAATGCAAACGAAACACAAGCATGTCTTTTCTCTAGAAAAGCCGATCTCACTGTGCCTAACATAACTTTGTCAGGAGTAACCATACCACTGAAGTCATCCATATCGATGCTTGGTATTACTATCAGCAATAACCTTTCCTGGGAAAATCACGTGAGGTCCATTGCCAAAAGTGCATCCCAAAAACTTGGTTTTTGTTTCGTGCCAAGAGCTATTTCACCCCCACTCAGCTGCTTATGATCTATAAGGCACAGATCCGACCTGTCCTGGAATACTGTTCCCATATTCTTTCGTAAAGTCTTTCCCTTTGGGGACCTAAACTACCTGAGGCTATTGGATTCTGTCCAAAAAAGGGCAATTCGTCTCGTCGGTGATGCCTCGCTTACAAACTCGCTCACTTGTCTGGAACACCGTAGAAAAGTTGGCGATTTGTCTCTATTTTATAGATATTTTCATGGGCGATGCTCTTCTGAAATATCAATAATCGTTCCTGCTTTGGCAGTCTCTTCGAGACTAACCCGTCAAGTTCAGTCATCACACCCCTTCGTGGTCACTTTGGAGACCTGCAGAAGATCACTTTCCAAAGACTCGTTCATCCAACGAACAGCGAGGCTTTGGAACTCATTGCCTAGGGAGGTGTTCCCCGAGGCATACAACCTCCAGAAATTTAAGAAGAACACCAACTCCTACCTTCTTTCCCTTGGTTCCCACGATGTTCTCTGAACATTACAGGATATCCCTTTTCGTGGGAACCAGAACATAAAAAAAAAAAAATAACGTGATATGAATTTTACTTATGCCATATTTCTGTTAAAAAAAATAATGTTATCGTAAAATTTTGGTCACACCCATTTGAAAGCATCACAAATCCAGTGGCGTAGTCAAATTTTATTAAAAAAAATCCTAGTATGGTTTTTGGATTTTTGACCTTGAAAAAAATTCGAAGTAGGCCGTGAAATTTTTATTTCGAATTTATGGCATTCAACTAGAACTAATAATTCTCTAAAAATCTGAATCGGATAATAAATAACAGTTTTAGAGAGGTGGCCCGCTTTCAAATGGGTCACTCTGTATAATGCGCGTTGAATTCGGACATCGATTGTTTCGAAGTGGTTTATACAGGGTGTTTCTTAATAGCATGCATATTCAAAGAGGTTATTCTTGAGTCCATTTTGAGACATGAACATATGTCCTAAAAGTCTTAACTTTTGAACTACAGGGTGCTAAAGTTTTTTTTTTATGATAACTTTGGTAGATATTATTGTGAAACGTAGTACGCATCTTCTATGAACCAAAAGGCTTTTTCAGCTGTACAGTGGCGTTCGTGCGGGATTTGCACTGAATCATTTTAAAGAGAAAAGTGATACGCCACTGCTTTTTCTTGAAGTTAATATTATTCAAGTGGAAAAAATTGTGTCTTTAAAAATGGAAGGCTGATAGGATTGTCGGAAGAGGACAAATAACGAACTTTCTAATTATTGGCCAACGTTTCGTTTATTTACCTATAAACTTCATCAGGGCCCAAAAGGATAACTAGTTGTAAGGATGTAAGAGAAAGGAATTTAAAAAAAGTTGAAATAAGGGCAAGATAGTTAGTCATCAGTATAAAAAAAAATATTTAATATGGAAAAAATGTATCGATTTTTTATCCCACATAAAGTTGTTTAAAACAGAAATTTAACAAATTTTTAAACAATGATAATACATGTACTCAACTAGAATCTCATGTGAAAAACAATACCAACATATATTTGAATGTGAAGGTATAAATAAAAACACATTGTTCCCAAAAATGTTTTGGCAGATTGGCATACATTATATTAAGATTTTGGGTGTCCGACCAGGAATTAACTGTTTCATTTTTGAATATAACATTTCAGCAATGGGCAATTTATAGGAATTGACTCCATTGTGCAGGATTTCAGTAATATTAAAGTCGAAATGATGTCCAGTACAAAAATGATGGCTGCATAATATTATTTATTATTATTTGTTATATGGTGTTTAACGCGTGTCTCTAGTTTGTTTTTTTGAAATCCTCATTTCTTTCTGAGCAAATCTCATCTCTTGATTTTTCTCGTTTAACATACGGTTTTCGCATACTGGTGCTTTATCTATATCTATTGTCAATCTCAATGATTTTACTCGTGATTTTAATTAGTATAAGTTATATTTATCACCAATATTTTTACTGTTGCTTTATCTATATCTATGACGATCTTAATAATTTACTGTTTATTTTAATTGTATAATGTATATTTATTACCATTATTGCTTTATCTCATTTGATTTGTGTATTTATGTCACGCTAAGGTTTAACCTTTAGTGACTTTTCACAGTTTATTTACTTTAGCTAGATTACTTAATTGTTCTACAATAAGATTCTTCTGTGGGCTTTCCTCCTGTTTATTCATTATTTGTAACTAATTGTATACTTTTTTTTTCCATGTTTATAATGTTCACTACGATTTATGAATAAATATTATTATTATAATACCCAATTTCATAACAACAACCGTACGTATAACGAAAAAAATCATGAGACCAGAGTTGCTCAGAAAGGAATGAGGATTTCAACTTTCAGTGGCGTATCACTTTTCTCATTAAAATTATTAAGTGCAATCCCGCACCAACGCCACTGGGAAGAATAAAAAATTATGTTGTACAGCAGAAAATGCCTTTTGCATAGAAGATGCGTACTACGTTTCACAAAAATATCTAGGTCAAATCAAAGTTATAAAAAAAACATTTCTTAAAATTTTAGCACCCTGTAGTTCAAAAGTTGAGACCTTTAGGACATATGTTCATATGAAGTTTTCTTCTCAAAATGGATCCAAGAATAACCTTCTTAAATATCAGCATGTTATTAAGGAACACCCTGTATTGTGTTTTGAAGTATCCAGTGAAACTGAAGATCAATAATTATATACGTTTTCCAAGACATTGCCTTTTGGAAGATGGACGTTATTAGCTCCGTATGATGTGGAGAAGACATGAAAGGGAAGGCCTAGCAACCACAAACATCCGGATGTTCTGCGATGTTACTTTTTTGAGATGCATATGCACTTGGCATAAACACAATTCGTACTTGAGAGGAGCCTTGACCAAGTGAAAATTCCATGAAAAGTGTGTTTAGAATTAAGTTGAAAGCCTCGTCAAGGACAATATATAGTCAGGTTTCAATAATCACCAGACGCAAGGTATGTATAGAATGAGTAGTTACCCAGAAATATCCTCAAAAGCTTATACCTTAGATTAGCGTGTAAACAACATGAATATCATTATAATGGATGGAATCAATGAATAAGTGAAGCACAGTGTATTGTGAAAATTGAAATTAGTAGGTAACACAGTTTGGTTCAAATTATTTATTTAAGATGCACAAGACATTTTAGGTTTTTTTTAGTTACAGTTTGTTCCTTCCATCAACATATTGTGTGCCTGTTTTGAGTTTCTATCAAAATAAATGACTCCGATGATATTTTTTATTTAACCACACATTCTTCTGAATTTCCAATATTTAAAACAGTTTGGAGCATACATAGCTGTTCAGTTTGGTACATCCAATTATAGGAATAATATAATTCTTGTTTTGCTCTATGGACATGATTTTCTCAATCACTCAGAAAAACTTTTACTAGTGCAGTGGAATTCGGAACATTTTTTAAGGTGATATAATTCACTCTAATGGACTGTTTAACTGTACGAAAAAATAATTACTGAAATTGTTTATGTGTACAGAAGGAGGAATTGATTGCATATATCAACATGACCACTGCACTGCACTGCACTGCATATTGAAAATTGTTTTATTACAGTAAATGAAGCTGGTGCCTCAGATAATTCCACAAATCAGTCTACATATGTGCAGCAAATAGAAAGAGTGAAACGATTATCCTAAGTATTCCAGTTTCTACGAGTGTGTTTATTTATTTTATTTTCATGCCACCCAACATAATTCTGGAACTCCAATTACAGTGCTACACAGTTTGCAATAGAAGTTGAGATAACTTCATGCTTGAAATAGAATTTAACCTAATTAAAATAAAAAAGTAACATACTTTGAGTAGAAGTGACATCAAGGAAATTATTGACTATTATTTTGTGTGATACTACAGATCAAAAACAGCAACACATTCGCGCCTAACTTGATGAATTGATCTGGAAAATAAATCTATCTGACTGGAATACTGGTTATATATAAATTGTACCATGTTCAAGAGAGTAAAACAAAGAGGGGTTGTGGGTGGAGGGGGAGATTCTGCTGACTATAAAGTCACAGTTTATCCTAATTCAGAGTTTTGTGCAGGCATATCACATATCACTTATGTTCCTACGTGAGGATAACATTGACATAACGTTATGTTTCTATATATAAAGTATTGATAATATTGGTCGAATCGGTAATTTTCACAAAAAAGGGTTTAAAAATGCTTATCCAAATAAGCAAGGCAACAACAGCTGTAAACTGTCAATTGCTCCCATGGGAATAGTAAATTGTTTACGAATTCTTCTTCGTAGTTCAGACACATCAATTACATCTCATGTTAAAAAATCATCTACGTAATAATGTCAAACTGTAATGAGGCATTTTTTTCGAAATCTATATTGGATTTCCATGTTTTTCCACATAATATTAAATCAAACATTAATTTTTCGCCAACTTTCAATGCCGTATGGTAAAAAATCAACAAGTTGAAAAAGTTTATCAGTTCCTGCAACTTCACAAAATATTTTTTGTTAAAAATTTCCATTCTATTGTAGTTTATATTATCTTCATGATATCTGGTTCAATAAACTCAAAACAAATCTTTAATGAGTTGGTTGTATAACAAATGTTCAATATTCAACTCAAAATGAGAATTTTTATGATTTTAGTTTGGTAAAAACTATTGGAAAGATCTAACAGAATGATTCATCAACAGAGTCGAATGGATTTATAGGAAGATTCTTCATTCACAGTTTGGCTAGATAACATGGAATATCCTCTCTTATAAATCGCAAAGAGTGGAATATTTGCACTGGTATAAAAATGTGAAAAAACACTGGATTTATTGTGCTTGCTAGGGGGTTGGTTCAGGTTCAAATGGAATAACGACCAGATGAACATGTTTAAGGTTATGTATTAGGCATAAACCAACATAGTTTCATTAAAAAATGACCATAACGTAAATCAGCCAATCTACAAAGACAATATCTATACGAAACTGGATGAAGCAATTGCCACCACTCAGTATGGGAAAAAAGTTGATTTCGATTCAAATTTCACTGGAAATTTTCAGGAATATGGTGTCCCAGAAGTGTACAAACAATACATTTTTCAAATACAAACTGCCTAAAAGAATCTACTCTTGCTATGTAAGAGAGTTCCTTCTGTGTATTTTACGAGACACCCTGTATATTCAACAGAAAATAAAATACTTCTGAAATTCTTGATGTACCACGAATTCGCCAACAATGTGTCTTAGTTTTACTGTACTTAATTGGGTCATTTGTTTTTTCTTCTATTTATAGGCAACATACAAAAATCAAAACAAAAATGCATTCGGAAGCAGTTTCCATTATTTTTGGGTTAAAAATGGCGGTATGCCACTATTCCATCCAGTCCCAGCAAAAAAGGATTATCACAAAATGAAAAATTAGATACATACTGATGCTGTTTTTTTTCCAAGCTGAGAAAGCTTCGATCATTCTTTGGTTATGAATATAACTTTTTGTACATAAATAACAAAAAAGTACGATAAAAATATTTTTAGAAAAAATCAAATGGACATTTGACGTCTTTTCCAAAAAATTCTCGCGTTAATATCACATGAATATTTTTATTTTTGGCGGTTCGCGAATATTTCAAACTTCCCCAGTTAGAAAATTATGATTAAAAAAATTAAACCAGTTTCATGTACAAAAAGTTTTTCGCGACACCTGGGCAGCTCGAAAGCGGTTAAGCTGCTAGTCTGGCTTTATTAACGTAAACTTACTCGACTTTGGTGGTAGTGGTGGTAGTTGTCCTATATCGTACATCACAAAGGGCAGGGTCGGGAAAAAAAAGGAAAAAAATCAAAATGAAAAATATTTTTCGAAAAAATTTGAAAATTCCAAAAACTAAACTACAGGTCTACAAACTACTATTCTACATGTTCTAAGTATTTGAAACACATACGACAGGTTCTACCAGGGGTAGCTTATTTGTGAGGGTCGAAAAACTTACGTTTTTCTGCAAAAGAAAAACACAAGGCATTAATCAACATTCTACTAGGTTGCCACAACCCCTTCCGAAGTATTCAATAAATTGTTGAATGAAACAACATAATTGTTGAATCATAGGGGTGGGCAAACCATTTACTTCCAAACCGTGCAAAACCATGTTGTTCCATATTTTTTAAATGTATTTTTGTTTTCTGGAAGTGAATGATAAATTATCATACTTATTTGGCATTAAAATGTGATGAAAGCTGCCAGTTGTCAAAGTTTCCGAATTATGCTGACCAAAATGGAACATCATGGGTAATCAATTGCTTTCAATATTATGATGTCGGTTGCCTCTTGATAGTAGTACCACCGTATATAAATAGTGTTTACTTCTCTACGGTGGTAGTACCAAGGCATGTCAGGAAATTCCTTGGAATTTTTATTCAGTGTTGACTTTTACGTATCGGTTTGTCTCTCAGAAATGATTTTTACAAGGAACGTATCCATCCAAACCGACATCATACTGATTTTATTTTTTGGTGAACCACTTGAATGAAACTTACGTTTCCACGACTTCATCTTCTTCCTCCTCTTCTTCGCTAAAAATTTCAACAAAACATATTTGATCACAAGGACAACATATTTCGTTGCAGTTAGCAACAAAGCTCGATGGACAAAAAAAAATTATACAACCAAAAAAGAAACAAGAAAAAGTAACAAATTGAACAAACAAAAACAAAAAGTAAAAAAAGAATAAAATAAACTTGTAGGGTGAGTTTCAGTGCACTAAGCTTTCCATGTATCAAACAACTTACGAGTAAACCTCTTCTTCGTCAGACATGATTAAAGTGTTTTAATTAACTCTGGAAAGAAAAGAAAAAAGGTGATCAATGGATGGACGTTGCATCAATACTGAATCGAGTCAAACAGTTGTATAATATAAATAAAGCAGTTGCTAAAGCGTTCTCGAAACTTGGACGTGAAGCAAACAATGTGGGATATATTTAGGATCAGCTATGTTAGATGTGACCAAGAGATTGTGTGTCTATTGTTTTGAAATATTACATTCTTAGTCGCTGAGCTACTCGAAAAAGTGCATTTACGCACTCATATATCAGTAACGAGTAGTATATCCAAAATAAGATAAGAAGAAAATTATATTTCTAGAAATATCTGCCTGTTTATACAGGGAGACCCAGGGTTAAACCTTTAGGATCGATTATTTTAGGTAAAAATAAGATTTTTTTCCTAACTTGCTTCGTTTTCGAGATACAGAGGTGCGTTCGATTATAGACTCCTAGAGTAGAGTAAAGTTTTTGAAGGTTTCTTAAATTTACTCTGGAGTTGAGTACTATTCATGTAATATTCGAACGGTGCGGATTTTTTTTGGAGTTGTTTACAAGGTCCGAGTGACAGAAGGTGACAACGGAAATATTGTTAAAAAAAACGAAAAATGACAAGAAGAACAGTGAAAGTTGATGAAAACCGGAGGAAAATATCAGATAACTTTTCTAGAATCTTGTTCGCCAATTGTAAATTAAATGTTAGTATTTATAGTAGGGGATGACAATGGTAGATTCGAATGTCATGTGATGCTTAAGAAGCAGCTTTATTAAAAATAGGTCCTAGGTTAAGAATTCGAGTGGGACAGTATGAACTTGGCAGACCATATGTATCTCCAAATTACAACTATTATCAGTGAACAGTATTAAACACTTTCACATAAATAATCTCAATCTTGGGTTGGCTGTGAGAGTGTGAGACACAGCATAAAGAGGTTTTCCGTCCCCCAGAGTTGTGTCAATTTTGTGGAGTTAAATAAACCCAGCTATTTTGTAGAGTTACGAGAGTTAACTCGGTAGCGAATACTCGGGTCTTTTCGAACGATAGTCTTATAGTAAAATATACACAACTTTACGATTTTCGAACGCTATTTAGTAAATTATACTCGATGGAGTTAATAATCGAACGCACCTCAGGGTGTCAAAGTTCTTAGAAAAAATCAGTTTTTTATTAATTACTCAAAAACCTTCCCGCCGATTTTGATGAAACTTGGCATGCCTATTTGCGGTAACAAGCGGCTTCTTTTAATATAATTGGAATAATTATTAATTCCAGGGGTCCCAGAGGGTATCTATTGATTCAGGACAAATCTTTGTACGCCACTGTTTTTCGTATCTGTCAACAAACAGTGGCTTACGTTGATTTGTCCTAATATCAATTAGATTAGGTACTCTTTGAGGCGCCACTGGAATTAAAAATTTTATTCTAATTACCAGCCAGAAGGTTTTTGAATAATTAATATACAGTGTCCGCCAAAAAGTATGTACCATATGGGAAAAACGTTTATTATTAGAGTATTAGAAAAATAATTCTGGGGAAAAGTTTGTGCATGTCCGATTACCTAAAAATCGATTTTGACACATGTCACGCAAATTAAAAAAAAATTGCTATGAAAAGGCGAAAAGTGGGGTAAGATGGCAAGATATCAAAAAAAGTTATTTGAAAAAGTTACTTAGAATTCAAGAGATAATTCGCAAAAATTGGAAATCGCTATTTTTTTTTGAATATTGTCCCATCTATTTAAAAATATCAATTTTTTTTCTTATGAATAGCTTGACTATACTAAAACATTTGCATTTCAAGGATAATGACAGAACTTTCTCATTTTCTCCTCACCAGAGAACACTATATTTGGAAAATAGGATTTTGTCAGAACCCTTGCTGTTACATCGGTTCGTATCTAACAGTCATATCGGAATTCCACGACAATTGTGATGACATGACCCTCCAAAAACATGGTGTTTTCCAGATTATTATCAAGTTCCCATGATAATCGTGGATGAGCGTTTCACTTCGCACATAAACACTTTTCCTTGAAAGTGGATAGGTAGATTTTCAGAAATTCCTTGGGCGCCACGTTCACCTGACCTGACCCCATGTGACTTTTTTTTGTGGGGCTATTTAAAAAATACTGTTTACAAATTAAGACTTTTTCGGAATATTGAGCACTTGGAAGAAACTATCCGTCATTGTGCAGCAGAAGTTTCTGAAAATTTTTTGTTGAACGTTCGAAGAGAGATATAAAACGATTTTATGTATAGAAAGAGAAGGAAGGCATATTGAGTATGAATTGTTATTAAATAGAAATAGTTGAAAATTTGTTGTTTTGTTTATATAATACATTAATTATGGATTGAATTAATTCACAAAAATGAAAATATTCAGAATTTCTATTTTAGATTAATAGTGCGATAAATTAAATATAGTTTTCCAGTTTACGTACGAAGTGAAATGTTCATGCACGATTATCATCCAAACTTGATTATAATCTAGAAAACACGATGTTTTTGAAGTGTCATGTCATCACAATGGTCGTGGAATTCTGATATAACTGCTAGATACGAACCGATGTAACAGCAAGGGTTCTGACAAAATCCTATTTTTTAAATATAGTGCCCTCTGGTGAGGAGAAAATGAGAAAGTTCTGTCATTATCATTGAAATGCAAATGTTTCAGTATAGTCAAGCTATTCATGAGGAAAAAATTTGATATTTTTAAATAGATTGGACAATATTTAAAAAAAATAGCTATTTCCAATATTCTTGGATTATTTCTTGAAACTACGTTTATGTGCATGGAATGGAATTCTAAGCAACTTTTTCAAATAACTTTTTTTTATATTTTGCCATCTTACTCCACTTTTCGCCTTTTCATAGCAATTTTTTTCAATTTGTCGCCATACTAGCGATCACGTGACAGGTGTCAAAATCGATTTTTAGGTAACCGGACATGCACAAACTTTTCCCCAGAATATTTTTTCCAATACTTCAATAATAAACTTTTTTCCCATATTACATACTTTTTGGCGGACACTGTATAACTTTTTTTCTAAAAACTTTGACACCCAGTATCTCGAAAACCCAGCAAGTTGGTACATATGCTTATAGGAAAAAAAAACTAATTTTTGTCTAAAAATCCCGATAGTAAACGTTTGTTGGTTTAACCCTGGGTCACCATGTATATGTGCTTTTTATACTGGGTGATAGGAGATTCGGAGTACACTCTTTTCCATCAAGTCATGCGTTATACGACCAACTGCAGTGTATTATACAATATAGTAGCACGTGTTTGTAAAACTTTTTTGTCTGTATTTGAATAAAGTGGGAACTATTAAAAAAATTATTTCTTCGATAATTGAATGTTTATTGAATTATTTTGAGATATGTGAGAAAATTGTACGGTTCATTCGAAATGATCAAGAATAACAACTCACTAACTCACAAGTATATGTATCTCATTTGCCTTCTCAAGGAATGATGATTAGATGAATAAATAAAACTATTGCTATAATATTTGTTTTATAATTTAATGATGATTTAATTGACTCGTTTTGGTCCGTACTATGATGAGAAACCACAAACATTTTTGCTGGGATTTGCATTTCCACCCTATGCAAAAATCTCAGCTCAATTTAAGCTTGCCTATTTTCTAGACTCCAAAGTTCAGGATGCCAGAAAGTCTCTCCCCTGATAGCACACGAACTCAAAAGTTTATTAAGCACACGAACTCAAAAGTTTATTTTGCATCCTTTCGATTCTTTTATTATCAGAGAATAAAGTGAAAACAATTCGATAATGATAATTTCTTAGTGTCATGAGTTTCTTGATAATCAAACAGTTCAGTAGTTTTGGAACGATAATTTTGTATGTTATTTCTAGCTCCCGATTCATGGATTGAGGTAAAGAAACTTTGCTTTAAAAATTCCGCTAATAACGGCTACAATTATATGAATCTTTTGTTGTGTTGCAACCAGGGATGCAGTCGTATGTCCCAAATGCTCTTTGGTGTCCTCACAATGAATGTTTGAATCCATGAACGTTCCATTTCGAATAATTTGTAGCACGTTTATCTTCTTCACTTATACAAGAGAAGGATGTATCTGGTAGGAGTACAATGTTACTTCATTGAGCTCAAATTTTTATAGCAATCTCTTTTGGTTGGATATAAAGAATCCTTGCATTTCCACGAATGCTACGCTCATGATTTTTCGGCGTGACCTTATTATGTTTCGTCAGTTCGCGAAGACTTTAGGCATTCCCTGACTAGTTACGACTTCATCTGTACGGAGTTGTGGACTTTTATTGCACTCTGGCTATTATATAAAAACATAACATGCTTTCTTCTGTATTCACTTTCTAGATTCATGTATGTGCATGCCCTTATATCCATATTTATTGAGTAATTTTGTAGGACTTTGAAATCATCAGATGAAATCCAATAATTAAGCCGGGAAAGTAGCTGTTTTCTGATTTAGTTTTTTGATATTAGAAGCTGCCAGAGATGTAATGATTGCCATTTGTGATAGTGAAGTGATAATTATTGTGTGTCGTTTTAATTTGCGCCAAAATGGAATGGATCCACTCTAAAACAACTGAAATCCCAAATTGAAGTATGCGCATTTTCAATATAAGCTCGGAGTTTACAGACGTATGTGTATCCAAGCAACCCATATTCCTAACAAAAATTTCAAAACAGCTGAAATTGTGGATGTAGGTAGTATGAATGTATAATTATGAAGTATCCATTAAGCAATTTTTTACCATGCACGCTCTGAAAAAAAAACAAAAAATTCTACGAATTTTTTTGAGACATGAAAAAATGTTTTGCATAAAGTTGTAGGTTTCCTATAATTTTCCACTTGTAGTCTAACGGCTGGTTGAAACTGCGTGGCAACGAAAAATTGCCCCAATATTTATAAAACCGGACTGTCAGTCGCTGTTCCTTGCTATTAATAGTGCTAAAGAAAGGCCAAAACAAATGAAATGTAGAAAAAGCTCACTTCTTTCACATGAGACTAGTTTCGTTCTACAAAATCCAATCATAATACAAAGAGTGTTCAAAAATTTCCTATTAAATATCTGTAAGTACACATTTTGGTTAATAAATTCGTAAGGAATTATTGCCTCGTTAATTCCTTGGGGCATGGGGGTTCTATTCGAGATGGATAAATTAGCCCTGTTCAACCAGATTACTCTCGGTTTTGTTGGAAGAAAGTATTTTGACATTGTAATTTGGGGGTATTTTTCTTGATGAAAGTCTGATTCTGTACATATCTCCAGGAATTTAAAATGACTCAAAAAGTATAATACGTATTTAAAAAATTCGAATACCATTGGAAAGGCCATTTTCATGTACTTATAAACCAGATGATTTTTTCTCAACAATAGGCGTTATTGATTAAATCATCAAATGGACAACAAAATTTAAGGTTACTCTTTATCAAGAAAAATAACCCCGAATTACATGTCAAAATACTTTCTTCCAACAAAACCAAGAGTAATGCGGTTGAAAAGTGTTAATGAATCCACCTCGAACATCACAAAGCCCCAAGGGATTAACGTGGCAATGATTCCTTACGAATTTATCAACCAAAATGTGTACTCACTCACAGTTAGTTTTTCGGAAATCTTTGACACTCTTTGTATTATGATTGGATCTTGTATGAACTTCGAAACTAGTCTCATGTGAAAGAGGCGAGTTTTTTCTACATTTCATGTGCTTTGGCTTTTTTTAAGTAGCTGTTAGTAGCGAGGAACATCGACTGACTAGTCTGGTTATATATTGGGACCATTTTTCGTCTCAGCGCAATTTTAACTGGGCGTGGAAAATCACGGTTATGTTCCTAACGACATGATTTATCGCAAAATTGATCGAGAAATTTTTGTAGAATAAATAACGAGCTACAACTTTTATGGAATATTTTTTCATATCTCCGATACTTCTGGAGTTGTAGCTCAAAATATGAAAATTCGGAGAATTTTTGGAATTTTTTTATTTTTATGGCCGTGGCATGGTAAAGAATTGTTTAATGGATATTTCATACATAACTACCTAAATCCAGAATTTCAGCTGCTTTTGTAATTTTCGTTGTTTTTGTTGTTAGACTTTGGTGAAATTTTGTTTCTATTCATTGGATTATGTTCTCAGTTGATGAAGAGCCATACATTTTGATATCTTCATTGAATTGATAAATTGCTAATATAAAGAAAATAAAACGGTTCATCTTTATAAATCAAACTAAAAAATAGACCACCTAGTTTGAAAACAACGGCTAATCAAGTCAAAAAACAAATATATGCAACCTATATCAGACACACCATGTCAAGATCTATAACTGTGTACATAAAAGAGATTGAATATTTTTGGTGTTTTTCAATGAATATGGAATATCCATGTTTGCTATGTATGACAAATTGTCTTATAACTTTATTCATTCAAAAATCTATCATCATTTGATTCAGATATTTAGTTACAACCAGACGTACTCAATCTAAACTAATACATATTCCTACTTTTCTGATTGGCACATATAGCACAATGAACAACATTCACTGAGAAGAAAATATTTCCCATTTAATAACCGAAAAGGGTTAAAAAAAATTAATGATACATTTTTATTAAATTTATCATCAGTCGAATATGAAAATTTATTTTTATTTTAGAGCGTTCATAATATTCAACAAAATCCTGTGATCTCCCAAAATTTGAACTTTTAAAATTTAAATCATCGAAAAAAATTAATAGAAAATCTTCCTGCGCTATTTTTTGCGCTTGAATCGATTTGGATGTGGTGTTTGGACCATTTCATCAATATACTCAGGTGTTTTTTGGAGTTATTGTCTCTACCTCAACATACACGGTAAGGAATAGGCAATACTTCGTTTCTCTGGTAAAAAGAGTTGACTTTCGCGTGAAAGTGTTTTCAGTTTTAGTGGAACATGCCCTAAAATGTAGCTAAAAAAGGAGATATTAATAGATTTTGTTTTCATTATTTTCGCGAAAAAATCCGCTGTTGTAGTGGAGTATTTTTCGGCAAGCGTATATAAATAAAAACATAGGTGGGAGGAGTATTATGTGAGCATTGAATTTAAATCTGAGCGGGCCGCCCAAAACTGAAAATTACACCATCGCCTAACTGTGGACGTATTTGGCAGCGCTCAGTGGAAGAGTTTATTCTTAGAGTCAACGTCTGTTATTTTACCCGTCTAAAAATAAAACTTCACACATAAACTAGCGAAATTGTACGAGAAATTTATACGTGAATACGAAAACTCGATATATAGCTTGAATCTAAATCGCTTTATGACAAAAAAATTTAAACTTGTATCATGGAGTCTAGCAGGGAATCCTGGCTGTGCAATTCAAAACATTCCAGCAGGAGGCTGTTGAAAAAATCAGTCCAATATAGCCAAATATATGAAAGGGGAATAATATGAGTTTTATTTTTACCAATAGATTAACTTTCCACAGAGCAGTTCGATTACAATGATTCTTCTTTTATTGAATAGGCTATACGTCGAAGTTGGTCCCATTTGAATTTAAAAAAAATGTCACCCTTAAGGGTAGAAAATGGGGGATATTTATCGTTCATCCACTAATTTTTACCCGTTAACCGATTCTACCACTCATAACTTGGTACTGGGTTATCCTATTCAGATGATATTTTTAATGGAAGGGTATACTTCAGAGTTAGTCGGATTTGGAAAGGAATAATCCACCCATAAGGGTAGAAAAATAGGGGATTATTGATTTTTCATCTGTGAACCGATTCTGTCAATTGAGTAGATAGTTACTAGTTGATTTTAGCCACAAAAAAGGGAAAAATAAAAACTTTTCATGAAAAAATTAAACCGACGAAAAAATCAACTGAAAAGCAAAAAATAAAATTAGATTTAAAACCAAAATTATCATTAATTTACATTCAGTATGCAAGTTTCCTTCATAATTTCAAATTAACTATGTTCACGTCAACATGTGGTGACTTGAGGTAATGGGATGGTTTGAAAATATCTGACAATAAAATTTGAGACCCCACATTTTCAGATTGTCTATTTTCTAGGAGTATGGGAACTTACTGTGTGATTTGTTGTTGTATGTTGAATGTATCAAAAAAATTATCAAAACTCAATAAATGAAAGACATGCATGGATTTCTCTTTTTGACTCTTTGATTCTGTCGTAGCCTATCTTCAAGAAAAGAATGAAAAATATGATAATGAATGCTGAAGAATTTGTAAACTATTGCAAAAACACCTAAATATATCGTTCGTCTTGTATGTTCCTTGTATATCTATAGTTGTATGTTAAATATGAAATGTATTGCATTTATTTTTTTATTTTCTTTTCAAACTCTATAATATTGTAATGTCAATAGGCTAGGCTACTCAATGTAATGATGAGTTGCCATATCCAAGCTTTGTATGGCTTCAAATGGTTAAAGAATGGAAATTGAAATTGAGTAAAGCAATATATTTATTTTATTTCAGAACAATTTATTTTACCTAATGTTTGTCGTAAAAATAAGACTGCTGTGTTTTTTCCTTTTACTATAATATTAGTCAATGATATTCTAAACTCATATCTTTTCTATATGCTTCTACAGTGGCGTATCTATTGATTTTTCAAAGCAATTTTTGGGGTATCTTGGGAGGAGATGTCACTAGTTTTGGGATTATGGAGTGACTACAAGCCCTCAACAATTATAGGAATGGAACAAGCACTCTATGACAAATTGAACAGGAATATGGGATTGGAATATTTATTTTCAAAGTTTTGTACGAGGTAGACCGATTCATTGCTATGAATTTACTGCAGAAGGTGTTTTTGAATCATGCACACCATATAAAATAATCTTTCATAAAATTCGGGGAGATATTTATATTATAACCTACGCGATCCTTAATTTACTAATTGAACTTCCATTGACATACATTATAAATATCTACATTGAATAGTATTATATTGATTTTACAAATTGAAAAACAGATTTGGGCAAATTGGGGATCAAATTATTGTTACATGGGTCTATATTACAACGCAAAAAAATCAATATAGTGGTCCATGGGCGCCATTTTGTGTGACGTTTCAAAATCACACCATTATAAAGTTCAGTTCAGAAAGAGTCCTACATGGGCTCAATCTTCTCTTCTTTCAAGGCCACCAGAAAATATTTCTGTTCTAATTGTTATGGATAATGTGTGCGTTATCCTACCAGCTTCCAGGGTCGATTGAAAATTAGAGAAAATGGAAATGGAAAAGGTATTCATGAAAAGACCCCAACTCAATAAAAAACATCTGAAAGTGAAATTTTACATGCAGCGAACTCATATAGATGAGTGGGGCAAATATAAATGGGTTTTCAAGGAATTATATTATGGAAACTGAAATAGTGGTTAAATTGCAATTTTCTCAACTTTCTGCAGGGTATGTGATTGAAAATCAATGAAAGTTTATGAGATTGAAGTGAAGATGTCTTCAAAGCACTTTTGCTGAAATTTTCCTTATCTTGTATATTATTTACAGACCATAGAAAAATACAGAAACTGTGATAATAATATGAATTAACTCTAAAAAAGCGTACTTGAAACTGATGAAATATTTCTTTAACCTTTATTTAACCATACATACAATTTCTTTTCCAAGATATTTTATGAATTTTTTCGCTAAATTGAAAAAAAATATTTAAGATTGAAATCTTGCAAACTTTTTCGAATTTGTATTTATTCCCAAACTCCCTTATTGAAACAAAAAATAAATTAGTATATCAATATTTTTTTAACGAATCCTGAATATATTCAAGCTTGTTGCCATGAAAACCCAATACTCACTCTCTTCATTGTCCCTGTTAGCTTACCTCGTATATGTTTTCAGTAAAAATTCTGAATTTTGGAAAGGTTACAGCGATAGCGGAAAAAATCACTTTCTAGTAATTATATTCGGAAAAAGGCATGACGGCAAGGCATTTCAATGGATTAATGAAGTTGTGCAAATTGAAGGGGGTAAAAATGAGACGAGCATTTATATTCCAGAAATAAAACTAGAGCTTGGGAAGAAAACTGGATAACAGTGGTTGAAAAGGGAGGGGGGAGATGATATAATTGAAGGTTTTTTTCAGGCGATGTTTGGAATACTATTAGGCAATCGTTTCTAGAAATACAAATACCGTCAATGATATCTTGTGAAATTGGTGATGAAATAACATTTTTTAAGTAGTTTCGGATTTGAATCAGTCTTCAGAAAATTACCAAGGAACGATATGAAGAAATAAATATGCACAATAAATAAACGAAACAGTACAGACAAAAAATTTTCCTTCGTTTTTGAACTGAATCCCAACCACCCTCAAAAAAACTGTCTTTGAGTCTTTCAAAATATAGCTGGTACACTTACTTTATGGACTGGAAATAGATCTGATGTAAAAATTCTCCAGTGTCGATTACTTTCCAAAATATTGCCCTCAAAAGGTCAAAAGGGTCGTTTTGAGGTTATCCAACAAGTTTTTCTCATACAGTGTTTTACTAAGAACGTTTATTATTGACTTAGTAGTGTAGCTTACAGGCTCCTATTCATGGCTTGGCAAATATATATATATATATATATATATATATATATATATATATATAAATGTATATTATATATATATATAGATATATATATATATATATATATGAGATCATTTTGGAGAGGGCAAGTACGGTATCCAAAAACTAATTTTTGGATTCGGACAATGATTTTTTCAGATTTTGTGTAAGATATATAGTTGAAGAGGGAAATAATCTCAAAATCGTCTCCACAACATTTATTTACTCTAAATAATCAAGAGAGAGGGGGACATGTTTCGGTACCAGACGGAACCATCTTCAGCTAATGTTAAAACATTATGGAGAGGAAAAATTAAAAACTACAATTATGTAATACATTAAAGGTTATAAAAGGTAGAGTGAATCAATTACTCCATCTAAGACCAATGTAGGGCTCTTGATTATTTAGAGTAAATAAATGTTGTGGAGACGATTTTGAGATTATTTCCCTCTCTATCACCAGCACTCCACTTTGAGATATAATGGATTTCTGCCAAAGATTAGATATATAGTTGTTGAAATTCCCCCTCTATCTCCAAAACTAGCAAAGTTGAAACTTTGAAAAAATGGGTTACTAAAAGTTTGTAGCGATTATTATGTCTTATAGTTTTCGACATTACGTATTTATGTCATTTTCAGAATTTAATTTTTATACGGACGAATTTAACTTCCAAAAAGAACATGTTTTTCAGAATTAAGCTTGGCAGATTTTTTCTGCAATAAATGAAGGTAATTATATAAATAATGTGAGAGAGTGTTTCAAATATTTTTGTTTGAAGAAACGTGTAGAGGAGAAGGTAATTATTGACCTTTGAAATGGAGCATCTTCAAAGAAAATTGAGGTAGTCAAATTCAGATCCCTTTCAGAGCTTTAAACAACGCAAACAGCACCAAATATTTCCAGCATTTAGGCAGGCATTCAAAGCGAGCATTTACCAATATTCCAACGTCCACTGGAGCGGTTCTTATTTTAGCAGCGCAAACGGTGAAAAATGAAATGGGCACTTACAGCAGATGACAAAAGACGGTCCAGGAGCACTACACAACTCTGGGAGCCCGCAGTGACTGCTCCAATTGTAGCTCAAATCCCGGAGAAGAGTCGCAGATGCGCGCGCCGCACACCCACATCTTGGGCCGTCGCATTTTTATTTAGAAATAGATAGAATACACTAGTTTTACGTTTCTACATATCTACTTTTGCAGATTCGCGTCTATTTCGTGGATGCGACACCCTATCTGGCTGTTGATCTGATTTATGACACTGGATGCAGTATCTCTGTTAAATAATCTGATGCTTCCTTCTCTCGATGCCCATTGTTTTTCACATTGCATATCCCGATCTTGTATATACAGTCCGGCCCATATACTAGAACTCAATATAAACAATCAGGTGTACCTACTTATGAAGAGGGTAAAAATGCATGAAAGATAAACAAACCATTCCTGTTAACTTCGTCGAAGTCAGACATCCACAATAACGTCCGTACGATGCGAACGCACAATTCAAATAATATAATTTGTAAGTGAATACTCATAAATGTTACAGATATTTTTATATTGAGTTAAATAACGTGTTATATTTCGAACCATATGTTGTTAAAGAATTAATTTAGTGCATAAATTTCAATATTGTGTTAAATATGTCTCAAACTCCATATCTTTAATTTTAGTTTAACCTGAAGATGACAAATACCATGTCGAAACGTAGTTAAGAGAAATTATATGAATATACTGAATCAGACCTTTATTCCAAGAAATTGAAGAAAATATATATGTGGTTATATTGAGTTAAATAACGTGTTATATTTCGAACCATATGTTGTTAAAGAATTAATTTAGTGCATAAATTTCAATATTGTGTTAAATATGTCTCAAACTCCATATCTTTAATTTTAGTTTAACCTGAAGATGACAAATACCATGTCGAAACGTAGTTAAGAGAAATTATATGAATAGACTGAATCAGACCTTTATTCCAAGAAATTGAAGAAAATATATATGTGGTCAAGAAACTAAAGAAAATATATATATATATATATATATATATATATATATATATATTTACTAATTTACATTCTCAAGTCATTGCAATGGTTACAATGAGAACGATCTATAGCATGCTTTTAGGTTAATATAGACTAAGTTTAAAACATAAAAATATATATACAACACATATACACATACGTATACACAACTACTACACCTATTTGCACACCATACATCTATACGCCCATACAAATTCAAAAAAATATTTAATGGATACACAAAATACCTTAAACATACTAAAACATATAACTGTCCTAACTAAATATTAACTCGAAACAAACAAAAGAGGAAGTGGCTACTAGGTTTTTATCGATTAAGAAAATATGATTTTAACTTTATCTTGAACGATGTTAAACGTTTGATCTCTTCTGGCAGATTATTATAGCTATCAAGTCCCTTGAAAAAAAAACAGAATTTTGGGTATGTGTTAATGTGACTTGTTGATTATGGAAGTCAGTTCTGAATCTTGTATTGTATCCGTGGATTTGGTCATCGTACGTGACCTTTCCTTGTAAATATGTTGGGGAAATTTTATTTCTTATTTTGAAAATTAGGATTAATGTTTGGTACAGGAGAAAGGAATTAATTGCTAACCATTCTAGTTGCTTTAACATATCTCTTATTGGTGTTAGTCTTTTGCAATTTAAAATTATGCGCATGGCCCTATTTTGGAGTTTCTGTAAACGAGCTAAATCATTTTGTTTCAGTAGATACAGAATTGTAGAACAATATGTAAAATGAGGAAGCACTAATGAATTGTACAGTAAAATTTTTGTCCACCTTGAGAAGTATGGGGCACAACGAGATAAATAATATATTTTAAATGCTATCGACTTTAGAATGAAGTTGGTATGTTCTTTGAAATGTAACCCCCTATCCACATGCACCCCAATATATTTAAATTGGTTGACCCGTTCCACCTTATCAGGACCTAATATTATCTCAAAATGTTGGTAACAGAAGTTTCTGATTTTTTTTTCTTGACTTATTACCATGTACTTGGTCTTCTCAACATTGATCTTCAAATAATTAGCACAACACCAACTCTAAATAGATTTTAAAGTTTTGTTGATGGTTTCTGTGAGTTTCGTGTGATCATTACTTGAGAAATAAATCAGTGTATCATCTGCAAATAAATGAACTGAGCTCTCACCTACTATCTCCGGCAAATCATTGACATACAACAGAAACAACAAGGGGCCCAGTACACTTCCCTGTGGTACTCCTTGATTATATTCTATTTCATCTGATACTTTATTATTAATCCTAAGCTTTTGTTTTCTGTTCTCCAAAAAGCTTTCCAACCATTTCAAGACTATTCCATCTATTCCTACTGCTACTAATTTTTGTTACAATCTATTTCTGTGTATTGTTTCTCTCCTGAAATAATTGCAAAAGTTATGCAAATTGCAATTGAAATTACGACTAATATTTTACGTGACGCAAGAGATTTTCAACCGTCATTGTTCAACGGAACATTTTTTTTGGACAATTGATTTGTTTTTTTATAATTTGGCCATAAATTGCAAACATTGTGCAAATAGGTTTAAGATATATATTAGACCGACATATCTACAGTGGTCTGCTATATTTTGTACTGGTTGATTGAAATTGCATCCGAAGAATAATTCGATTACGTAGTTAACCATTAAAAATTTGAAAGTAATTATTGATCTCGGAAGCAATCACTGTTTTCGAAATCAGCGAAATTAATTTAATCTAATCATTTCAAATGCATTAAAACATTAATTTTTTATCGCATTAGAAATGACATGCAATCATTCTTCATTTAAAATTTCCACTTGTCAGTCAGCAATTGAAGAGATTTTAAAATGAATAATCGATGTTCTATGGAAGTAAGGATATCAAAACGTTATCGATTGTATATCTCGCAAGTACATAATTTTCGTCATCAAACAGAAACGTTGCTGAAAAATAAAAATTTGTGAAATCGATATTACATCTCAAATTTATTTTGAAGGTATGTATTTCTTGAATTGAATAAAATTATAATTTACCTTTCCACTCGACTTTCTTACTCCAATTGTGGTTTCACATGAAAAATTGTATTGAATCCGAATGGAGGACTGGAATGTAATCGACACGTAAGAATAATTTTCTTGATTTATATTTTTGTTTTATATAAAGAGTGAAAAACATGTTGGTAGGCAATTCTATTTCAGTTGTATCTCCAGGACTATTCGATGAATCTGCATTGTTTTTGGTTAGTTAAATAGTTGTCTGTCATAAAACTACATGTTACTAAACTGCTGTGCATTCATACCCTGTAAACAGAACACTGTGACGTAACACAGTTGTAGGTTAATCGTACTAATGTACAGCTGTACGAGTGTTTTTTAAATCTCAATATTTCCTGCATTTTTTTATAAAACAAGAAAATTATAAAAACGTGTCGAGAGATTCTCGATTCTCCATCAAACGTACTCTCATGAATTTTTTTATGCAAATTCCTAATTGTAATATGAATTCAGTTTTGAATTCATATCGAAAACGTTAGCTTTCAACATTGAATGATTTCACCTACCGTTGACGAGCTTGTTCTTGGTCGATAGTTAACTTGGTAACACAATGAATGTCATTTATCAGGTTCTTAAAAATCTTTATTATTCAGATAACACAGGTGTTGCAAAAATAATTATTTTTTAATCCCTAATGTTCCGCATTGTAACATGAAATCTTTATTGAAATATGAATTCCTAATATAAATACAATGGTTGTTCAGATTATACTGATTTGAATTAAAAAACAACAATAAAAAATAAAAATAAAATAAATACACAAAGTACAGTTGATTACATGACATGAAATCACAGTTGAACACATTTTTGACCACATCTTGAGACATTTGAACACATTAAAACACATTACAGGCAGTTAAAAGAAGTTAAAAGAAAATATCTCATATAAAATTTATATCTAAAAACTATATATCTAAAAACAAATATATCCCTAAAGAAAAAAGTATATCTTAAAGACATTGAATATCAAATCTGCATCAAGATAAACTACAATATGTTGATTCATGAGTTGAGTGACACAACATGGCTTTTTAGCTGGTTTTTAAAAGAATGTAACGTGGCAGAGTTCTTCATTGGTTTGGGAAGTTGATTGAAATCGTGCAATCCCTTGAAAAATAGCAAGTCCATTGAATTTTTTGTTCTTGTTCTAGATATGTGGAATTGATCAGTTGTCCTTGTATTGTGCTCATGGATCTGATAAAGGAATCGAAGTATTTTGGTAATAAGTTTTTGGCAATTTTGAAAATGAATACCATAGTTAAATAGAAATATATTTTCGTTACATCATACCAACCAAGAGTGTTGAGCATATATTGAATCGGAGTATACCTGTTACACCTCAAAATAATTCTCATACCCCGATTTTGAAGTTTCTGTAACTTTTGCATATTGTTCACATCTAATAGGTATAACTGGGTTGAGCAATAATCGAAATGGGGCTGAATGATGGTTCTATATGTATATGATAATTTTTGAAAATATTGAGACTTCGGATGATATCCTAGAGAAGAAAAATCGTTTTTTTGATATCTTTTTGCATATGTAATCACAATGCTTGTTGAGAGTAAACGATTCATCAAGCATAAATCCTAGGTATTTGAATTCAGATACCCATTCAATTTTGTCATCCTCCATTTGGAGTCTAAGGGATTGATAATCCACTAATTTTAGTTTGTATTTATTACTGATAATCATTGCCTTGGTTTTTTTCGTATTCAGTTTCAGTTTATTCACCTCTAGATATGCCTCAAACTTTGTCCCCACTGTTTCAATAAGGTCACCGCCGTAACAAGCAACCATAGTGTCGTCTGCAAATAAGTTGAGGAAATCGTGGCCCTGTATGTAATTTATATCATTTAGATATATTATAAAAACTAGAGGTCCTAGTACGCTTCCTTGGGGTACACCTATGTTATTGAGAACTTTAGAGAGCGATTTACCCACTTTGGTTGCTTGTGATCTATTAGTTAGGTACTCTTCAAAACACTTGAGGACAACTCCCCCAATACCCTATCTTAGTTTACGCAGTAAGATCCTCCTATCTATTGTCTCGAATGCCCTTTTGAGGTCAAGAAATACAGCTACTATATATTTACCATTGTCTAATTCCTGTTTCCATTTCGAAATTGTTAGCTGAAGTGCCGTTTCACACGAATGATGTTCTCTAAAGCCGGATTGATTTCCCATGAAAAGGCGGTTTTCATCAAAGTATTAAAATATTTGTTCATATATCACTTTCTCTAACACTTTTTCGATATTCGGCAACGAATTTATAGCCCTAAAGTCTGACATTTCACTTGCGTTACTGATTTTGGGCCTGGGGGTAATTGAACTTTTCTTCAACCGTTCGGGAAAGTTTCCATTTGAAAGTGACGCATTTATGAGATTTAGCAGAGCAAAACCAATCGTAGAGGAAGTTGCCTTCAAGAATTTGATACTCATAACTTCTTCAACACTATCTTTATTTTTGAGAGAGAATATGATGGATTTCAACTTAACTATGTTGATGTTTTGGAATTCAACAAAGCTTGTTTCTATTATTTTATTTGGAGTAGGCCATTCAATTTTACCAGTGATAGATCTAGAAATATCTTCAATGCTTTCAACAAAATATAAATTGAAGTTTTAAGCCGCCTCCATCTCAGTTTTTACTATAGAAACAGAATTATCAATAATGAAGTTTATACATTCAAAGTTCACAGATTGTTCTTCACCTTTTATTATTGTTTTCATAGTTTTCCACATTTCTTTTGCGTCGCCCCTGTTTGCATCAATTTTGTTTTCAAAATATTGCGATTTTTTATTTTTAACATATTTACAACCTTATTCCGTTTTAATTTAAATTGATTCCATAGCTCCGCTTTCAAAGTACCATCATATTTAATGAAATCTTTATATGCTCTGTCTCTATCTTTGGACGCTGCTTTGATTTCGTCATCACACCAGGGGACTTGATTATGTTTAATTTCAAATTCAACTATTGGTGCCATTCGATCCAATATAAATCTACACTTCGATTCAATATCACCATGAACATCATTTACATCATTTGAATTACTCAACCATTCACATTCAATAAGTTTAAGATTAATATTATGAAAAATGTCATTATTTAGTTTCCGAGTAAGAATTTTTTTATTTGGAACAGCTTCATTATATTGTAAATTAACACTGATTATTGAGTGATCTGTAATTTTTGGTTCATGATGTACACATACTTTGACACTGTTTTGATTTGACAACACATAATCGATTAAAGAAGAACTAATTGAGGTTATTCTTGTGTACTCATCAACAAGTTGTTCAATTCCATGAGTTGTTATGATGTTTTTAATTTTTTTGTTGTGGGAGCCATTACCAAGAAAATCTATATTTACGTCACCAATTAATAGACAATTTTTTTTGGTCATGAAATAATTTTCGCATCATTCTTCCAGTTTTTCCAGGAACACCTCATGACATGCATTTGGAGAGTGATAAGCTCCAGCAATGGTCCATTTTATTCCATTCAGCTCAATATTAATGAATTGACACCAGTAGTTTGTATCCGAGATAAACCTCTTCTTGACTGAATAAGTGACATCTTTTCTAACATAAATGAGTACTCCTCCCGTATGTCGACTACTGGAATCGCATCTTATGAACGAATACCCATTAACAGCAATTTCACAATCCTGAACATCATTTGTACATCTGGCTTCACTCAATGGGTGGCATCATACCTAAAAAACAGATCTCAGATAGTGGTTATTGACTCGGTGAAATCGAAAACTGCTTCTGTTTCAGTGGGGGTTCCCCAAGGTTCAACTTTGGCTCCACTTTTTTTTATAATATTTATGAGTGACATAGAACTCTCCAGTATGGTCCAGCAAAAAATGATCATCTATGCAGATGACACTAGTAAAATATTGGCTCAGAATAAGCTCCCGCTATCTATAAAAGCAGCAAATTCAGCTGCAGATGAATTCGCCAGATGGTGTGAAAATAGTGGGTTAGTTATTAACATCAGTAAAACAGTCTTCATGGTTTTCCAACAAAAAAACATTTCTTATGACTACTGTCCCCTGATAAAAGTTAATCACAAAGCCATAGAGCAAGTGAATCTGTTCAAGTATCTAGGCGTAACTATAGATCAGAAATTAACATGGGAGGTACACATAGAAAACCTTGTCTCAAAAATGAGCTGTCTGTGTTTTGTAATCAAGCAATTACGTGGAACAGTTTCACTACATGTTCTTAAGCTGACCTACTATAGACTTGTACAATCCATTCTATCTTATGGACTACCTTTCTGGGGAAACTCAGCCCATACAATAAAAGTTTTTAAACAACAAAAAAAAGTAATAAGATGTATAGCTGGACTACATTATAAAGAATCATGGAAGAGTACATTCATTGAGTTAGCCATAATGACCTTACCAAGCCTGTACATCTACATAATCACCATGAATATTAAAAAAAATGAAACACACTATACCAAAAATAATTTGATTCACAACTACTATACCAGAAGAGGTAATGAACTACGGTTACCCTATTCCCGTCTGGCGCTGGGACAAGACTCTGCGAGTTATCAAGGTATCATCTGTTACAACCATGCACTCAAACTATTTGGATGCACATGTAGCCTGAGAAGCTTTAAATCAGCTTTATATGATCATCTCATACAAAATGCTTTTTACTCTGTTGAGGAATTTCTACTATCCCAATAATTCTTTAATATACCCATTTCCTGGAGTATTTTATCGGATCAATTTCATATTTTTATCTATATTTGGTATTATCAATAATCAAATTTTAAATATATTTTAAACTGTTTGTGTGTTCTGACTAGTCTGATAAAATTTTATAAATGTATGTACTACAGTTGTAGAATTTTCAATGATGAATAAACTTCTTTCTTCCTTTCTTTCAATATAACGATTGCTGGGTGATAGCAGAATATTCCACTAATAATCTGGTCTTTATGGGCAAGAAAACTTAAATTAAATCAACTTCGTATACTATATTAGGACTTATTAGTTTTCTTGATTGATATCAGCATCGACAATTGTAGGGACATTATTGATATATTTAATAGTTTTGTTCTCACCTCTGTTGTTATATTCCATCAGTTGCTTTTTTACACTGAAATATTAATTCCTTTGAGCCTTCGTCTGATCGGAAAATATTTTGACAGAGTTAGCTTTCACCAGCCTCTTATTTTTTAACACTGTTAATGCTTCGTCTGAGTTAGGGAAACAAACTTTAATGGGCCTGTTTTTGCTCTGCTCAAATTTACCCAGTCTGAACACACGAATATTTGAAGTATTTACTGGGACATTTTCCAATAAGTCCCTTATGGCATCTTTATCTTCTGCGATTCTGTTCGCATTTGATTTATTTTTCGATTCGTTAACATTCAATATTATTATGTTCGACATCCTCTTCTGTCTTTCATAGACTTCGGCTACCATTTGCTTCGCATTATCAGGGGTTTGAAGTTTTTCGATTGCATCCATATTGCGTCGAATTTGCGCCACATCACCCTGTAATTGTTTGTTTTGGTTTCTCAGCTGTTCTATTTCCTTGTGTAGGCCACGAACTTCTTCTACGGTTTCTTTAATGCCGAGTTTTTGTGAGACTTTATCAGCAACAGCTGATATAAATTTGTCGTCATTCAAAAGTTCCGTGATAGTTTGTTTGATTATAGTTTTTATATCAATGACTTGTTTACGTGTGAAAGGCATTTTAAATTCACACACTACATCGACTATACACGACCGAGGATGAAATACTACAGCAAATTATTATACTGCCACCAATTGGTAAAATGAGTTGTCTGACCGATTCGCAAAACTTTTGCTTTTTTTGGTAGAGTACAAATACGAAAATATTTTTCTTTTGATTTTACCCTCGTTTCGGTGTTACAGACGAGGTTGCAAATTAATGAAAACATTCTACGTCAGGACATATCCACTTGCAACCATTATTTGAAACTTTTGTAATAATTTCGATACTTATTTCAATAAAAAAAAACAATTTAATGAAAAAAAAAATTCCGTTTGACGCAAGAGGTTGCAAATTGAAACTCTTGTCAAAAACATTATTTCAGTTGATTTTTCGAGTTTGCAGAACTTTTGGAATTTTCATCGAAAAAATAGGACTAACGACAATTTATCAGAGGATGTAAATTGCTATTATTCAAAACTTCGAAAGTTTGCAGAACTTTTGCAAATTTTTCCGCGCTAATGATATGAAAATTAATTAAATCCTGATTTTCAACATCTTCCGTTCAGAGAAAAGGGTTGCAAAATCAGACTACATATCATATGAAAGTCCTCTTCACTCTACTGAAGTTTTGAAACTTTTCAAATTATTATTAAATTTTGGGAAAATCATGTCTGGCCTATTAGCGATAATTGTTTTCATTCGGAAAATTTTGTTAAGGCGAAGAACTTGTTGAAAAACTACAACTTCCCCACGAAATTAATTAATATTATCATTAATAAACGTCAAAGAACAGATAGGCAGGATATGTTTCCGAAAGAGATGTGTTACTACTTTAAACTTCCATATCTAGATGGGCTCTCATATAAAATAAAAAAATGTTTATCAACTGATTCTCACAAGTTTGCTTTTTACAATTTGAAAACTACAGGAAAATTATTCACGCAGTTAAAAGATGAGATACCATCTCAATCAGATTCAAGTGTAATATATAGTATTCCCTGTGAATGTGGGGAATGTTATATAGGGCAAACTAAACAATACCTAAAAACCAGAATAAATCAACACAAATATGACTGCTATGAAAAGAATAGAAATGAAAAAAAAACAGCACTTGCTGCACTCTATTTATATCGTCGGGCAATTTTAATTTCGACTCAGTAAAAATTTTGGAAAAAGAGATGTCTTATTCAAGATTGTTGGGAGAAATGATTCAAATTAATCTCCATGATAATTGCGTAAACCAAAAAAGTGATACCCAAAACCTGACAAAAATATACACCCATATTCTAGAAAGGTTAAAAAAAAAACAGATTTGTGAATAATAATACCCAAAAGATTTGTTTTGTTTTTTTCGTTTCTTTATCTATGTAGCGCTGGAATATTTCAGATGGGATAATCAGTTGCATATTGACCATACACGGTTGTGTGTTGTTTCATTTTAGCGTGTCTGTATTTGTTTATATACAATTTTAAAGTTTTTAATGTGTAATTCGTGCCAATGTGTTTTAATCGACCAGAGTTCAATGTGTTTTTATCGACTACTCACAGTTTTTTAGTTGAATCCATGAGCAGGAAAAACTTTGTTTCAAAAGTAGGTCATAGATATATGTTCTTTGTTTCAATATTCACGTATAGATATATTGTCCTTTCAGCTTTGAAAAAGGAATAAATTAATTCCGAAACGTCAGCGATAAAAAATTAGTTCTACTCCCTGGTCCTAATTCCCGTTAAATCCAATTATATTCAATTCTTGGGACGATGAATCATTTATCAATGATCATAATATTAGGTAAAATAAAACACAGATGATACAAAAATTTAAAAAATACATAATGAATCATACTGAGATCAACTGACAAAGGTGACAAGATAAAACAGATGAATGACAAAAATATAAGTGAAGAAGAATTCTGGAAAAATACCTAACCTGAGGGAACTATTGAAAAGTATATATAATGGTGGAGAAGACTATATATACAATTTATCAATAAACAACAAGGAATGCCATCAAGGCCAGCGGAAAACTCAAATGGTAATTTTTTTATATGATCGAATATACTAGTAAAATGGAGCAGGAGCTGATATTACAAATATTGTCAAAGTTGTATGATGAGGCAGTAACATTGTGATCAGTGTACACTGTTGAGAAGAAATCAGCAAAAAGCCCCACAGTATCTGTGCCTTTAGAGCTATGTCTATTCCTAAAGAACATACTAGTGGAAAAATGATAATTTTTTCTTCGGCTATTAATACAGTGTCCTTCATAAAGTTGGCTACATATGGGAAACAAAATTGTTATTGAAGCTTCTGAAAAACTCTAATGTCGGCTCGTTTCTGCATGTCCGACAACTAAAAAATCCGTTGCGACTTATATCACGTGACCTCAGATTTGGCGGGAATTTTAAAAAAGTTGTCTGTGGTGCCGAAAAATTGGTCAAATTGACAAGATATCGAAGAATGTTCACGAGAAAATGTGTTTGGAATCCAACGAAAACCTCATGTTCCGAATTTGAACCAGATTTGAAAAAAATTATCAAAAATACCATTTTATTCCTCTACCCTTACTGAGAAACATTATACATTCTTGTTTCATCTGGAAACAGCTTTAATAACCTGAATCACATAAGTTTGGGTCAAAACTAACCAAATATTTATGGAATACAAATTTTGCGGCAGATTAATTATGAAAACACGATTTAGTCTTGTCGCTAGGTGTAGTCATGTCCTGTATATTGATGCGCATGAGCTTATTCAATATTCGCAATCCATTAATAAAATTTAAACCAATTAATATTTGTAATTAAAACTTAATAATACATTATTTATCCTTGCTAAATTTGATATTGATTAGTAAATTTGAACTTCAATGACTTGGCTATATTTTTGAATTTTATAAGGCAAAATATCTACTTTTGTTGTAACAATAACAAATGTCACAATAACTAGTTGACAATTTTGTTGGAGTTCTCGTTCTTTATCAGTTTCTGTGTATTTTCAATCTATCAATAGAAATGGCTACAAAACTTAGTATAAAAGGAATAGTATTGCTATATGGCGAAAGTGATCATAGCACAAGAGTAGTAGCTGAAATTTTCAATGGAAGGCATCCAGACCCAAATTTGCATTTTATAACGGTGGCAAAGATATTGCAAAAATTCAAGAAAACTGGTTCGGTTGAAAATAAATATAAAAATGTTCACGTTAAGCCTGTTGTAAATATTGGTGATAATGTGAACATTGTTTTACTGACAGTAACTGGGACACCAAGAATTTCGACAAAAATTATGGCAGAAAAGGCAGAAATATCTCAAACCTCTGTTAGAGACGAATTTTAAAGCAAAATCACTTTTGGACTAGGAGGAATCGGCGCATGAGTACCGAAAACTATTCCACCTCAATTTTTTTATGCGATCCTCTTCAAATTGCCCTACTGATGATACAAATGCATGTTGCCAAGGGGCAACCCCGTGCCATATTGTTTAAACCGAAATTGTTTAAACCATTGCAAGGAATTGTTATTTTTCAACCAGATACATTTTTTTTATATTCTTTATCAAAATACAAATAAAAAAGGTCCCATGACTTTTCACGATAAAGTTAACATTTTTAGAGATATGAATTTTTAAAGGTTCAAAAAATCTCATATTTGGGTACTTTTGACCCATGAAAAATATACAAAAAAAAAAAATCGAAATAATATTTTTTTTTTCATTCTTTATACAATAGTCAATAACATTCCTAATAGAGATTTAAAAAAAAATCATTGATTATACCTGTTTTTTAATTATCAATTTCGCGCGCTCACAAGTATGCATCGCTTACCTTTAAGTATCGCCGTCTCTCTCTGACTCATGCGCTGCATCGGCCTCTCTGTTTCCTGAATCATTATTTATCATTTATCTTAAAAACTATTAACTTTTTTAAGATTGTTAAAGAGAGCAATGTTATTAACAATTAAATTGTCTACAATTTGTTTTTGACAAATTTTTTTCTGGAATCAATTTTACAAACGTTATTTAAGCATGAATCGGAACATGTAATTAAAATTACTTTTTTATCAGTTTATATTATTTTTTTGTCATTAAAACAGAAAGTAATTACATTAAATAACTCCTTCAAACGAAGGTTGTCAGGGGGTTTCTTCCCCTAATATCAAACCTTGGCGCTTTTCACTATTATCGGTTTTCCTCGGGCGCCACCTTTTGGTTTATAGTGGAAAAGGCCACTTTTGCTCCGGGCAGTCTCAGTGAAGAAAGACACTCCAGGGGTCAATATAGTCGTGACACTGTAACAGGGCCAGCAAGGCAGGCTTTAATTGCCTTCAACTGGGTTTCGAACCTGGGTGGCGACTGCGCACTAGATGTTAAAATTCTACTCAAAATTGTCAATGAAAGAATACGAAGAACAGGATAAACAGGTATATTAAAAATACTGAAATACAGTGAGGGCGGCTGACGGCGACCTCAAGTTATCACAACAAATGAATACATGGCAAGCACTATATAAAGAGAAAGCAAGGAGGGTGTTTTCAAGCAAGCGGGGTAAACTTAACAACCAAAAGCTCTGCGGTGGGGGGTGGGTATTGTACGGACTCGTATGCAGAAATTACCAGCACAGTATTGAAATGAATGTGTGCCTCTTACGATCATGCGCACATCGCATCTGCGGTACTTACAAACATTTCCTGATGACTTTTACCTGATACAACATATTTACCAAACTCCGATCTCACTGCTTCGGCAAGGCCCGGGACGGTCGTGGACTGCTTCGGTCTTTGGCTCACACTCTGGATACTAGTCGGCCGCGTGGCTGCTTCTGCTGGGCTGGGCAAGCTACTAATTCTTTGAAATTTGTCAAAACGGAACTACGGCCAGCTTCTCCCTCTTTTCCGAATCCCTCCTGATCGACTTATATGCGCGCGCCGTTTTGTGGACTCTGTCGTTTGCGATACAAATTATACCTTCACAGAATAATTACCCAGAATATCGGCCACCCCTCCTTCGTGACGTCAACGGCTGCTCGGACACAGTGTCATGTTCTCGGTGGCGACGGCTGTGACGTCAGCTTGGTGCGTGCGCCTCCTCTGTACTCTCGTCCTTCTGGCGGAACTCTCTCCTTGGCGTGTTGGCTGGTTTCGCTGCTTCGGAACGACTGTCCAGTGTTGTTCCTGGATCGTTTTTTTTTGTGCGTTATTTGTCAGTTAAATAGTGCACTTTAGATGTCAATAGTGCACATTTTTTGTAATAGATTTTTACTAGTACTATTACATATTACCTAACTTTCTACGCATGCGCAGGAAAATATATTCAGATGGTGAGGCCCTCTCTTTTCTTTATACTTATAGGTGACAGTGATGACCACAGACCTCATAAAATAGGTCTGTGGTGATGACAAAAGACTGCTGCAAGGATTGAGGCTAGATTTCCATGAATGCGTGATGCATGTCACATTTAGATGAAGTGATTTACGTTTAAAAATCAGTATACGTGCGTTTAGTGAATACGTCACGACCGCATTTTTTTGTTGTGTTTGTCAGTCTTTGGATGCAAACACATTGTTAACACAGCACTTTATCCAAACATTTTATTTAAAGAATTCTGGAGATATTTAAGCACTTATAGCAATATGCTTATATAATATGGGATTATAATACGCTTTGTTGACATCCAAAGACTGACTTACACCAATAAAAATTGATCGCAAGACGTCACACTAAACGCGCCTGTTATTCTGTCAATATCAAATACATACAATTGCCTTTTTGAAGATTTCAGAAATAGGTATCTTTTGATAAAAATTAATACTGAAACACTTCGAACAAACATATATTTCAATGAATGTGGAACAAAAAATAAAAAGATAAAAACTGAAAAAATAAAAAAACATAATATATAATAAATAAATATGCAACAAAAGATCAAATTCTGGATAAAATAAATTAACAAAAAACTGAATTTACATAAGCATGTTAAAACGAATTTAATCTGATAGTTCTTCAGAATTTATGCTTTCTAAAAAACTTGGGGTATAATTTTGCAATATTTCATTAGGGCGCCATTCTAGTGATCCTCCAGGTAGCATTTTCATCTTATCTTTCACTCGTAAGATGGTAGAACACGTTTTTATTAACAATCGATTTCGGATAGCAGTTTTGTTATTGTTTAATTCTGAGAAAATTATCTCCGCTGCTGCAGACGAATGGGGCGAAGCTAATACTGTTGATACGATTATCATTAAACTTTTAAACATATGCCCCCCCAAAGAATTTGTCATATTTGCAATATTACACCAAAAATCGGAAATATCCATATTTGGAGTACACTGTGGTATGTCAATTTCTGACAAAAGCTGCCACTCAATATTAGCGGCCTCAATGTCAATTTCTATATTTGGAAAAAAAATTATGAATTCACTGATGGAATTTATTTCACCCTTCAATGCAATTTCTGGTGTAAAATTTGCAGCAAATTTCAGGTGGGGATCATTGAAATTGAATCGAGATTTTAATTGGCTACAAAATTCAATATAAAAATTAAGTGCTCTCAATCTAAAATTTTGAAAAATTTCAGGTATATCTATCCTTAATTTCATCAGTGCATCTGCTTTGGCACCCACATACAAATCTTCGATTTTTATGTAATTGTGGGGGTTTTTGACATTGATTTCATCAATAGGCACCTTATCTAGAATATCTTTCCTTATGAAACATTTCAATATAGTCTTATACAGAGCACTAAGTCTATTTAGGAGAACAGGTATTTTTGGTTTCTCCGACTGAAGCTCAATGTTCAATTTATTGGTTAATTCTAAGACATATGAGAGAAATAAAAAATAAATTTTGAATTCATCCCCCTGGAAAGCATTGAAAATTGACCTTGCTGCTGGCAGATTTTCTTCCAGAGCTTTACTCTGGAAAAATAGTTTCAAAGAATTCCAGTGCACCAGAATTCTGTCAACTGAAGCCTAAAAAAAGTATCAATACATATTATATTTTGATTTTGAAATGTTCACCTTACTTGCAGGGACAACCATCTAGTCTGACTGGGTCTTAAAATAATTTGTGGGGTTTTTCATCATGCCTTTTCAAGTGGTATTTGCCACCACTTATTTTGGAATCACAAAGTTTACAACGAAGATAACTTGTATTATTGTCAAGCCAAGGATAATTCGTTGTCAATGTTTTAACCGTTTGAGATTTTAGCCCATACTTCCTTCTCTTCCTAGGTCTAGCATTTTCTTTACTGCCAGTATCATCACTACCATTATCTGTGCCATCATGAGTACTTTCCACTTCGACAATATCATTCCCAATTTTCTCGGTGTCGGTAGCAATACTGTCATTTAACTGATTTTCAGGACCAGGGCTATTTGCAGTTGAGGTACTACTATTAATTTCAGGTTCAGGTGCATTTTCTTGCAGTCTAACAACGAACCTGGAATAAATGAGATACAGAAATACTCTAATTCCAATTGGGTTGCAACTCACTTATCCATGTCGACTGTTCATTTAATTAATAATTTATATAAACAAAAACAATACACAATGACAACTAGCAACTCTCAATTGTCACATTCGACACTATTCGACAGATTTAAACTTCTTCTACTTCTCAATAGTAAGTGACATTCAGTGAAATGGTGACATTCGACAGATTTTAAACTTCTTCTTCTCAATAACTTTGAGTACAATCAATTTTTGGCAGCCAATTTCAATTAAAATGAAAAGGTGCACTTTTTGGAGGAAATAAGGAAAGTGGTGCCGCAGTGCGCACTTTGTTCAAAAAGGGCATCAAATTGCACAATCGTGCAGCCAGGAACAACACTGCGACTGTCTGCTCTCTCGAGCATTTGATCCAACGTCTAGAATATCGGCCTCCCTTCCCTCGTGACGTCAACGGCTGCTCGGAGACAGTGTCATGTTCTCGGTGGCGACGGCTGTGACGTCAGCTCGGTGCGCGCGTCTCTGTCTAGACTCAGCTGTGTTGGGTGGCGATCGGACTGTTGGCTCGTACGTGAATGAATGCGATCCTTTGTGGAAACTTTTATTCTCGAGTTTTGCGTTCGATTCAAGTGCTTACTCCAGATTGGGGCGGGTGACGTACGATTGCTTTGTTTCAATCATTCGTTCTCCACAACCACGCTCGCGGTATTGGCGTGAGTTACGGAGGGTGTTTAGCCTATTCATCGTGTTAGGGGTGATTCACGGATTTATCACGAACCTGAATGGTATTTCTAGACCTATTATTACTTTCAAGCGGGGTTTAATTCCTTACAGGGAGCTTTTGGCTGATAAATATAGCGGGAAAATAGTAACTTCGTTACAAGGTTATAGATGTAGAAGTATGAAATAATAAAACAAGATTTAAAAAAAAGGTATTTATTTATTATCAATATCATTTTTATATATTATATTCTTACAGTCTTCTGAATCACAGCCACATAGAAGTATGCAACTAATATTATTTTTTTTACAGTAACAAGCTTTGGTTTTACAGGCTTTCTTACAATTGCACGGTTTTTAAGATCAGTTGGAAATGGGCTTTTGTTCATAAATAAAGGTAGCAAAGTACTATTCTCCAGTTTGTATCCGAAATTCGTAAAATCTAATGTTTTATATTGGGGATTCAACGCTTTTTCCAAATGTATGTTTGAGCAGAAGCTCTAAGTGCATGCAAATGCAAGGCATCTGATGTGCACGGAATTTTCGATAAATTAATATTAGTTCCAAAGCAACGAGAAAAAATAATTTGTCTAGCTTCATCCGCGGAGTTACCTTTTTTACCCAAAATATTTAAATACAATGTTTCTAAGCCTTTCAACTCCTTAGTACTTAATTCTAAGCCATTGCCAAGAGGGACTAAGACATTACGATTTTCTTTTATTTGTATCAGTTCTAAAGCTTTTTTTTGTGCCAATTTTACTAGTCGTATCACAACCCATAAATGCGTGTAAAGCAGGTCAAATTTTAATTACATGTTCCGATTCATGCTTAAATAACGTTTGTAAAATTGATTCCAGAAAAAAATTTGTCAAAAACAAATTGTAGACAATTTAATTGTTAATAACATTGCTCTCTTTAACAATCTTAAAAAAGTTAACAGTTTTTAAGATAAATGATAAATAATGATTCAGGAAACAGAGAGGCCGATGCAGCGCATGAGTCAGAGAGAGACGGCGATACTTAAAGGTAAGCGATGCATGCATACTTGTGAGCGCGCGAAATTGATAATTAAAAAACAGGTATAATCAATGAATTTTTTTAAAATATCTATTAAGAATGTTATTAACTATTGTATAAAGAATAAAAAAAATAATATTTTTTCGATTTTATTTATTTTTTTTATATATTTTTCATGGGTCAAAAGTACCCAAATATGAGATTTTTTGAACCTTTAAAAATTCATATCTCTAAAAATATTAACTTTATCGTAAAAAGTCATAGAACCTTTTTTATTTGTATTTTGATAAAGAATATAAAAAAAATTGTCCGGTTGAAAAATAACAATTCCTTGCAATTGTTCAAACAATTTCGGTTTAAACAATATGGCACGGGGTTGCCCCATGGCAACATGCATTTGTATCATCAGTGGGGCAATTTGAAAAGGATCGCATAAAAAAATTGAGGTGGAATAGTTTTCGGTACTCATGCGCCGATTCCTCCTAGTCTATTTCACCCATACAAACCAAAATTTGTGCAAGTACTGCGAGACAGGCATTATGACGCTCGATTTTAATTTTGTGCATGGTTCCAGGGAATGTTAGAAGACAATCGTGATTTCTCAAAAAATGTGCTATTTTCTGACGAAGCAACTTTTACCTCAAATGGTGTCAGTTCTCAAAATTGTAGTTGGTGGGCAAATCAAAATCCTAATTTTATTATTGAAGCCAAGGATCAATACAGTTCCAAAGTGAATGTATGGCGTGGCATTTTAAATGAGCGAATTGTAGGTCCCTTCTTTTTTAGACAAAGTTTAAATGGAGAATGGTATTTGAACTTTTTACGGACAGAGATATCTACATTTATCGACAACCTACCATGGTCTAGAACAACTGGTCGAGCTACCAACCCGCATCCCTGATGTCAACAACCAGTCTGCCAATACACTAGATCTTTTCCTCACCACCAATCCTGACCCGTATAGAATAGAAGTTTGTGCCCCACTTGGAAACTCTGATCACACCCTCATCTCCACAACATGCTCTTTCCATTTACCATCGAGCTGCACAATACCACCCCGTCTCATGTGGCATTACCATTCGGCCGACTGGGAAGGTCTTCGTATGTTTTTCTCAGCGTTTCCATGGAAGAGAGTTTGTTTCTCTTCAGTAGATCCAACACGATGTGCTGAGACAATTTCTGAAATCATCATGTTGGGGATGCAAACCTACATACCGAATTCCGAAAGAAGAACATCATCCGATAAGACCTGGTTTAACAGAAACTGCTCTAGAGCTGTGGCTTCCAAACAGACAGCATACCATCGATGGCTAAAAAATCCGGGCCCTGAGACCAGAGCAGCATATGTCGAGGCTAGAGGCATATGCAAAGAGACAATAGAATGCTCAAAAGATGCCCACAATGCCAAAATAAGATCAAAACTTGCTGAATGTCCTAACGGATCCCGTTCATTTTGGTCTTTCGCCAAAGCTGTGGGAAGAAACTTCACTTCCAGCTCATTTCCTCCTCTAACCAAAGAAGATGGAACACTAGCAACGACTGCCCAGGAAAAAGCCAATATTTTTGGATTCATCGGAAAAACAACCCCCGAACATTACACCTATTGACAGTCACATGCCCGAGATCACCTTTCGCCAACGTACTATCAGAAAGATTTTGCTGGGTCTCAACACCAACAAAGCCCGTGGATCTGACGGAATCCCGCCGATTGTTCTCAAGAAATGTGCCCCCGAACTAACACCTGTTCTTTGCAAGTTGTTCAACCACTCTTACAATTTGGGGGTATTTCCGTCCAATTGGAAAACTGCAAGAGTACAGCCAGTCCTAAAAGGCAAAAAGGCCCTACCTAGCAACTTCTAGACCTATCGCACTGCTATCTATTATTTCAAGGTCATGGAAAAAGCCATCAACATCGAGGCTCATGAAATATCTGGAAGACTCAGGAATTGTCAACGATAGGCAATATGGCTTCCGCCATTAGAGATCAACTGGTGACCTGCTCGCTTACGTCTCACATATATGGCAGCTATCTATTGAAAAGTATGGAGAAACTCTAGCTGTGGCATTAGATATCTCCAAGGCGTTCGATCGAGTTTGGCACCAGGGACTCCTCGCCAAGCTTCCGTCTTATGGCTTGCCCCCTCAGCTGTGTTCTCTGCTTGCTAGTTTTCTCTCAAACAGGTCTCTCCAAGTAGTGGTCGATGGAGTTTCATCTGACACTCTACTCATAAATGCTGGTGTTCCGCAAGGATCTATTCTCGCACCAACACTATTTCTACTTCACATCAACGACCTGTTGAAAGCAACTTCATGTCCAGTACACAGCTTTGCCGATGATAGTACCCTCCATACCGCTTTCTCTTCCAGGGCCCCTATATCAGCCCGTGAAACCAGAAATGAACGAGGAAGAAATGTTAATAATATAAATATGGACTTAGCAACAATTCTCGAGTGGGGATCTAATAACTTGGTAGAATTCAATGCAAACAAAACACAAGCATGTCTTTTCTCTAAAAAAGCCGATCTCACTGTGCCTAACATAACTTTGTCAGGAGTAACCATACCACTGAAGTCATCCATATCGATGCTTGGTATTCTATCAGCAATAACCTTTCCGGGAAAATCACGTGAGGTCCATTGCCAAAGTGCATCCCAAAACTTGGTTTTGTTTCGTGCCAAGAGCTATTTCACCCCACTCAGCTGCTTATGATCTATAAGGCACAGATCCGACCTGTCCTGGAATACTGTTCCCATATTTGGAGCGCGGCACCTAAACATATCCTGAGGCTATTGGATTCTGTCCAAAAAAGGGCAATTCGTCTCGTCGGTGATGCCTCGCTTACAAACTCGCTCACTTGTCTGGAACACCGTAGAAGAGTTGGCGATTTGTCTCTATTTTATAGATATTTTCATGGGCGATGCTCTTCTGAAATATCAACAATCGTTCCTGCTTTGGCAGTCTCTTCGAGACTAACCCGTCAAGTTCAGTCATCACACCCCTTCGTGGTCACTTTGGAGACCTGCAGAACATCACTTTCCAAAGACTCGTTCATCCAACGAACAGCGAGGCTTTGGAACTCATTGCCTAGGGAGGTGTTCCCCGAGGCATACAACCTCCAGAAATTTAAGAAGAACACCAACTCCTACCTTCTTTCCCTTGGTTCCCACGATGTTCTCTGAACATTACAGGATATCCCTTTTCGTGGGAACCAGAACATAAAAAAAAAAACATTACAAGAGCGGATTCGTTTATTCTTTCAACTACGAATGAAGTGCGGTAGTGGTTGAACAATGAGTTTGATGAGCAGTGGATAGGTCGATATTCAGGTAATGTTTGGCCTTCTAGGTCTCCAGACCTAACGCCGTGTGATTTCTTTCCATAGGATTACTTGAAAAGCAATGTTTATGAACAACGCCTATTTCGAAATGTAGAACATTTAAAAATTTGTATGAGGAATTGTGCAGCACTGATCAACTGAACTATGTTGAAAAATGTTCGCCGCGAAATGGTCACGTAGAATATTGAAAATTTGTACATTGTTTATTGAGTTTTTTTTATTTTTCCATATCCACCTAAACGATACTAAATTCAATTAGGATAAATAATGTATTATTAAGTTATAATTATAAATATTAGTTGGTTTATATTTTATTTCCCGGTTGAAAATATTGAATAAGCTCATGTGCATCAATATACAGGGCATGACTACACCTAGCGACAAGACTAAATCGTATTTTCATAAATAATCTCCCGCAAAATGTCTATTCCACAAATATTTGATTAGTTTTGACCCAAACTTATGTGATTTAGGTTATTAAAGATGTTTCCAGATAAAACAAGAATGTATATTGTTTCTTAGTAAGTAGAGGAATTTCAATTTTTCAATTTATTTATTTATTGATGGCAATGTACAACATAGTGAATATAATCATAGTAATATTAAATGAGTATTATTAAATATATAACTTTTCAACCCAATTTGAGTAGCCTGCTACACCTAAACACTTGAGTGCTTGTGTTGTGCTTTGCAGCCCTCATCAAAAGGGGGTTGTGTGTGAATTATGGTTGACGCTTGATGGGGGAGAAATTGAAGCTAAAGGTGTTAGGTTGGATATTCGTTTTTTTTTTGTACTTTCTAAAAGAGATTATCAATTTTTTCTTTGTTGGCGAGTATGAATTTTTTTATGGAATATTTGAATTTGTTTAATTTTTCAATTTTTTTAAATTCTAGTGGCAGATAGTTATAAAGTTTTGGACCATGGAAGTGTACAAATCTTTGAGAATGACTCTTCTTGAACAATGGCAAATTCACAGACATATTTTCGCATGATCTGTGTTTTTTTGGTTGGGTGTGTCATATTAATTTTTATGGAAAAACATCCAGATCAGGCATGAGTAGGTATAAAGGCTTCTTACATCGAGTAGATTAGATTCTTTGTAGAGTTTTTCAGTAGAAAATAACTTATTTTTATTAAATATTATCTTCAAAATAGTATTTTGAACTATTTGTATACACCCTAGGTTGCTATTGTACATTCCCCCCCATGCAGTGATGCAATACCTGATAACAGATTCTACTAATGAGTAGTATATGGATAGCATATTTTTTTTGTCTACTATATCTTTCAAATAGTGGAATTTGTGGATGAGTTGTCTCAGCCTGTTTCGTATGTAAAGGGCATGTTCATCCCATCGAATGTGTTTGTCTAGACAACCCTAAATATTTCATTTTGTCGGTTTTTCAATCCTGGGGCATGTACATGGATCTTGATTACAATAAAATTTGTGTATTTTAAGGGTTTCATTTTCTGGTTGATCATTATTTTGTAGTGAGATAGTCATAAATTTTGTTTTGCCAATATTCAAACTTAAGAGGTTGAGATCAGCCATAATTTTATATCTTTCATTCCTTTTCAGCTGCTGTAAAACCTCTGACCAAGTATCTTTAGTGAAACTAAGGCGGTATCATCAGCATATGAGACAAGGTGACCCTGAAGTTTTATGTGTGTGATGCTCTTGATATACACCAGAAACAGTATAGGCCCTAACACCGTCCCTTGGGGCACACCAAGAGTCACTGTAGACCATTCACTTAACTGATCACCCACTTTGACCCTTTGTCTTTTGTGATAGATAATCTCGCAAGATACTCAGTGGTATGCCTCTTACTCCATACCTGAATAATTTATCTAGGAGTATGTCGTGAGAAACTGTACGAAAGCCTTGGCCAGGTCAAGAAAAATTGCT
The DNA here is from genome assembly GCA_018342105.1 of Gonioctena quinquepunctata. Lineage (NCBI taxonomy): Eukaryota > Metazoa > Arthropoda > Insecta > Coleoptera > Chrysomelidae > Gonioctena > Gonioctena quinquepunctata. Next base: position 161,019 of record JAFIRS010001175.1, read on the forward strand.
AAGCATTTTCCGACCTATCCAGGGCATCAACACTTTTTTTTGTGAAATCAAGTACAGCATTTTCTGTATTGAATTTTGTAAAACCAAACTGTCTGTTGGTTATTATATTATGTGTATTGAAAAATCCAATTAGTCTCTTTTAATACTTTGTTCGAATATTTTCCGAAGTTATCTATCACAGATATTGGCCTATAATTTCCTGGATCACCTCTATCCCCTGTTTTGTGAACGGGAGTTACGGTAGATTCTTTCCATTGGGAAGGAATTTTTCCTTCACTATATGCGAGATTTATTATGTATGTGAGCGGTTCAAGAATGTGTCTATGAATTTGTTTGATTGTTTTTGTAGTTATTTTATCTGGACCTGGTGAACAGTTATTTTTTAATTTAGAAATTATCTCAATCAGTTCATTATTTTCAACAGGCTGCAGAAATAAACTAGTATGGACAAACGGTTCTTTTAAAAAGGTATTGGGAACATCTGGTTTTTCAATTTTTTCTGCCATTTTCATGCCCACAGATGTGAAATACTCATTTAAATATTTGCTTTTTTTTTATTCTCGTTCGCTAGTTCTCCGTTTGGCAGTTTCATGGGAATATCTGCAAAATTCTTTTTATCCTTGTTGTTATTTGTTATCTCATTTATTATTTTCCACGTTTGCTTCGAGTTTCCTTCGGTGGCATTGAGTTTCTGTTTATAGTATTCGTTCTTAGTACGTTTAATCAAATTGTTTAGTCTGTTTCTATAAACCGTGTATTCTATTATTAATTGTTCTGTTTTGTGTTTTAGCATAATTTTTTTCATTTTATCTCTTTTACGTATTGATATTACCAATCCCTTTGTAATCCAGGGTTTTAGTTTTCTTTTTTTATATGGTATTTTTATTATTTTGGTTGATTTGTTTAAATATGTTTTAAGTTTGCCAACGAAGCTGTTATATGCGGTCTGTATCTCTTTGCAATTGTGGGTTTCTTGCCACGTTTCTTTTTCCAGAAGGGAATCTAGTTTTTTATAATCAATTCTCTCATAGAAGTTTGTCGTGTCATTAATTGAGGTATTCGTTTTTGTGAGTTCGTTTTTGTTCGGTATTCGTATGATAAGTGCGGTCGTGTAATGATCTGACAAATTTGTATGTATAACCGACGATTCAATATTTATGTTTTTGCATTTATTTTTTATTTACGAAAATGTGATCTATTATACTATTGGATCCCTCAAATGATCTGAGTACGGACATTAATATATGATAAAAATCCATTTTCATACATTATATTTAAATACTTCTGTACCTTGTTCGAATTTTCAAGTAAATTAATGTTGATGTCGCCAATGAAAATCCCCAATTGGGTTTTTGATAAGTTTAAAAGTGGTTCTGAAGATGCCTTTGATAGGTTAAAATATCTATAGATGGGGTCGATAGGAAGCCGTTATACCAACTTGTAGAGTTTTTCATATATGAGTGAAGTTCTTATAAGTTTCTGTTTCTGTTAGACTGCATATCGTTACACTTGATACTAGTTTATTATTGATATAAATAATCAGACCATCATTTTTATTCACCTTCGATTCATTATAGTGAGCAGTGAAATTATCTATATTGAATTCGCTTACCAGGTCTATATTCCACGTTTCAGATAGTACAATGATGTCCAAATTCTCTAGATTATCCGCTATGTATACTAACAATTCATCAAAATGTTTTCTCAAACTCCTTATATTAAAATGCACAATCCCCAACGTGACTTCTTTAGCTTCATTTTCACCCCTACACCATTCTTCAAAATCATTGAAAACATAGGTTTTAATTTCTTTTTGACTGTCCAGAATATCTAAAAAATCTATCATTTATATGTAGTATCGATTACTGAAAAGAAAATGTTTGTAAGAAGAAAAAAAAATAAAAAATTATGGAACAGGTTTGATAAGACAAAATATAAATAAAAGTTAAGTAACACTTGTAACAATTATTGATGTGTTCATCCAGCGAACTTCATACTCCCTATAACATGATAGGTATTTATACAGCATCCGTATCAAGAAATATTTTATAAAAGTCAGTTTTGGATTTTATTATGTTTATCTTATTGTTCAGAATAACGTAAATCTTGCCTGCTTCCGTCCATACACTTCTAAGGGAGGTTTTTTCCACAGTTTTGGCTAACAGTTCTACCCTAAGGGTTGTGAGGTCCTCTCGTATCACGATCCCAGTGCCCTTAAGTAATTTTTTTTTATGATATATCTCTTGTTTTCTTTCTATGTTCTTCATTTTCAGGAAAATACCTCTTGGCTTTTCATTTAGTTTGCCCACTCTATAACATATATCAATGTCATTATCATTCAATTCGATGTTCATTTTTTCGTTTAGGAGTTGTATTAGTCGTAGTTTAGTATTTTAAGCTCAAATACATGATATAGGATACGTCAAGAGCACAAAAAGTAGACAAATAACCAAAATATCAAAATACAAAATATAAATGTCACATATACACAGATAGAACTAACATTTTATCTGGAATTTAAAACAAATCAAATGTAAAATATAAATGTCATATATACACAGACAGAACTAACATTTTATCTCGAGTTTAAAATTCAGAAATGCTGTAGAAACAGTTTTCTTGTAGATATCTCTTCAATTTCGATTTGAACATATTTTTGTTTTGAATTTTCCTTAGATCAGTTGGAAGATTGTTGAAAAATGTAATTCCTGTATATGACGGACTGTTTTTAAAGAATGATGTGTTATGAGTCGGGATCCTGATGAGATCTTCGTTTCTAGTGGAATAGTTATGATGTTGGGAAACAGTGTCGTACATATGTTTCTGTTTCAGAAATAACATTATACATTTAAAAATATATATACATGGATATGTTAAGATATTGAATCTTTTAAAATATTCTCTACACGAATCTCTAATCTTTAGGTTGAAAATGAGTCTGATGAGTTGCTGGAGCTGTCCCAGATGTTGATATCACAGGAGATGTGGGAGTAGATTATGGCATAGTAAATATTGATCAATTGAGTTATATCAAAAATATTTTTCAGTTGTAGAATGGCATAATAACCACTATTTAACTTTTTACAAACAGCATTTATATTTGCTTCCCATCTCATATCACTATCTACGAAAGTTCCGAGAAATTTAGTATTTTCAGAGAGATTAATCACATCATCCATCACTCTTACTTGAAAATTTGTTAAAATTTTTGATCTGCGATAGAACTGTTTTGTCTGAGTTCACAATTGAAGAATTTTTTTCACACCAGGTTGTGAATTCTTTTGACAATATATTCAATTTACCTTGGAGTTCCTCGAGACTGTCAGCATCAGCAGCCAAAGTTGAATCATCAGCATAGAGAACTATACATTGTGTGCTGATATGAAGTGGTAGATCGTTTATGAATAATAAAAAAATCAGTGGACCTAAGATGGAACCCTGAGGAACTCCCAGGTCCATAGAATAGAAATCAGACCTATGCTCTTCAATTTTGACAGATATTTTTCTAAGGCGCATGTATGAGACTAACCACGACAGAAAGTTACTACGAAATCCTAAAGAGTAGAGTTTGCTTTCGATAATGTTTAGGTCAATGGTATCGAATGCTTTCGATAGATCGAAAAAGAGTGCTCCAACATATTTTCCTTTATCTATAGAATTGTAAATATATTCAAAAAAGTTGTAGGAAGCACTTTCAATCGACTTTTCTCGACAAAAACCATGTCGGTACTGTTATTGGTCGGAAATTACTCATGATAGATGTATTACCCTTTTTGAAAATAGGAGTCACTTAACCTGTTTTTAGGTAATTTGGAAATTCTACTGACTCTATTGATCGATTTATAATATAAGCTAAAGGTTCAGCGATGTACACAGCGATACTCTTAATGATTTTGGTGGATATACAGTCTATTCCAACTGAGTTAGAATTTTTCAGTGAACCTATTGCATCTAGGACATCACAGCCCAAAACAGGGAAAAAATAGAATGTATTAGTTTCATGCATTGAAGTAAAATCGTTGAATACTTTCGAGCCGAAGTGTTGCTCTATGGAATTTTTTGCATTGTTTGAGAAAAAGGCACTGAAAGCGTTTGCAATGACTTTCTTGTTCTCAACTATTTTATTTTCTACTTTTATTTGAATATTTGATGTAGATCTTGAATTTCCTATTTTTTCTCTGACTATATTCCATATTTGTTTTTGTTTCTGGGGATGACCTGTTTCTTCAATTTTTTTTTTGTAAAATGCGCTTTTTGTATTTTGAATTGTTCGTAGATAGACTTTTTTCGATTCCTTGTAGATTTCAGTTACATGGCTATCATTTGAGTTCCTCATCACCCAGAATAATTCTTTCAATTCTTTACTCATAGAAATAATATCTTTGTTCACCCACTGGTGTGTATTTGAGTTTCTGTTACATTTGTTACAACTGTAGGACATGATAAGTCAATAAAATACTGAAGAGTATTTAGGAAAGTCTCATATATTATATGAATATTTTCAGAGCATTCGAAACTAACCAAAGGTTTCTTTTTCTAGAAAGGATTGTAAAATGCCAAGATTCTCGTCACTTGTATTTCGGAAGGATACGGTTTCAATGGTTAAACCTGTGTTCATTTATGGGATTCATGTCCAGAATCAATTCGAATATGATACCAAAATGATCAGCAATATTCATTTTTTAACTGTTTCAAGATATTTCGAATTGCATATATTGGTGAAAAAATAGTCAATTTTACTCTCCTCGATTTGCCATTTACATTTGTAAAGACCCTCGTAGGTTCAAAATTCTGTATGTTTAGTTTATAGCTACTGAGGAGATCGGTGAGGAATGATTTATTATTTGATTCACATAAAAAGTTTATGTTTATGTCACCACAAACAATTATATTTTTGAATTTTTCATTACAGTACATTACATTACAGATTGACTAAAATAAATTTGTCACTACCAAAACAATAAAAATTGGACGTTTGCTTTCAAAACGTTAATAATAAAGGGTATTTCCAGTTTTATATTAAAAAATCAAAGTATTGGAAAAAATGCACTTGCGAGGTTTCATAACTCGCCTACGGCTCGATATGACAACTTCTCGCGCGTGCAAAAAATAGTCGCTTTATATCCTTTTTGTATAAATAACTATTATAGAACATATAAGTATTTTTATAATATTTCAGCAATGCTCTCTGTGTATCTGTTGAACATTTTTTCTTACTTTATTTTTTATTCAAATACGCTATACAATTGTTTATATGATTCCACTTCAGAAAAAACAAGTGACCCACCTAAGCAATCGGTATGCTTGTGTTGAGGCATCACTTGTTTTCCGAGTGGACTTGAGTTAAGTGAAAGCTAAATTTGCAGAAGACAAAAAAAATGTGAAGCAAATAATTTACAAATATCAATAGCGAGAAGATGAGCATAATTGAGATGAGTGGAAGAGAAAAAAAAAGGAAGGAGAGAGTGCGAAAAGAAAGAAAGATGGACCTCGTAGTTTGTAAAATATTTTTTTCATAACAGGCGAGTGAGAAAATAGAATGACAGTCTATTTTTGTTTATATTTTCAAAATATGTCTTGTATATTTCTTTTCTGGAACATAAACTTTTTAACTGAGACTGTTCACATCGACAAACGATTAATAGTTTTTATGTCGTATAACACACAATTGTACAGTTTTGGTCCATAGAAAAAAAAAAATGTGTATGGGTTTTTCTATAAATTGGTATGACAATGGACTCATTTCATTCTCCACAAACCGAGTGTGTTTTGGATTTGTGGGTGATATATTTTTCTTTATTATAGAACATCCAAATGAGGCACCGGCAGATATGGAGGCTTCTTACATCCAGAATGTGTATTTCCTTATAAAGGTGGTCGGTGGAATGAAACTTTTTTTTTGAATGTAATTATAAGTAATGTGTTTTTTATGGATTGAAGTTTTACGATCATGTTATTGAAGAAGCCTCCCCACGCTGTAATACAGTATCTGACAACAGATTCAGCCAATGAGTTATATATTATCATGAGGATTTTCCCATCCAGGATATCTATAATGTTGTAGAATGTGTGAATGAGTTTTCTTAACCTATTGGTAACACGTGTTATATGGTCATTCCACCTTAAATGCTGATCGATATATTTGATATTCGATGTTTTTCCTATATGAGGGCACTGGCATGTATTAACGTTAATACTAACATGTATTATGAGAGAATTGTAAAGAGGTTGTTCGGTTTTATAAATCGAAAATGAATTGTTTTTCACATTGAGGCTCAAAAGATTGTGGTTTAGCCAGATTTGAGAATTTTTTAGGTCTTTTTCTGAGTCAGTCTGTAATTGCTGCCACGTGTTTCTCGTATCATCAGCATATGAGACTAAAGTCCCTTTGAAATTTGTTATAGAAACAATACTGTTGTTATAGACAAGGAACAGTATTAGACCGAAAACTGTTCCTTGTGAACAGCATTTTTGATATCCCTAGGTTCACTTAGACAGTCATCAATTTTATCATAAATGGCTAATTAGGATAATATACAATAAGGACAGATGTTATTCAAGCAATGATCTGTTCAACGGAAGTGGATTCCTTGATTTGAGACAGTTGTACTGTCAAAAAATGATAACAAACATTTATCGAAAAAAGTAAAAATTTCCACAATAGGACACTCCTATGAAACAAGAAACAGATCTAATATTATTGTACCGAAATGCGATAAGAATGTCCGACAGCGTAGCTTCGATTTTCTAGGTCCCAAAATCTTCAATATCATACTGAATAATATAAATATAGAAACCAATTACTTAACTTTCAAAAAAATAATCACAAAATGGTTACAAAATACACCAAGATCAATAATTCATGACATAGTAAATAACAGGATGAATTGATTTGAAAGAATGGAATGTCTGAACAAATTATTTCGCATGTCCCATGAATTAGACTAAGTATTATAACATGTGTTTTTTATAATTATGTACCGTCATATGTATATTAATTCTATTATGTAACACAACCCGATTCAGACGATGATCCCCATTTTGACCTAACTCCCTGAACCTGAGATAATTCCCAGATTTTGACATAATTCACCTTATCATGAGTATCTAACAAATTATAATCCAATTTCAAGCCACATACAAGCTGTATTTGCAATACAGCTTCTGTGGTTCTTCCATGTTTATTCTAAACCATATCATCAATTTGCGATCTTCAAGTTTTTTCAGCAGCAAACTATAAGAAATCGTGTCGAATGCCTTGGCCAGATCAAGAAAGATCGCTAGGCATCTTTCTGATGGTCCAGAGCATTGACAGGTTTTTCTCATTTTGCGTTAAAATGGTGCGAAGTAGGTGAGAAATACTTGCAAACATGACCGAAAACCGGCGAGTGCATGAAAGCGGCTCTGGAGTGGGGATAGAGCAGCAGATTCATAACGGGCGCAGCGCGCTTGTATTAATGTACATGCGCTTCCTCGCGTCTGCTGCTCTACCCCCACTACTCAGCCACTTTCACGCACTCGCCCATTTTTGGTCATGTTTGCAAGTATTTTTCACCTGTTTTACAGCATTTTAACGCAAAATGAGAATATACTTTTTGTAGTACTACACTTCTATTTTCGAAATCTTTTTGAAAAATTGGAATCGAACCACCTATGACGCCTCCAGGTCTGCTCCAATAAAGTGCATTAAAAAATTCAGATTGCAATTATGCCAAAACTAATAATGCGATAGTGCCTTTTTTTAGTTTTTCACACAAGGTACATATTAATCACTACTATGTTGTGAAAAGCCTGCACTACAACTTAGAAAGTGGCGGAGTTATGAATTTTCTAAAAAAGCTGATTTTTTCCGGTTTTTCTCCGTTACTAATAATCCGATAGAGTCGCGCTATGGCTCATTTATTCGAGATTGCTTCATTGGTTTTCAAATTACAAGTCAAAAACGATAGAAAAAATGCTTTTAAATGTTTATAACAAATTAGGCAATGACAGTTGGGAGTAGGAAACATACCAAGATATAACTACCGTTTTTCGTATGATGGCACAGTCGGTTTTCTGGTAGTATTTTTGTCGCAGAATCAATAGAGCAGAAAATCTCTATTTATTGGCCTAATATTGGAAACCACTATTGCTATCTTACCGACGTTTCGAATTTTAAGCCATCTTCAGGGCAACAAAATGAGAATTAAAAAAAAAAGAAAAAGGAACAGAATTCGAAGCAAAATTTAGAAGTAGAAAGTCCTTTTTTTCAGAAATGATGTCCTGAAGATCTCCACATTGGATCTTCAGAATATCCTGTGGATAGTATGAAAAACAGAAGTCAACTTCGGGATATATATATATATATATATATATATATTGTTATGTAATGATGAATAAATTATTTTGTTATTGTTTCGCCCACGTTTTGGGTGACAAATTGTTATGTAATGATAAATTGTAAATATAAATTGTTTTTATATAACAAGATTGCTAATAGTTTTCGCTCTTCTTTGAGCCAAATTGTATGATATAGATAAGTATTTTCACCCTGTATAATATTGCAATGATGTAATAATAATTGCTAGCTACGTCACTGTTCTCTCGTCACGTTGCTGCCAATTGTTATAATTTTTTTTACCACAGCTAGCACAGTTGGTACACCTCTTATCTCAGATAGCCGGTTCAAGGCAATTTAGCCACTACTTGATATGTCAAAACTCAATTTATTCAATGGTCGTAGGAATGATTGTTGATCATTGTAGAAAACAAACAACAAAGTATCAAAAAGCAATTATTTCCTTTATTCAGGAAGACTTAATTTTACCTGGCCTACGAGAAATAACTTATACTAATGTGAATCTACAAATATTCACGGATAATCATAAAAATGAATCATGGATAGATAGACACAACCTCACTTTTTCCTTGTGAGTGAAATTTTCTGTTATAGTTCAAAATAAAGTGAAATAAAGTTCTTCAGATGTGAGATACGTTATTTGTGAAATTGTTCAGGACCGGATGTGCACTATTAAAGTTTTTATACCTGGCTGGAAATGTCGGTGTTCAAGATATGCCTTGAAACTGGATCCTTTCTCACTCCAAGCTCTATCAGGAACTCCAATACCATAAATCAGGAACCATACAGATGCGGAAATCAGCTTTGGATACGTGGATATGTTGTATAATTAAGGTAATATTGGTTTTGTTCTTCAAATGTTGGAATTATTTCATTTTTCTTTCTCTCAAAATGTTGCGTGGCATTCCCTTGTAATTTATTTTCGATCTCCTTTTGGCTTTGTTTGTTGTCACCTAGATACGAATTTTCCTTCCTCTTTTTTCATTTGAATTTTTGAATTCGCGCACCAAATTGTCACATTTCACTGTTTGGGTTCATCTTATATAATTTATATATACAACTATTTTTCCATTCTTATTACTATTTAGAAATTTCAATAATAATTGCTTATGACATCACCCCGTTGTTATTCCCTCACAATTTCCAATTTTCCATATGACCATCTATTCCCTGATTGGCTAATCTCATCAAGAAGTTTGCTGTTCTACCATTGGCTACTTTTAGTTAGCTACAATTTCATATACTGTATGTTTCAAATTTATAAATGTGTTGATCACTTTTTATTCATGAAAATTTTGTAAATATAGACTTTTTGTTGTCTTTTTACCAATTATGGGTTATAATCATTATGACAGTGTATGAAATTGATTGTGTTATAGTATTTTGACATTTTTATCTATCCATATTATACATAGGCTTATAAATAAATAGAACTTCCAAAATTATGTAAAAACAATCTCTTGAAACGAATAACTATTTATTAATTATTCTTTTTGTGGGTTTTTTTCCTTTCAAAACTTATAACTGGTTTTTCATAACATAACAATATATATATATATATATATATATATATATATATATATATATATATGGGGAGTAATATCGAGGATGTTAGAAACAAAATGGAAGTATTTATGGCATCAGAAGTGCTACGAGCAGTGTGGTTGGTATAGTCAGTGGAGTCAGATGAACAACTCTGATAGAAACGTTGATTTGTCGTTTCTACCAAGTGTTGTTCATCCTTCACTTCCACGTACTGATGAGGGCCGAGAGCCCGAAACACGTGTCTAGGTTAGCACTTCTCTGAGGGCTAGTCCATAAATTCCTTCCATTTTGTTTTAACAGTCCCCTGATATTACTCCCTTTCATATTTATATTCCTGGACTCGGATGTCACGCAGGTAGCTATAGCTGCCTCCGTGGTGACGTTGGTTGTTGCCCTGGAATTCAGGGTCTGCTGACGAAATCACAAATGAGCGGCTGGCTTCTGTTTGTTGACTCCGTTGATTTGTCGTTTTCTACCAAGTGTTGTTCATCCTTGCACTTCTCCACCGTACTGATGAGGGCCGAGGCCCGAAACACGTGTCTACGGTTAGCACTTTTCTCTGAGGGCTATGTCCATTAAATTCCTTCCATTTTGTTTTTAACAGTCCCCTCGATATTACTCCCTTTCATATTTATATTCCTGGACTCGGATGTCACGCAGGTAGCTATAGCTGCCTCCGTGGTGACGTTGGTTGTTGCCCTGGAATTCAGGGTCTGCTGACCGAAATCACAAATGAGCGGCTGGCTTCTGTTTGTTGACTCCGTTGATTTGTCGTTTCTACCAAGTGTTGTTCATCCTTGCACTTCTCCACCGTACTGATGAGGGCCGAGAGCCCGAAACACGTGTCTACGGTTAGCACTTTTCTCTGAGGGCTATGTCCATTAAATTCCTTCCATTTTGTTTTTAACAGTCCCCTCGATATTACTCCCTTTCATATTTATATTCCTGGACTCGGATGTCACGCAGGTAGCTATAGCTGCCTCCGTGGTGACGTTGGTTGTTGCCCTGGAATTCAGGGTCTGCTGACCGAAATCACAAATGAGCGGCTGGCTTCTGATTGTTGACTCCGTTGATTTGTCGTTTCTACCAAGTGTTGTTCATCCTTGCACTTCTCCACCGTACTGATGAGGGCCGAGAGCCCGAAACACGTGTCTACGGTTAGCACTTTTCTCTGAGGGCTATGTCCATTAAATTCCTTCCATTTTGTTTATATATATATATATATATATATATATATATATATATATATTCCGTTCCGAATAATTGGAAAAAATATGTAACTGAAAACGCAGGTAGTAAATATTCCGGTACGAGATAAACCTACTCTTATTTATTCTAAAAATACGAATTGTTTATAGCAAAACGGTGCTATTTTTATAATGTACCAAACGTACTGCCACAAACTGAATGAATCAGAAAGTAAGCTCTTACATATAATTTGTAATTGGGATACGATTAATTGCTCCATACCGAGTGAGTGAAAGAACTGACACTGACCAAATGGGAGAATAATTACAAAATATTGACGAAATCATTCTATTTTTATTGTTTTCAATCCTCAAGCTCCGAACAAATTCATCCGATTCCATTCGTGTTTTCATATGTTTACTGAAACATCAATATTGCAAAAATTATACAATGGCTAACGTCCAAAACTAAATTAAGAATTCACTCATTACGAAGTTACAGCGTGAGTGCAATTCGTAGGACAGCTGTATCACGTATCACTATCATTATTGTAGGCATATTGTTGGATATGCATTAAATTATGTTTAAAAAAGGTAAACAAGGATTATACCTAATGAAATGTGCTTATTAGTAAATTATGAGCGGATAGTGTCTTTCAGTGATATATGGCGTTGATGATTAGATATAATTGTTTATAGATGAAGCAATGCATGCTCTTTATTTGAAAACTTTGTGGAAGCTAAGGAAAAGAACTAATTTAAAAAAACTTTTTAACAAAAAATTAAACTGACGAAATACGGAACTGAAAAGTAAAAATAAAATAAACCTTCTTGTCTCAATAACTAAGCTCCTGAACTAATGTAAGTAACTAATTTTGAGTCGACACCAAACAAACAAGCAAATGAATTAGATAAGGCGTAAAATGATGGCATCGAGTTGCGCGGTGACATTCTGATAATTTTTTTGAAGTCATTTAATGATCTTCGTTGATTGTTCGTTTGGCGCCGACTGAAAATTAGTTACTTATTTTCTACTTTTCAGTTCCGTATTTCGTCGGTTTAATTTTTTGTTAAAAAGTTTTTATTTTTAAATTTTTTTGTGGCTGAAATCTACTAATTACTACCTACTTGTTTTTTTATTACTTCCAAAATACTTACTTACCACTTTACTTATATTATAATATGTTTATCTACTTTCACTATTTGTTGTAATATAAATTATTTTTGTTGTTCTGGTAAGTTTATTTCATTACTTTGTATATCATTCCATCCTCTCATAGAATATAATGATTGTGACGGATGTAGGAGACCAAAAATAATGACAATAACGATCTGTCATTGTCAACTACATAGGTGCGCCAATGTTCACAAGTGAAGAATCAATTATCCCCTTTTTTTCTACCCTAAGGGTGGATAATTCCATTCGAAATCCAAATATAATCAACTATGAGGTATAGCCTATCTAATAAAAAAGAATCATCCAAATCGAAGAACCCAGTACAAAGTTATGCCTGATAGAATCGATTAACGGACCAGAATGCAGAGAGTGAGAGATCGATATCCTTCATTTTGCTACCCTTAGGGGTGGATTTCATCTTTTATATTCAAATGGGACCAACTTCGAAGTACACACTATCCACTAAAGAAAGAATTATCGAAATCGGACATCTCAGTAAAAAGTTATGCGTGGTCTAGAAAACCTCCCCTTTTTGGTTTCGTCGGTTAAAAAAAAAAGGTTCGCGTCGACTAGAGAACCACCTCCTTTTTGGTTTCGTCGGTTGAAAATTGAGAAGAAAAGTCTGTGTCTGTAATGTTTAATGTAAAAGAGAGTTGGCGGCGTGCAGATAAGAATTTTTAAATTCTAGAAAAACATATCCTCGGGCAGGGATCGAAAGCAGATGCAAACGTACGTCTTCTGTAGCTTAGTTGGGAGAGCACTTGACATGAGGTCGTGGGTTCGATCCCTGTCCGGGGAAATCTTTTTCTAGAATTTAAAAATTCTTGTCTGCACGCCGCCAACTCTCTTTTACGGAACTAATTTTAATTGACTTATATTTTGAAGCACAAGTAAATATTGAAAAGAAATAATTTTCCGTAATCTGAAAAAAATATGATTAAAAAGAAGTTAATTTCAAAATATCCAACAGAAAATAACTACTTCCCTATCGCTTTCCATGTTTTGGGTTTTCTCTCCCTAAGGAAGTAAAAAATATTATTTTTCTGTTCTAAGAAGTGCAAATTACTAGATATTTGGTATTCTGAAGTCAGAAATAAACTAAGAAAATTACAAATTTGAAAATGATTTGCCTTAAATATTGCACAATTTTACCTGCTAATAAAAGGAACGCAATTGTAGTAACGAATTAAGGAGAGTACCATAATATACTCTTAGATATTGTTAATAATTCATCTAAGTACAGCAAAGTAAAGTCAGAAAGTATTATCATCCCATAAAAAATCCTCACAAATTATAAGAAAAAACATCAAACACCCTATAACGGTAAACCCACTCACTTAAAAATGGTTTTCCAAATATTCCCAAACCAAACATTCCATTGGGGTCGATTGCTAGTTCATTTGGATCGCCTTGTCAACATTACAATTCACAAAAGTTCCTTGATTAATTAAATATACCAAATTTCAGTCACAACGACATTATGGTGAGTTTTGATGAGGTAAGTTTATTTTCGAATGTACCTGTTGAAAAAACACTTATAATATAAATAATAAAACAAATATTAGATAAAAACTTTTTAACAAAAAATTAAACGGACGAAATGCGGAACTGAAAAGTTAAAAATAAAATAAACCTTAGTCTCAATAACTGAGCTCCTAAACTGATGTAAGTAACTAAATTTGAGTCGGCGCCAAACAAACAAGCAAATGAATTAGGTAAGGCGTAAAATGATGGCATCGAGTTGCGCGGTGACATTCTGATAATTTTTTTGAAGTAATTTAACTATCTTCGTTGATTGTTCGTTTGGCGCCGACTGAAAATTAGTTACTTACATTAGTTTAGGAGCTTAGTTATTGAGACTAGGAAGGTTTATTTTATTTTTTACTTTTCAGTTCCGTATTTCGTCAGTTTAATTTTTTGTTAAAAAGTTTTTATTTTTCTATTTTTTGTGGCTGAAATCTACTAATTACTACCTACTTGTTTTTTGATTACTTCCAAAATACTTACTTACCCACCTTATTTCAACTAATAATATGATTATCTACTTTCACTATTTGTTGTAATATAAATTATTTTTGTTGTTCTGGTTAATTTATTTCATTACTTTGTATATCATTCCATCCTCTCATAGAATATAATGATTGTGACGGATGTAGGAGAACAAAAATAATGACAGTAACGATCTGTCATTGTCAACTACATATGTGTGCCAATGTTCACATGTGAAAAATCAATTATCCCCTATTTTTCTACCCGTAAGTGTGGATAATTCCATTCGAAATCCAAATATGACCAACTATGAGGTATACCCTAACTAATAAAAAAATAATCATCCAAATCGAAGAACCCAGTACAAAGTTATGGCTGATAGAATCGGTTAACGGACCAGAATTCAAAGGGTGAGTGATCAATATCCTTCATTTTGCTACCCTCAGGGCTGGATTTCATCTTTTATATTCAAATGGGACCTATTTCGAAGTTCACCCTATCCACTGAAGAAAGAATTATTGGAATCGGACGTCTCAGTAAAAAGTTATGCGTGGTCATACATAAAAAAAAAAATACGCGTCGACTAGAGAACCTCCTTCTTTTTGGTTTCGTCGGTTAAAAATGATCATTACCAGATCCAAAGTGAATGTGAATAACATAACACTAGTTTACAGTACATCTTCTGCCGGGAAATGTTGTTCTGTTGCTGACTACATATGATACGCTAATTTCAAATATATAAGTAGATTTTTTTCATCTGGTTTTTGAGTTTCAGATATTATTGTTCAAAACAGAAAAAATTCATTCAAATATCGAATTATTCATTGAGTACTGAAAAATTTCGCTTCAAAGCTCTTCTCTTATGTGTGGATTGAGGATACAATATCCTTGCTTTAGCTGTGAGCAATATGTACCCCAGCGTATTTCAAACCCATTTTTATCAACAAGTTGTTAATATCTGAACAAAAAGCAATATTGTCATCTTCGGAAAAATAATCCGTAATTTTTTTTCTCTTCCATGATAAACATTAATTTTAGTGCCTGGAGAAAGCAAATTTTTGTCTTCCAGTCTTTCTGCGTCTCTTCTTTCTTTCCAGTTACGGGAGTTATTGATGACAAGCTAACAATTTATAAATTAATAACGTCAGTTTGACAAGTTGACAGTTTATTCGGGAAATATTCCCCCGAATTTCACTCGTGCATCAAAATAACCGGATAATTTCGCATTCCAGCGTGTTGTCTTTGAAAAACTGCATTCGGTGATTTTCATATTTTGGAGAACACGCTGTCATTCAAAATTATGGGTAATTTTGATGCACTTGTGCAATTACTTACAAAAACACGAAAACTTCGAAAGCGATTCAAAATTCTGATTATTCTCCAAAAACTAGGCTTTGAGAAAGGGAATAGAGGTGATTCCCGAAACGTCATCAAAGGGTTTTTATGCGAAATTAGGCAAATCGACGATACATTCGAAATTCTTCTAGTTTATGATTGAATCCATATTACCAGAAACGCAGTAACGTATCCGGTCAAATTTAGTAATTTGCCCTTCCTGGAACAGATAATTAACAGTTTTTACATCCAGGGGGAGAGAAAATCCAAAATATGGGAAGCAATATTGCGAGACTTTGAGGAACTGAAGGACGCAGAAAAAGTAAATCTTAATTTTTATAATTCATTTTATTAATAAATAATTATATACATATATTACCATTTATATAAGCAAAGTTCAATGTTGATGAGAACATGCAAATCATATTTCCACTTAGCGCGAGCTGGAGGAAAAAAATCAACGAACTCATGAGCTTATACAATGGCATCTCTGTTACATAATATCAAAGTTTTGAAAATATAAAAGTACATAACAATATATTATTACTATACAAACTGATTATAGAAAGTAGTATCTACACTATTTTGTGCAAGTTTATCACGGATTGTATATATATAAAGCTATGGAATGTATTGAATGGTCATCAGATTATACAAGTCGAGTGAAATAAGCAATCTCAGAGTAAAATTTTGGGTGATCACTCAAATATCAACAATGAAATTTATCTTCTGAAAGTATTGAAGTTCATAATGGCGATTTGTGAAAGTTGATGGAGAGAGCTTAGATATTTGTTCAATATCGGTTTTTCTTCAACCAATTCACCACAGAATCCAGATGTTTCGTTTTCCAGTTGATTTTCCCTTTCATTCTGTCAACGGTACTCTGCAATACGCCTGCGATTGTCTTTAGGTCGTTTTGGTGCAACTTGTAGAAAGTTGTGAGCTGAAATGAAATAATAGCTTGAAAATCAAGAACACATCTTTATTTATTTCGCTGAGAATAGAACCCTGGAGGACTCCACAAGTTCACATCTGAGCAGAGCTACCCCTTAAAATTCTGACGTAGTCAGAGTATCTTATATTTACAATAATAAAATAGTTTGAATATTTTCCGATGGGAGTTTATGTATATGGATGAAGAAAGCAGTTCATTCCCTTTCGCAGCGGCCGCCGTTTCTATTAGGATGCACAACTATATTTGATTTCCGCAGTTGCGTGTGCGCAATTATATTTGCTTCCCGCAGCTAACTGCGGAACGTACTGTTGCCAATTATTATGAAATGTCACAAATGGAAGGAGTGTGGAGTGGACGTCGCTTTACTTGCGCGAATATTTTGGAATTGGCAATTTAATTGAAGTTTGAAATTGTATGAAGTAATATATAGAGACTTTTCCTTCCTTAAATAGTTATAAGGAAAATTCAAACTAACGCAGAAAACATCATATTATTTATGCATATCATAAGAAGTAATCATAAAACAAGAATATTCGCCTTCAATATTAATATTGAAATTCTCCTCTGCATCACTGTTCATCAACAAATCACATGTTGTCAACACAGAACTCAGTTCTATGAGTTCTGTGGTTGTCAACCACAATCACAAAAGGTAAACAGAAACTGAAGTGGAGAGCGCCGTCAACACCGCATGAATATAGTTGCTTCCCGCAGTGTAGAAACCCTTTTAGTTCATGTATTTCATTCGGTTCCTGCAACCTCTCTGTATATACGGTTGTCTATAGTAGCAGTTGAATATAATTGATTTTCGCAGTTTTTTTTTATGTTCTGGTTCCCACGAAAAGGGATTTTCTGTAATGTTCAGAGAACATCGTGGGAACCAAGGGAAAGAAGGTAGGAGTTGGTGTTCTTCTTAAATTTCTGGAGGTTGTATGCCTCGGGGAACACCTCCCTAGGCAATGAGTTCCAAAGCCTCGCTGTTCGTTGGATGAACGAGTCTTTGGAAAGTGATATTCTGCAAGTCTCCAAAGTGACCACGAAGGGGTGTGATGACTGAACTTGACGGGTTAGTCTCGAAGAGACTGCCAAAGCAGGAACGATTGTTGATATTTCAGAAGAGCATCGCCCATGAAAATATCTATAAAATAGAGACAAATCGCCAACTTTTCTACGGTGTTCCAGACAAGTGAGCGAGTTTGTAAGCGAGGCATCACCGACGAGACGAATTGCCCTTTTTTGGGCAGAATCCAATAGCCTCAGGATATGTTTAGGTGCCGCGCTCCAAATATGGGAACAGTATTCCAGGACAGGTCGGATCTGTGCCTTATAGATCATAAGCAGCTGGGTGGGGGTGAAATAGCTCTTGGCACGAAACAAAAAACCAAGTTTTTGGGATGCACTTTTGGCAATGGACCTCACGTGATTTTCCCAGGAAAGGTTATTGCTGATAGTAATACCAAGCATCGATATGGATGACTTCACCCCAAACAATGCATTTAAATATATTTGACTCCCGCACTAGGGGGGCCCCATTTTAATTTTCAACTTTATTCGCTTCCCGCAGTGAAAGGGTTGAAGAACATTACTTGTGGTGT
Source organism: Gonioctena quinquepunctata (assembly GCA_018342105.1). Taxonomy (NCBI): domain Eukaryota; kingdom Metazoa; phylum Arthropoda; class Insecta; order Coleoptera; family Chrysomelidae; genus Gonioctena; species Gonioctena quinquepunctata. The sequence continues at coordinate 179,140 of JAFIRS010001175.1, forward strand.
TCTGCAGGGTTCGGAAATCAGGCCTGTTTTGTTTCCTGTCAAGTATTTGGGTGATTACTCTCGTTTCGGACGTCTATCGTCCTAATGAATTCAAAAGGTTTTCACGACGTTTCGAATGCTTGTATCTGCAATCGTCTTCAGGTGACTACTGACAAGTTTGGGTGCTACTACCAATTTATATGTCTGTCGGTGCAATGGTGCATGTAATTTCGCTCGGTTTGGTGATGCGTGGAGTTTTGCGCCTCTGCAGTCCGCCAGAAAGAGCATTTAGTGGTTTCCATACGTTCTTGATCTCAACGCTTGTTTGACTAAAGGCGTTATTGGCTTCGATATAGGCGGACTCTTTGAACTTTCGTTTGAACCAATGCTCCTTCCTATGTAGAACACTTGCGTCGTCCCATAGAATTCGATGGTGCTCAGTCCAGGCGTGATCATCAATTCCGCGTTGAGTCCCTTTCTTGTGCTCATCCAATCTTATCGATAACGGCATCTTCGTCTCTCCAATGTAGTAATCATATACACGTTCCATGTGAATGCGGAGATTCTTACGTTGGAGAGACAAAGAGGCCGTTATCGGTAAGATTGGACGAGTACAAAAAATGGACTCAACGCGGAGAAACTTCGAAATCGAAAATTGCTGACCACGCCTGGACTGAGCACCATCGAATTCTAGGGGACGACGCAAGTGTTCTACATAGAGAGGAGCATTGGGTCAATTTGTTAATTTCATATCGTCTTATTAATCTTTTATTTTTATCTATTCGTAGCACTTCTACCGAACTTTGTCTTTTGATATGTTGTTTCCGTACCCTGGTTTTATTATTCCTTTATTTTTACATTGAATATTGTGCTTCGGTATTATGTGCTCTAGTAAATCTTCAGTGATTACTATATATCTATCTGTGTAATTGACTGAATTTGTAACTCACATTCATTTATTTTTTATTTATTTTTATATTTATGAGTACTGCTTTGTCAATAAGTTATTAACTTATGAACCTGAGGGACTTTTCTCGAAGCAAATCCACCCTAGCTGAGGGTTTCCACAGGCTGAAAATTGCTGGCAACTCATGGTAGAGCATCTAAGGGCGTTTGCAAGGATTTCTAGCAGATGATCACCGAAAGAACGGTATTATTAAAAGAAAAACAATTCCAAACTTAGGAACCAGTGAGTACGAGCTTATTTATTATTTCCATCCTCGGAGCGAAGAAAAGGTAGACCAACGAACTATTTTTCATGTTGTTAACAAACTTTTTTCTGTGAACCTTAACAGCTGTTTCGGGACTAGTGCGAGTTATGATGAAGTGGTGGATAGCGTCTGTAATTGAATATTATCGAAAATAGTTTGTGGCATATCAGACAAGAAAATGAAAAATAGAACTAAATTAAAAAATGTGGACCAACCTGGATTCGAACCTGGGACCTCTCGATTTCCAGTCGAACGCACTATGAAATTATATTATTTTTGCCAGCTAGTGTCAATCACATATAGGATTATCGACCAACTTGACACCCGAAATTTCATTGTGCATGACTCTGCCAAGTAAATATAAATAAAGAAGTGGTGGAAAGCGTCTGTAATTAAATATTAATCGAAAATAGTTTGTGGCATATCAGACAAGACACTAGCTGGGACCTCTGTCCCAGGTATGAATCCTGGTTGGTCCACATTTTTTCATTTAGTTCTCTCTTTCATTTTCTTGTCTGATATGCCACAAACTATTTTCGATTAGTACGAGTTATGTTTGTACGAAGTTGTTAGTTTTCATTCCATTCAGATTACGGCTACGAAATAATGTTCGGCACTAGCTGTCATTCAATTGGAAAGAGTATACAACGTTCGCGGGCATCATTTACAAAAAAAAACTGTTTATTTTTACGTTATTAGTATAGATACATCTACCTGTACTTTCGTGTAGCACATTATAATCTAGAGTAAATTTATTGACTATTTATCCACCACTTTTAATTTAAAAATAGAAAAAATAAAGTATATTTTTGATTTTATTTGATTTGAACGAAAGTTCAAAGAGGCCGCGTACATCGAAGCCAATAACGTCTTTAGTCAACCAAGAGTTGATATCAAGAACATATGGAAACCACTAATTACTCTTTCTGGCGGACTACAGAGGCGCGAAACTCCACGCACCACCACACTGCGCGAAATCACACGCACCACTGCACATGGCGGAATTACACGCACCGTTGCACCGACAGACATATAAATAAGTAAGTAGCACCTAAGCTTGTCAGTATTCACCTGAAGACGATTGCAGATACAAGCATTCGAAACGTAGTAACAAAGTAATGTGGGTATTTATTCAATGCGTAAATTCCAAATTTTCATCACAACCAGACATTTGAATATCAAACTTGTTCTATTGTCCAAAGATATTTAGTCAGTCAATCTCTGCGGTTAAAGCATTGAATGCAATCGATTGGACTTTCAGGGAATCTGTTCAGAACTAAACTTTTTAGAGAAAGGCAGTAACGAATCCAAAATATTATTCTTGCTGAATTTGTTCCATGTCACTCGGATATCGAATATCTATCTCACTTTTGGCACCAACATACTAACGCCATCTACTCCATCCAATGATGCACCCTTATGGTTGACTGACTATACATCTCCATATAATGCTCAATAGTTCGAGAGATGATCGCAGACATTCCTATATCGCTTAAAACTAGTTCATGTATTTAATCTTGGATGAAAATTTCAAATATTCACTTACATCTTCCAAATCAGCTTCCGTAGATAACTGTCCGATGAAATCGTGGAAAATGGCATTGAGAACCAGATAGACTTCTTCGTACTCCTTGTAGATTCTATTCCAATTGAGCCTCAAGAATTGGAAGCCCGCTCTAATCCCCACTGAATGACTGATGGACTGCCAGACGTAAGGTACGAATTCCAAGCTTATGTTGCCTGACAGTGAATATTCCAAATATCTAGGGAAAGAGAAGACCAAAAATATTCTCAAGTATACAGTATCAAGTACCCTAGTTGTCAAATGGTGATGGTTTCTACTAAATTACACCCTTTTGCAACTCTGGAACATTGAAAAACTCACCTATTTATCAACCAAGGATCGTATGAACAACCCAGACTCGTATAGGCTGTTTGAAGATCTACTGGGGCTATAGTAGGCGACAAAGTTCTGTTCCAAAGGAAATCCCATTCTTGCGGCCCGCCAGACTTGATGGCTGTGCACTGTGCTATGTATCGGTAGTCAACAGAAATCCTGGGAATGAATAAAAAGCTCAGATCTACCTCACCAATATGCAGGAATGGAGAAATATGGCGTGCATTCTTCTAGATTCAGAAAAATCGAATGCCAGAAACCAGAATTGGTAAATAATCTTCTGAATCCACTGCTAGAAATTGTGTACCTCAGGGATCAGATCAGAAAACCATGAAGTGATAAACATGTCAAAAGTTAAGATGACATCCGACCTAATAAAAAGTGTTTCTTATGAACTTTCACACATGTGCTACCGATGCGTCAGGGAATACATCATATCATCAGTGAATACATCATAAATCTCTCAGATTTATTATAACCATTAAAAAACCAAACATGTGGAAGTTTCAGGCTAACAATTAAAAAAGCTTGTTTTAATGCATAAAAATGGTCATTATTCACCGAATGCACTCTAAACACCCCAGCCAAGAAAAAATAATGATTACCATGTGTGTTTGACCCTATTCGAACCGCTGATAAAAATATGGGCACAGTAATAAATTATGTTTTTTTTTACTTATCCCCAGAGTCTAACGTTATAAATTAGAGACATAAAACCTGTTATCATTACCCGCTACATGGGAGACATAATAATAACTACGCGTAAAACGTCATCTACTAGATGGATTGAAAAATAAAAATAATTCTCGATTCAAGCCTCAAAACTCATTCACGCATTCAAGCTCAGTTACCTAGGCCAGTCTGTTAATTGAGTGTGAAGTCAGATTAAAATTCAGGTGACATAGAAATAATTGAAATGTATAACTAAAAGTATTAGAAAAATATCGGAACGGGAAAATGTTTCATCAAAGTGCGCGTTAGAGGAAAGTCGGTATTTAATTACAAAAAATAACAACTAATTAATAACTAAGAAAACAGTAAAGAAATTGAAAATTAATAATCATCATTTAGAAATAGTTTGCTATGAATATGGTGTGTGAAATCCAGAATCTGTAACAGTGACAAATTGGTAAGCTATATTACTTCGGCATATTGAATCTTTTCCCGACTATTTTTGAACTGAATGGCATATTTCGATTTTCTACGAAATCTCTACCCATAGTGAATTTTTTTTCTTTGAAATTTCAACCACATACTCGCGTTTGATCATTTGTTGTTTTCCAAATCATAAATTAATTAGCTTTGAATTTTGAACTCTTATTGAATTTTTTTGAGTATTTATAAAACCAAGACTTCTATTATTGTGAACTACATTTCGAAATAACTTATTGTTGTAAATTGACTCTGTACCTAGAATTATTCCATAGTTTTGATTATTGAATCAGTATATCCAGTGTGTGTAAAGAGTTACAAATAATTATGAATCATTCATTCAGTTTCTTATGTTGTTTTCATTCATCTAATATTAATTTTTTTTTTTTTTTTTAATTTTTTTTTTTGACTTTATAAATTGTATAACTTTCTTATAATTGATTTGTTCATTCACCGTAGTTTCCTTAATTTCTTTCAGATTGTTGAATTAATAAAATATTTGATAGTATTTAATTTATTTTGTAACTGGTTTAGAGAGATTATTTTATATGGAAAAATTGTTGTTCATCTTAAAGTCATTTCGAAAATTGTTAGATTCTTGAAATCCCAGTTCCTTTAAACAGGAGCTTTAGAAAATTGATATAACTTACCGTCAGTTCTAACGCACCCAATCGATCAGGTTGTATTACTTATTTGGAACATGTATTTAGTACTATGGAAGTACTGGAGTTGTACCGATTAGAATGTCATGTGTGTATTTGATGTAATGAAGTAATTTTTTCAAAATTAATATCGTTTGTTTGTTTTTATAAGTGCTTCAATGGACTGACACGCTAACCCCTACTCCACGAGAACATTTCTTGATATTCTGAAAGTAACGTAGTTCAATTCTCGAAACTACTGGTGGTTTTATCAGTATAAAACAGCGAGAAGACATTTATCACTATAAAACTGATATATTGGTTCTCTGTTTGAAATTTCGCCCATTTGATTGGTTCAAAAATAATGAGGAAAATAGTCAAGATAAATCATATCATTTGTGGGGTACTCCATGTCTTATATGTGCGGTCTTTGATACAGCGAAGGCTAAGATAGCTCTGGAACCATCGATGCCTGTGATCAGGAATCCTAACTTTTCGCCACCCAAACTCAAAATTTAATAATACCCAAGTATTTTTTTACTTACGGATTGTGATTATCTGGGTCTTCTTGCTGCATCCAGTCATAGTAGCGATTCCTCGCCCAAGTGATGCACCTACCGTACCTCAACTTGCAAGCTGACGTCACTATGTGCAACCTCAGCAGCCTCTCATTCTGCGTATCGAACTCTTTCTCCTCGGTGGTCAGCTCGTTGTACATCGGTTTCACGAGCTTCAGCAGAAAGTTATCGTACAAACCGGAGTACTCGTAGTTACTGATGATGTCCCTCAGCTCCTCCATGTTTTTAAGAGCGCTGTACCAGGGTATGTAGTTGGGCTCGGTTATGTAGAGGTACTTGACCAGGTCGAAGGCTATGGTGTAGTTGATGTGGCCAGCGTCTGCCAGTTTGAAGGCGTCATCGATGAGTTGGCCTCTGTTCGCCACCGGTATGTTTCTCGGGTTTCTTCGTAGCTGGTAGATGAGGTGTTGCCAGTTCAGGGTGTCATAGTTCACTCTGTAGAATCCTGTTGGAGTTTTACTGAATGAGACGCCTGTTGACATTGCTTGTTATGGAAACCCTGGGTATATTTGGAAAGGCGGACCATATGGTTCGCATATATTCCAGTATAAGTTGAAATATTAAAAAGAAAAATTCGTTTATCAGCCAGCACTGGATACATAGTCAGCCAGTGTCTCTTCTACCGAACAAGTTAAAAAAACGGATTAATTCTTGTTTCTGGTCCTAAAAATATGTACGATAGCTCATTCGATTCGGAATGACGTCTAGAAAAATGTGTCTCGAGTATTTATTAACACTGTAAAGGGGTTTCTCCCCCTATTATCAAACTTTGGCGCTTATCACTATTCTCGGTTTTCCTCGGGCGCCACCTTTAGCTTTATAGTGGAAAAGGCCACTTTTGCTCCGGGCAGTCTCAGTGAAGAAAGACACTCCAGGTGTCAATATAGTCGTGACACTGTAACAGGGCCAGCAAGGCAGGCTTTAATTGCCTTTAACTGGGTTTCGACCTGGGTGGCGACTGCCACTAGATGTTAAAATTCTACTCAAGATAGTAAATGAAAGAATACTAAAAACAGGGATAAACAGGTATATTAAAATTAAAGAAATACAGGAAGGGCGGCTGACGGCGGCCTCAAGTTATCACAACAAATAAACACATGGCAAGCACTATATACAGAGGAAGCGGGGAGGGTGTTTTCAAGCAAGCGGGGTAAATTTAGCAACCAAAAGCTCTTGCGGTGGGGGGCGGGGTATCGTACGGACTCGTATGCAGAAATTACCAGCACAGCTTTGAAATAAATATGTGCCTCTTACGATCATGCGCACATCGCATCTGTGGTATAGTATTTCTAATCCCCAATTGGAACGACATAAAAAGTTTCGGGAAGGGATTCTCTTTGCACTTGCCGCATTGACATAGGCGTTCGAATATTATTTTTCAGAGGTATTTCTTCGGTTACTTGTTCTTACAATCATAGCAATTGATCACCCCATGTAAAAGTAGATACATGTTATCTCAACTGGATTTTATTATTTGTTTCGAAAGGTCTCCAGAAAGCCATAATGATAAAATTATTTTCAATGGATAATTCCTAACCTCACGGCACGGCAGTGATTAAGGAATATCGTAAAATCAGGATATTATGCAGCTGGAGATAACATATGTCCATTCCAGCTAGCCGAGCTTTCATTACTCGAATATATTTGATAGCGCCTTTACTAATAATCTGGGCAACTGGATACACTCGCCAGATTTTTTGTAAGGATTGTACCAGGAACGCTTTGAAAGTAAAAACACTGGTAGTATATAAATTTCCCATTTGCCGGGTAGTGCATATGAACACTCCTCGTAGTGCTCTTATTTTATTGCCGTTCCAATTGGGATTAGAAGAACTATACTTACAAACATTTCCTGATGTCTTTTACCTGATACAACATATTTACCAAACTCCGATCTCACTGCTTCGGCAAGGCCCGGGACGGTCGTGGACTGCTTCGGTCTTTGGCTCACACTCTGGATACTAGTCGGACGCGTGACTGCTTTCTGGGCTGGGCAAGCTTACTACTTCTTAGAAATATGTCGAAACGGAACTACAGCCGGCTTCCCCTTTCCGAATACCTCTCGACCGACTTATATGCGCGCGCGTTTTGTGGACTCTGTCGATTTCGATACAAAGTATACTTTCACAGAATAATTACCCAGCTCGAAAAAAATCCTTCGTGCGTGACGTCAGCTCGGTGCGTCTTTGTCTCGACTCAACTGTACCCGGGCTTCTGACGGAAAACTCTGAAAGTGTTCCGCTCCTCCTTGTGGAATTCTCCAAGTGGGAATCTCGTGGTGTGACGTCACTTGGTATCGTATGCCTTGGTCTGACTGGACTGCTGGCTCGGGTTTCCCTATCGGAGGACTGAAATGTCTCGTCGGCGTTTGAACATAGCCCAGCCTGCTTGTTGAAAATGTTTTCTCGAGAGACGATAGCCGGCGCAGGTTATACTCGTGTGTGCTATGTTAGCTACGCCTGGCGTTATTCGCGTGGTTTCCGGAAGGCGTTTAGTCTGTTTTATTAGGATATATGTAATCCACGGATTTATCACGAACACGAATGGCATTTCTAGACCTATTATTACCGTCAAGCGGAGTTTAATTCTTTACAGGGAGCTTTTGTCTGATAAATATAACAGGAAAATAGTAACTTCGTTACAACACATTGAAAATTGCAATTGTTATTAACAAAATAAGATGAAAAAAAAGATTCAGGTTTTCGTTAATAACTCAAAAACTGTTGATATTTAAAAACTTTAAAAAAAAATCCTTGAAGAGGAGGAAATTCCAATAAAAAAGCTCTGACTTCCGGAATTCTATCTCCATTATTCATAACCGCTGGAGACAGTATATCACACAGAATAATTATTTTATAGTATTAAATATAAATTAAAGAATAAAGCCCCGTTATGTCGATTTTTCAAAAAGTTATACGATCATTAATTAACTAATTTTTATCCAATCTCTGTTTTTACATAAGTCGACACAAAAGTTTAAAGAATTGACCTATAATTTTTTGCTTCTGGAGCCCTTCTTATATACATACTCTGAAGTTTTAAATTTTGTTATTATAATTTCTTTAAATAAACAAAAAATGAAATAAAAAAAATCTCGTTAAAAAATATTTGTTGTCAAATGTTATCATACAGCTGTTTTTGCATCTAACAATGGCAATAATTAACGTAGGAAAAAACATTCCCGTCATTCGTTAAGAAATTGTTTATAAACAGATAGACAAGTATAATATTTTAAAAAATTACTTCTATCATTTTATTGTCAAGACAAAATAATATTAAAAAAAATAAAACCTTGAATAATTTTGTTTATTGTTTATAATAGTTTTTTTATATTTCGTTTGTTCAAATAATTGATTAGAAATATTTTTCTCTTTAAAATTCATAATTGGCATTTCTCTATAGGTTAACAATTTTTTTTTATCAATAATTTCATTGTTCATTAAGTTAACAATTTGTTATAAAGAATTTGTGATCCTCGGTTTATTTTTTTCCTGGAAGTAAAAAAAATACAAAAACAGCCATATATAACAAAGCACTGAAAAAAATTGTAATATTTAAAAATGTTATAAAAAATTAAAGACATTTTTTAGTACTTTGTTAAATATGGATGTTTTTGTATTTTTTTACTTCAGGAAAAAAATTAACCGAGGGTCACAAATTGTTTATAACAAATTGTTTACTTAATAAACAAGTAAATTAATGATAAAAATTTTTTTGTTTACCTATAGAGAAATGCCAATTATCATTTTTAAAGAGAGAAAAATTTCTCAATTAATTATTTAAACAAACGTAATATAAAAAACTATTATAAACAATTAGAAAATGTATTTAAGTTTTTTTTTAATCATCATTTGTCTTGACGATAAATGGTAAGAAATAAAAAAAAAATAAATTAAATTTGTCTATTTGTTTATAAACAATTTCGTAATAAATGACAATATTTTTCTTACGTTAATTGATGCCATTGTCAGATGCAAAAACAGAAGTATAATAACATTTGTCAAAGAAAAATTTGTTTGTATATTTAATTTTTGTAAATTATAAGAAACAAAATATAAAACTTTATTGAACTTTTATCACGTGATCTTATTGAGTATGATAAAAAAAGGGCTCCAAGGAGCAAAAAATTATAGGTCAATTATTTAAACTTTTATGTCGACTTTTGTAAAAACAGAGATTGGATAAAAATTTGTTAATTAACAATCGTAAAACTTTTTGAAAAATCGACATATTTTTTTTTCCAACGGGGCTTTATTCTTCCAAGTGTTATGATGACACCATGATTTTTTCAAGTTGATATTTAATACTATAAAAAAATTATTTTGTGTGATATACTGTCTCCAGCGGCCGCGCGGAGACCTATTTTTGGCGTTGAATAAAAATTATAAATAATGGATATAGAATTCCGGGACTCTGAAATTTTTTATTGGAAATTTCTTCTTTTTTAAGGATATTTCAAAAGTTCTCAAATATTGTTAGTTTTTGAGTAATTAACGAAAAAAAATTTTTTTTCATCTTATTTTGTTAATAACAATTGCAATTTTCTTATGTGCTAATAAATGCTCGAGAAACATTTTTCTAGACGTCATTCCGAATCGAATGAGCTATCGCACGTATTTTTAGGACCGGGAACAAGAACTAACCCATTTTTTAACTTATTAATCAGACTAATCGAGAACATTTAGAGGAGAGACGAATTAGTTAAAATGACTATCCAGGATATTGCAGATGGAGAGGGTTCTACAATTATTGTACCAACTAAAAAAAAACATATATTCCCCCAACCTTTACATTAACAATTGATGATAACGAGGATATCAATTTTCCTCGTAACCTTTCCAAAAATTCTGTGATTTCCGTTATTTTTTGCTTCGAAAGTGTCCCATTTTTGTAATGAATTCATTTTGTGCAGGTACCGAAGTTTATCGTCAAAATATATTTTATATCAAAATTCATATATGTACACCGAGAAAAAACTGTAATAACCACTATTAAAACTTTAGTATTGGCAATATAAGAAGCAACCGTATTGGAGACTGGATCTCACTTTAATTGTCACTAGGAAAAAAGACCCTGACAGTGTTTAATTGCCATTATCAAACTGAAAATTAAATATAAAGTAGTGCTACCTACTATCAGGTACTTACAGTAATGACACAAAGTTCTTGCCCTAAATATATATTTTATTGTCGGTTTTATTTGGTATAACAAAAAGGTATTTGTCATTATTAACGTTTACATTTGGTACTAGTCATTGTTATTGTGGTAATGAAAATAGCTATTTGCTATCATTCAACCATACATTTATGACAAATACATGTCATTGTTATAATAAAAAATGAACTTACAGTTAATAACGCTACCCCTTACAGCAATGAAATTGATTACTTACCTCAATTAATTATTTTGCTTGGAAAATTCCAAATAAAGGGTTTTCCAAAACTATGATATCAAATTGAAACTGAAGATCCCCTATGAAAAAATGAGTGGGACCCATTATTTTTCCCCAATGGTGCTTAGATGCATGCAGAGCAAGAGTATTGTATCAAGTGAAAACCTCTCATCAAACACTACAAAATTCAATATTCTCAATGGAGTTTTTTCAACTGCAACAATCTGAAAATATCTGCAAAACCATTGGGTTAAAAAATAGCAGTCCCATTCATTCATCAAGATAAATCAGTTTCAAATTGACACCATGGTTGTGAATCATCCTGTAAATTTTTCTAAATGGAAATGTTGAATAAAATGTTTCAAATATAAAAATGATTTCCATAATGCATCCAGTCAGCAAGGATCATTTTTGACTTATATAGTGTCCGCAAAAAAGCAGGCACCAATGATGGAAAAAGTAATAAATTGTAACAAATAAGTATTTGATGATAAAACAACCATTTCCGATTGCAGTATCACTTTAACTATTCTCGTGGATAATATTATATATACTTTTTTTTTCAGGTGTTATAAAATAAATAAAATCAAACAATATTTGTAGTCACACAATGATTTATATTTTTAAAGAAACCGGAAGATCATTGTACAATATGCCAGATATAAATTGAATGAAAGTTAAATCAAACGATGGTATAAATATATCACGTTATTGAAAAAATAAAGTGTTCAATCAAGTACTTAGTACAAAAACTAAAATGCCAGATGAGTATGAGTTTTGTTTTTGAATATGCTACTTGTTAATAAAAACTTTTTAACAAAAATTAAACCGACGAAATACGGAACTGAAAAGTAAAAAATAAAATAAACCTTCTTAGTCTCAATAACTAAGCGCCTAAACTAATGTAAGTAACTAATTTTGAGTCGACGCCAAACAAACAAGCAAATGAATTAGGTAAGGCGTAAAGTGATGGCATCGAGTTGCGCGGTGACATTCTGATAAGTTTTTTGAAGTAATTTAATGATCTTCCTTGATTATTTGTTTGGCGCTGACTCAAAATTAGTTACTTCCATTAGTTTAGGAGCTTAGTTACTGAGACTAAGAAGGTTTATTTTATTTTTTACTTTTCAGTTCCGTATTTCGTCGGTTTAATTTTTTGTTAAAGTTTTAATTTTCAATTTTTTATGTATTTATACTTAATACTTACCCACCTTTTTCAATACCTTAACTATTACCAGTTAAATAATATGATTATCTACGTTTACTATTTGTTGTAATATAAATTATTTTTGTTGTTCTGGTTAGTTTATTTCATTACTTTGTATATCATTCCATCCTCTCATAGAATATAATGATTGTGACGGATGTGGAACAAAAATAATGACAGTAGCGATCTGTCATTGTCGACTACATATGTGTGTGCCAATGTTCACAAGTGGAAAATCAATTATCCCCTATTTTTCCACCCGTTAGGGTGGATAATTTCATTCGAAATCCAAATATGAGGTATACCCTATCTATTAAAAAAGAATCATCCAAATCGAAGAACCCAGTACAAAGTTATGCCTGATAGAATCGTTTAACGGAACAGAATTCAGAGTGTGAGTGATCAATATCCTTCATTTTGCTACCTTTAGGGGTGGATTTCATGTTTTAAATTCAAATGGGACCAACTTCAAAGTACACCCTAGCCACTGAAAATAGAATCATCGGATCGGACGTCTCAGTAAAAAGTTATGCGTGATCATACATAAAAAAAAAGAATATACGCGTCGACTAGAGAACCTGCTCCTTTTTGGTTTCGTCGGTTAATAACTTTTTGAAATGATCATGGGAGCTTCGAATCAAAAACATGTAATGTAATTTTTACTCACTCTGTCTATTGTATTCAATTTGTGTTTGCAAAACACATCTCTTGTGTGATGAATTCCACTTCATAAGCAAATAAATGTCTCTCAAATATATTATTTTCATTTCTTCAAAAACAAAATTACCTCATCCCTAAATCAAATTGACCAAGATTAAAGAACGATACCAAAAATTGGTACACCTGTTCTAGATTTTGATTATTTTATTCTGTCATAAAAATTTGCAAACATAAGTAAATTGTTATTGATACTTATGAACTCCATGGCCAGAAAAAATAACTCACTGGGAATGAAAATAAATTCTGAAATCAAATACTCGATCAAACTGTTACACAAGGCTCGTTAAAAATACATATACACCTGCAAGCCAGGGAATGCATATAAAAAAAATCACACTTTTTACAAAGTAGCTAGAAACAACTCATCACCCTACGAGTTACGCATATCTGAGAAATTTCATTAGTAACCAAAGAAACTATAAATTATAGTTTTTGGACAGCTCATCTATCATGGCAAGATGGCCGACAATGAACTCGAAAATTTAGAGCTCCTCAAAAACAAGTCAATTACTGAGGAAATAAACTCAAAGAAAGTATTTAAATGTTGTAAAACTAAACAAGTATCAGTGGTTGTGTGCCTTGTATGTGGAAGTTTCTTTCATAAGAGCTGCATTGCAAGAAAATCCTTTAAAGCAGTGGACGATTCAAGAATTGTGTGCTGTGACAGTGAAAACAATTTATCAGAGGCAAACTCAGTTCAAAATGACTCCAATCCCGACGAAGTGAATTTAAAAACAGAAAATTTCTATTTGAAACAATTAATAAGTGAATTGAATCAGAAGTTGGCAATCTTGTATGAAAATAAAAAACTACTTGATGATAAAGTTGACTACCTGAGTGAAACAAACAAAAAACTTCTCACTGAACTACAGCGGGCAAAAAACCATCAACAAAATATTCCATACAGCTGTATTGTTGGACCACCAAATAAAAAAATGCAAGCTAATAATCTGACATCAAAACAAGACAGTGGCGTCTCAACTATGAAGGAAGACCCTAAAATTAAAAATACAGGTGGATTAGAAAAATAGAAAATAACTGAAAAAAGTCATGATAGTAATGAACCAAACACTTCACACTATCAAATGTTGAAAGATAAACAGAATACTGTTTTAAAAAGTCTAATAAACATAAATGAAGACCAGCTGACTAAATTACCAGAACCTCCCCATCCAAATGATGAAATTGCTTTCAAAACAGTCAGCTACAAGAGGAACAGGAAAGTTCAGTTTGGACAAGCTGAGATTAGTGAATATGATGAAATCAATGGGTTTGTGGGAAGAGATCGAGAAAACAAAAAAGTGTGGTTGTTTATATCAAGAGTAAAAGATCATGTTACAGAGGACAACATAAAGAAATACCTTGATGAGAAGACAAAAAATAAAGGTCAAATCTATGTTAAAGAAATAGACACATACAAAAAGACCACAGATAATAAGTGTTTCAAAATTGGCATAAATATTGATTTCAAAGAGGATGCCTATTCTAGTATTTTTTGGCCTCGAGGAGTGGCTGTGTATAAATTCGACTTCAAAAAAGAAGAAAAATATAGGAATAGAATCAATAGAACTGATGAAATGGTACATTCTCCAATGGTGCAGCAAGCCGAAAATTTTCAGTGAAGAATAAAAAAAGATCAAAAAAAGAAAAAATATCAATTTTTCATCAGAATATTCAGTGTCTGAAAAATAAAGTATCCGAAGGTGAAATCCTGCTGAAAACGTTGAATGAACTTCCCAAAGTAGTCTGCTTTACAGAACATTGGTATTGCAGGGATGAAGAGAAAACTATGCTCCTTGAGGGATACAATATAGCATCCTCTTTCTCTAGAGAAAGGAAAATCCACGGAGGCTCATGTATTTTTGTAAACAAGAAAATGCAGTTCACTGAAATGGAAGACATCAAACATCAGTCAGTGGAGGAACATGTTGAAGTCTCTGCCGTTGTCAGTAAGCTTAATAAGATAGTAGTACTATGTATATATATAGACCGCCAACAGGTGATATCAATATGTTTCTTGAAATTTTGTCAGATATCTTGAACAACTGTATGAAAAAATACCTGTCTTTCACTATTGTTCTTTGTGGTGGTTGGTTGGTTGGTTGGTTGGTTTGAGGCTGACGAGCCAGAGACAGGGTTGGCACTTAGCTTCCCTTGACACTGCGACCAGCTGGGGTCTATTGTATCACTCTGTCGTCAGTGGTTCCTCATTCAAACAGGTTTGTGCCTTTAATTAGGTTAAGAAGCCTGTTGATAAGGTTCTTCGGATTCATGCCTGTTTCCGGGCTGATCTCTCCAAAGGTTCTGTGTCGCCTACTACTTAGGGCGTCACAGTCGAAGATGATATGAGAGGCTGTTTCCTCCTCTTCATCACACAGCCTACACTCCACGGTTTCCCTGCGTACTCCCATGGTGTTTAGGTGTTTTCTTAGGCCGCAGTGTCCAGTCAACAGACCTATTATGATACGAGCCTTCGTTCTGTTCAGGTTCAGAAGGTCAGCCGTCAGGGTCCGGTTTGGATGCCCTACCATGACTTTGCTGTGTATTTGCCCGACAGTTTGATCCCAATATTGTTGGTGTCTTCTTTTATCCACTCGTCGATCAGGGTCCTGCATCGGTTTTTGCTAATCCCGTGTGCAGGTTCTGGCCCTCGAATAGCGTTTCAGATGCTTGACTAGCTAGCTGGTCCGCTTTGACGTTGCCTTCACGCCTCTATGACCTGGCACCCACATCAAGGTGACCTTGTTGTATTTTGCCAGCTCGATGAGGTTCTGGAGGCAGTCCCAGACCAGTTTGGACTTTATCTGTGTAGAGTTGAGTGCTTTGATAGCACTTTGACAGTCAGATAGAATGTAGATGTGTTTTTTCCTATAACCACTTTCTAGATTCTTCTGAATGCATACCATGATAGCATGTGTTTCAGCTTGGAATATCGTGGAGCATTTACCAAGTGGTATTATGTAATCCCTTCTTGGCCTTACCCCATGTATTCCTGCTCCCGTTCCTTCAACTGTCTTTGAACCGTCTGTATACCAGACTATGTCCGCAGTTGATTGTGATTCTATACTCGGGGCCCATCCAGATTCATCAATTCGTGTTTCGAATGGTTTTTCGAATGAGTATAGGGGTTGCATGTAATCTGAAATCATTTCGAGTTCTTCGATGTTGATTACATGAGTGATTCTGGTATGTCCAGTTGTTCGGATTCTCCAGTTTTCGTTTGTTTCAGTTTTATGCACTCATCCTGGCCTCCAATGACATGTAAGTCAAGGGGTTCGAGGTTTAGGATGATTTCCATTGCAGCTGTTGGAGTGCTGTTCATTGCACCGTGATGCAGAGACAGGCAAGCCTCTGATTTTCCCAAGGTTGATTTTGCCTGTCTTTGATTTGTTTTGGCCACCATAAGAGTGAGCCATAAGTTATTCTTGGTCTTATTACCTGTGTAAAGCCAGTGCATGGCTTTCGGTTTAAGCCCCCAGGTTTTTCCAAAAGCTCTCCTGCACATCATGAAGGTTATCTTGCTTTTGTTGGTTACATGTTGAAGATGCGGGTTCCAGGTTAGTTTCTTGTCAAGAATCAGCCCTAGATATTTCACCTGCTCTACTACTTGTAATGTTTCACCGAATAGTCTAGGAGGTATGAGATCTCCCATGTTTCTTCTCCGGGTGAAGGGAATTAGTGTTGTTTTGTTCGGATTTGCCCTTAGGCTCTCTGTTACACCATTCCTCTACTGTCCTCAGTGCATTTTGCATTAGCTCTGATGTTGTTCGAGTATTCTTTCCCTTGATGAGGATGACCAAGTCATCTGCATACCCTTGAGAGTAATACCCTTGGTTATTCAGAGAAATTAGCAGTTCGTCTACAACCATGTCCCACAGAAGGGGGGAGAGTATGCCCCCCTGTGGGGTACCTCTGGAAATTTCAACCTGCTCTGTTTCCTCGAACATGTTGGCTTGGACCAGTCTATTATGAAGCATTGAGTGTATCCACCTGCAGGTGGTTTCGTCAATGCCTCTTCGAGTGGCCGCAGAGACCATACTTTCAAAGGAGGTGTTGTCGAAGGCTCCTTCGATGTCTAGAAAAGTGCATAGTGCAATTCTTTGTTTGCTAGAGACTCTTCAAGCCTTGAAACAAGCTGATGAAGTGCTGTCTCGCATGATTTTCCTGTTAGATAGGCATGTTGGTTTTGATGTAAAGGCCGTTCTACAAGAGCGGTTTCCTATGTCTCTATCTATCAGTTTTTCTAAGCCTTTCAGAAGAAACGACGATAGGCTTATTGGTCTGTATGCCTTTGCCTGGTCATATGAGTCTCGTCCAGGTTTCGGAATAAAGACCACATTTACAGTTTTCCAGGTTTGAGGTAGCCATCCCAATGCTAGGCTCAGCCTGTACAGTCTGCACAGTTCTGGTGCTAGATATTCAACTCCGCTCTGAAGTAGTATGGGAAATACTCCATCTGGGCCCGGAGACTTGTAAGGCTTGAAGGAGTTTATTGCCCACACTACTTTTGAATGAGTTACCGTTCGTTTAGCCACTTCCCAGTCTGCCCTTTTAGCCCTCAAATGAAGGTTTGCAGGGATTTCATATCTGGGGTTTTGATTTGTGGTGACAGTGGATCCTGGGAAGTGTGTATGGAGCAAAAGTTCCATAGTTTCCTTCCCAGTGTTGGTGTAATTGCCGTTGGGTTTTTTGAGAGTCCCCAACGGATTGATGGGGTCTTTGGAAAGGATGCGGTGGAGTCTTGCTCTTTCTTTGTGGTGACTTCAATATAAATCTAATGCTGAAAAATAAATTTTCCGAAGACTTTTTAACTCTGTTACTAGATTTTAATCTGTTTCAAACGATATTTGATCCCACGAGAGTAACTAAAACCTCAGCAACTCTAATCGACAATATTTTTGTAAATCATGAAGATGGCTTCGAAGCAAAAGTTGTAACAACCACACTATCTGATCACGAAGGACAGTTTATACTGTTTAATAGGCTATGCGAAACAAAAATAGAAACTTCTCGTAAAACAAGAGTATTTAGTCAAAACAAGGATAACGTTCTGAATGAAACTGATCCAAATAAAGCTTATAACACTTTCGAAAATATTTTAACTAGTAGTATAAAACTGATCTTTCCTGCAAAAACTATTAAATATCACGAAAAAAATACTAAACATTGGATTACTGAGGGCATAAAAATCTCATCAAATACCAAACGTAAACTCTTCACTGATATGTTAGAAGGGCGAGTATCCAAAGAATTCTATAGCAAGTATACCAATTTATTGAAAAAAGTTATCAAAGCAGCAAAACAAAATGCAAATCAAAAGTATGTGGAAAGTGCTCAAAATAAAAGTAAAGCTGTATGGAACCTAGTTAGAAAATACACGGGTAAAACACAAAAAAAAACAGTTTCAATCATTGAATCCTCAAATGGAAGTAAAGCCAAAAAACGCCTCAATGAAGTAAATAAAAATTTCATTAATCAGTGTCTGGATGTAACAACAAATAACTTCCAGGAAAAACAAAACAAAAGCATGCTAAATTCAATGTTTTTAAAACCATGTGATGCTTATGAAATATATGATGTGATAAACTCTTTAAAGAACAAAAAATCAGTGGGAGATGACCTATTAATTTATTAAAATACGTAGCTGAGGTGATTAGTCACCCACTCAGTTACATAATAAACCTGATGTTGGTTAAAGAAATTTTCCCAGATAAATTGAAGATTGCTGCAATCAAAGCTATCTATAAAAAAGGAGATAAAACAAATTGGCAGAACTATCGTCCGATAGCACTTCTATCAAATATTAGTAAGATTTTGAAAAATAATATATTTAAGAATTGTAACTTTTGTCGAGACTCATCACCTGATTTCAGATTCTCAAAATGGCTTCAGAAAAGGAAAAACTACTATACTTGCTCTATATAATGCTCTAACTATGATATTAAACTCATTAAACAATAAAAACGAAACCATAGCAGTGTGCATAGATCTTTCTAAAGCTTTCGATAGGGTTGACCACACTAAACTTTTAAAAAAAATTGAAGATTTTGGAATAAGAGGAGTTTCCTTGGAACTAATACGATCTTACTTAACAAACAGATTTCAGTATCTGACAGAAAGAGATGAAGAAGGAGAATTGGTAAAATCTGATAAGGAAAAAATCAAAGTAGGCGTTCCACAAGGCTCTATACTTGGACCACTATTATTCATTCTATATATTAATAATTTACCACATGTAGTTGACCAAAAAATTGTTCAATTTGCAGATGACACGTCTATAATATTCAGCGAAGTATCTGAAAATGATATAAAAAACAACATATCAAATTCTCTAAACATACTAAAAAACTGGTTCACAATGAATAATTTACAGATGAATATTAACAAAACTCAACTCATAAAGCTTTCATATACACAACAGAATCAACCATTTTCACTACTCCATGATGGAACTAAATTAACAGCTGATCCTTCCGTAAAATTATTAGGAATTACAATAGATTCTAGGTTAGATTGGAAAACACATATTGATCACTTAGCACGAGATATGGCAAGCTACTGCTATGCATTAAAGGTATTGGCTCAGTCAGTGAACAGAGATGCCGCATTAAGTGCATATCATGCTTATGTCCAATCTCGTGTTAGATATGGAATTATATTTTGGGCTAACTCTACAGATGTTAACAGAATTTTTGTAATCCAAAAAAGATGTTTGAGGAATATAATGGGTATGGAAAGAACCGATAGCTGTAGAAGTATATTTCCGAAAGTAAATGTACTTACTCTCGTGGGATTGTATATTTATGAAGCAGTAATTTTTGTGAAAGAAAATATTGAACTTTTCAAAACACTAGAACACAAGTATAACACTAGATTCAAAGAAGATCTAGTCACAGACCTTGAAAGATTTACTTATATTCAAAAAAATGTTGAATTCTCAGTGATAAGAATTTTTAATCATCTGTCTGACAATTTAAAAAAAATGCCAAATAATAAAATAAAGCATCATCTTAAGCAGTCATTAATCGAAAATTCCTACTATACACTGGAAGAATATTTTGCCGATAGTCCTATATAATTACAGTATTGCTAACTATATGTGATAAATTTAAAAATGTAATGTACCATAGATATAGAATATCTGTATATGATTTTTTAGTTCATAAGCTTTTATATTTGCTATCTTAGAGTTTTCTCTTCCCATATCTTCTATTTTATTTATATTTTTGACATGTTCTACACCCGTTTGGGTATTATGTATTGTACACATGAACGAATAAAGACTATCTATCTATCATAGTTCAGACCGATGTCCCAGCGAGAGTAGTCGCAGTAAACTTTGCTCCGTCAAATAACGACCGCCCACGATTGTGAACTGTTAAATAAACCGCTAAGTCTTGAGTGCAAAGGGAAAATCATGGGAACGAGAAATAAGTTAGAAGTACAGAATATTATAAGGGAAACTATTGCGGAAGCATTCTCCAACAAAGATTTCATTGCTCAGGTAACAAAAACAGTGACCGAGATAGTGAACAAAAAACTAGAGAAGCTCGAAAAAGTTATAAAAACCCAAGGTGAAGTGATAAAGTCAATGGAACAAAAGTTGGACGATTTGTTGCAATATAAGAAAAGAAACAACATCTGTATCTACGGCATCCAAGAAAGCGAAAATGAAAATATTTCCTCCAAGTGTCTTCAAATACTCAACGAACCGGAATCCATGAATTTGAACAGCAGTAACATTATGTCAGCTTTCAGAATAGGGTCTCAAACTGGAATATTAGGAAAACCTCGACCAACAATTGTAAAGTTCGCAAACAATGAATGCAAAACTGGAATATTGAAAAACACAGCCAAATTTAAAGGTAAAAGTTATTCATCACCGAAGACCTGACAAAACAAACGTTTACTTATGAATGAAACGAAGGCGAAGTTCGAGACAAAAACGTTTGACACTGAATGGGCAAATATTTGCTAGAATTGACGACCGTAAGAAAAAAATCAGATCGAGTGAGGATTTAACAAATTATGTATGACAGCGGCGTCATCAACACATTGTTTCACTTCTATTTCTTTCGTCTCATTGATTTATATAAACACCATAACATGAAATATTTCCCTTGTTTTTCAAATTATCATCGAGTTAATCTTAAGTTTTGTATATCTTTTTTTTTAACGAAATGTTCGGTATGAAAAAAAAATAGCTGCCAGTTGAACATTGTGATATTAGGAGTAATACTCATGCTGTGACTATTGGAAAAAAAAAAAAAAACAGGAAAATCTTATTACTATTTCAGTATATTATTAAGTATAATTTGATTGATTTCTTTTCATACACTGAATTGGTAGACACTTCTTTTATAATTTACTTTTTCTTAGAATTCAAGGATATAATATTATAGAATGATTGATTTCTTTGACGAACTGGAGCAGTATAGAGAGAGAGACAGACGTACGTGAAGATATAAATTTTTGCAATGACACAAAAGGTAAGAAACATTTAAACATAGTTCACTTCAATATTAGAAGCCTGAACAAAAACTTTGAAGAACTCCTAGTATATATCGACTCTGTAAAAAACGAAATTGACGTCATTGTTTTATCAGAGACTTTTCTCATTGAAAGTTTAGAAAATTTCGAAATTCCTGAATTTAACATTTTCTATAACCAATCTAGATTTAATCAAAACGATGGCGTGGTTCTATATGTAAAAAGCAAATTGGGAATGTTATAAGTACAATACATAACCTCTCAGAAACAAATATTTTGGTTATCGATTTCATCCTGGAAAATATGACCTTTTCAATAATAGCATCATACAGGCCACCAGCTACAAACAAACAATTGTATATTACTGAACTTGAGAACCTTTTTTAACTAGAAATAAAAAGATTTCGAAGTATTTATAGGTGACACTAATATAAATTTACTAAATGAAGACGACACATGTGTCATTAACTATGTTTGTAATATGGCCACACATGGGTTCTTTCCTAAAATTAACACAAAACCAACGCGAGTCACTGAACATACCTCAAGTTTAATTGATCATATATTCACTAGAATAAATAAAAATGATGCATCTGATGAGAAAACATTAATTCATTTATATGCAAAACTAGCCTTACCGATCACTACGCTATAGCACTATCTGTGAAATTAACTGATCGAGGTGTGACAAAATATAATGCTGATACAACAATCGAAAAGAACTATATAAACTATAAAAGCTTAGTAGTCAACTAGATGTCGAAAAATGGGAATATGTAATGAACTCAACTGATCCACTGTCAGCGTATAATCATTTTATTAACATCTTACAATCATTCATAAAAAAAGTTCTGAAACTAAAAACTGAAATTGGAAAATAAGAAACTTAAGCCTTGATAACCGATGGACTAATAGCGGCAAATAATAACTATAAAAAAATCTGGACCGAAATTAATGACATAACAAATTCATCGAAACATTCTCAAGCAGACAATATAAATATAACCGATGACCAAGGTATTGAAATCTCATCAGATCTAGAAAAAGCTGAGTATATCAATAAATTTTTTGTTCAGGTGGGAACGCTCATGGCCCAAAAAATTGATACCAAAACGTCTCCGCAGGAAGTAAATCCTCATATAAGAGATTCGCTATTTCTCAATCCAGTGACAAGTAATGAAATAATCTCCACTATTTCTACTCTAAAAATAACACATCGGCAGGTCCTGATCGTATCTCGGTCTTTTTGATAAAAAAATTCAACAAAAACCTATCGGATCCGTTGTCTCATATAATAAATCTATGCTTCCTAACCAGTATTATACCTGGTGCTTGGAAAGAATCAATAACTACACCAATTTTCAAAGCAGGCGATAGGAAACTCGCTACGAATTATCGGCCTATTACAGTTATAAATAATTTTGCAAAAATATTCGAGAAAGTGTTGAAAGTCCGCCTTATGCAATTCCTAGAATCCAATAATATCTTATCAAACGCGCAATTCGGTTTCCGAGAAGGCTTTTCCACAGAACAGGCTATATTCAGATTGGTGAAAGACGTCTTGGCTAATCTTAATGATAATAATAAGTGCCTAACAATATTTCTAGACCTGGCCAAGGCGTTTGACACCGTGGATCACAAAATATTATTGCAAAGATTGGAAATAGCGGGGATAAGAGGCACTGTTCTTAATCTATTTGAAAATTATCTCTTGATAGAACTCAGAGAGTAAAATCAATAATTGTTTTAGTAACCCCCTTCCTATCACCATAGGCGTACCGCAAGGAACAGTGATGGGTCCCATACTCTTCCTAATTTACATAAACAATATTGGAGTACTGAGAAACACCAAAAGCTCAGTAATCTCATATGCAGATGACACAGCGATAATGTTTTTTGGAGATTCTTGGACAAAAGTATACCAACAAGCCGAACAAGAGTTAAATATATATTTTGACTACATAGATGGTAGCCTTTTAAGCTTAAATACTGATAAGACAAAATTTATCACATTCAGTGCTGATATTAGAGATCAACCAGAGTTCGATAAAATAACAATAAAAAAAAAACCTGTGACCATATTCATTGCACATGCCGCATAATAAAAAAAATTAAAAAATTAAATATCTGGGTGTAATCTTAGACCAACACCTACGATGGTCTGAGCATGTATCATATACAATTCAGAGACTTCGCAAACTTATACGTAAATTTTATCAGTTGAGAAATATTTTAAGCAGAAAAACAATTGTGATGGTGTATAATGCACTAGCAGAGTCCATTATACGATACTGTGTCATTATTTGGGGGTATGTACAAAACAGCCTTATGTGATCTAGAAATCACTCAAAATACAATTATAAAGATTATACTTAAAAAAAAATTATTCTCCACAAATGAATTATATCGTGAAGCTAACCTACTGAATCTTAAACAAATTTATATATACCAATGTATTCTATGGATGATGAAAACCAAAACCTACACATATACTAGTCATTCTTACAAAACGAGGTCTATTTCTAATAATCTAGTGACTGTTCCATTCTACAAAAAGTCTCTACCACAAAGATTCATAACTTATATCGGCCCCAAACTTCTCAATATGGTACCAGTATATATACGAAAAATCAAATCAAAAGTTAAGCTTTCTATAGAATTGAAAAAATCGTTGAAGTGAACTATGTCAAGCTAAAAACATTGTTTACTGATAAATTAGACATGCATTAAACTACTGTGTAAAACATGTCGTTATCACCTTACATACATAGTATTGAAACCATTAATCTTCTCTCTCTTTCTCTCTCGCTCTAATTTCGCAGTTTTCCATTCTCCTTCTCTTTTGATAATGTCTACCAACCAATCTTATTTAAAATTAGGTATATATATTCAAATTTAGATTAAGGTTTTTTTTTTTCTTTTTCTTTGTAAAATGACTCTCTAGCATGGGGTGAGTTGTAATACAAGCCATAAGGCTTAGACAATCCACCTAGTGCAAATTCATAAAATTCTCTTGTAAACATTGTCTGAATAAAAATATATCATATCATATATCATATCATTATCATTAAATGCAATACCCCGAAATAGATAAATCATTAATTTTTTTATTTTGTCGGCTACCCAAACGATCAATGAATTACTAAGAAAGGTATTTATTATGACAAGTAGAAGATAACTAAGCAATCCGTGGAAGGGGAGATGATTATAAAAGCGCAAACTCGCGGCAAAGAAAGCGATATTCGGTAAACAGAAGCCTTTTAAGTAACATGTCACTTCAGTTCATAGTAGATAGCGTACAGTCTATTATAATAACATGGCTCTTGAGACGGTCATGATATTTTTGTAAGAATCTAGAAAAGTCAAGTGATAAGTCGACTCGAGAACAAAACAGCAAATTCCAATAACCAAATTCACCAAGTTGCTAGCCAGTTTCGCAATAGTAAATTTTAATCAATTTTAATGCATCAAAACGAAACAACCATCCTGAGGATTGCCAAAACAATAGATAATCCGGCATAAGGTCACAACCCGAGATGTTTTCCTTCAATATACAGTGCGAGATAAAAATTTAAACGCGTAATTACGGGCAATATAGTGATAAGCATTCCATTAAAGTTTTACCGCGTAACTAAAAACACCGAGTGCATATAGTGATGACAGTTGAGGGCCTGGAGTGAGTTATCTGTTGTTTTTTTTTCTGAACTTATGTTTTGGGTCGAAGGATTTGAAATGACTGTTATTTTGGTATTTTGGCATACATATATCTCCATAGTTCATGTTCATATAAGAAATCTGTGAAATGAATCCCCAGTATTTTTTTCTATTGACCATTTTTTTTAATATTATTCATTTGCCGATTTGTATTATGTCAAGACTATTCAGACAGAATAGTTTTCGTTTTTCTGTATAGTTTACTAATTCTGTTTCACAAAAGTACTGCTGGTAGTCACACACACCGTCTGAGGCAATAGCGACACTGGATTTACTAAATGTAGGCAACAAACCTACTTCGTTACAAAAAAAAAAACCAGGAGAGGTACTTGAAATAACAATAGCCTCTACGTACATGAGTAATTTTGCTACAGAAGAGAAGAGTTGTTCGACCACAGATACATAAACTTCAAAGTAAAAAACAACAAAAACTTATAGGAATTCAAGGAAAATAAATAGGGAAAATATAAAGCTGATTTAGTACGAAACCTACCAGGAATGCAAATGATGAGTACAAACAGGGACCTAGAACTGACAGTGGAGCAATGCTGAATGCTGAACTTACAAGGTTAAGGAGACAAACCAGAAAAAACATCAACAGTGCCAAAAACTCTGGAGCATTATCTTTAAGGATAGATACCATATGAAAACGAACAAGGAGAGAACACCACTCTAGGCATTGAAACAACGAAGGAACTTTCCTTTCCTGTGGCTCAAATAGACGCTTGCTAATGAAAGGGACTGGAAGCTCTGAAAAGAGGTTCCAGGGTACAATGGACGATAAGATCATTTGAACCGTACACATAATCGGGATCGGACGGAATTTACCAAGTTCTATTGCAGAAGGGATGCTCTCTGAAATATTCAGAAGCGGCCTGGTTCATGGGCATATACCAAAGCCATGATAATATTCATAACAAAACCTGGAAAAACTGGAGAGAATACGGCAAAGTCCCTAAGACCCAACAGACTCTTTTGAAGTAAAACTCTAGAGAAACAGGTGGATAGGCCAATAAGAGACGGAGCACTGGCAGGAAGACCTGAATCTCTTGCTCATCGGGAAGTTAGATTGCAAATTTTGTAGTGAACAGATAGACAAGAAAGGGAGTCAATAAAAATGTGGTAAAAATAATAGACATCTTGAATGTGGCAAAGTTTCTAGCGAGTGAAAGTATTTCATTATCGATTTGGAAAATATTCTTTTTTGCCTCATTCATCTTTATGAGACTGGAATAGAAAATCAAATAACTATCTGAATGAAAATGCAAATTTTCAATTTCTTTGTTCTTTTGAGTTAGGGTCTTCTCAGAATATCTATCAGATTTAGTTCAATGTCCAGCGTGGCCTTAGCCGGGGAAGTATTTGTTTTCTGTCAGACATTCATAAAAAATTACTTCATTTTTATCGTGGCTTTTTCTTTTCACAGAAAAATCTTTCTATTCAATATTTAATTGAGAATGTTTCCCTTTTCGATATTTCATTATCAATACAGAAATCAGGATTTGCTTTTCCTTAACCCATTTGCTAATAAGGAAATGTTTGTGATCGTTTGATGAACCTTACCTGTCTCATCAATATTCAACAGAATCCAAGAATCATTTCCAATGGCGCTCAAATCCAAACTAGTTTCTATAGTATTCTCCAGCCAAATATGTTTCACATCACCATTGTGATCCTTCGTCAGATACGTTATGGGAATATACCACAACGTTTCGGACGTGGAGTTCGCATCCTCGGTCATTTTAGTTTGATTTATCGTCGCCATCCCAGTCGTGTAGTTCCTGGAAACCGTGACGAAGGGGTAGCCACTTTGGAGGGACCAGGAGTTCATGAGAGCATTTACTGTCACATTGGGAGATATTATACTCTGGTTTTGAGCTGCTGCAGTGTAGATGGACCAGAGATCGTCTTGTGTGGCTATCTGGTAGGCACTAAAATGTCAGTTTTTGTAAATCATCATCCAATATCAGAACAGAAATTGTAATGAAACGTGTACTATTCAAGTTCGGTTGACACATTTCAAAAGTTTCTCGGAGCTTTCAGGTTCATGATGTCTGAGAAGTAAAAGTTCTATTGAAAATTCTGATTAACCTTCTTTGCATTTAGAGCCCATATCCATAGTGGATCTCAGAAATAAATTTGATTTGGCAGACGATTGGCTAACAACAGTAGGCATTTTATAAAATTGCAAAACACTCAAGAATACGAATAAATTATATAATTAAGGTAGTACCGCCACGAGACAGTTGAATTAGGAAAAAAATTGACATACGTATTGTTTAACATGTGAACAACACCTCTATAAAATTTTAACATGTTTCACCATCCCGAACCCGAGATATATATAATTGAAGTTGTCTCAATTAACACGTAACATATGGACCATGCATAGGCGAACAACACATTATTAATTCTACCGTTAGTACTAAAATCAAGAAGTTTATGAAAAACGAGGAGGAGCTAGAGCAGGATATCACAGATATTTTTTTTTGCTGTTTTTTTCGGGGACATCAATTTTTTGAGTCGCCGACATTCTATAACGAAGAAATTTTCTAGAGACGATCGAGGGGGCAAGTGCCCCCCTTAAAAAAAAAATTTTTTCTGCGTTCAATCAACTGTCTCGTGGCGGAACTACTTTAATCTCGCTCGTCACAAATGGTGTCAGGTGTGGGGATTCTCCATTTCGATTCCCAATTGGTTCAGGAAGAAGTCTCAATCAGAATGATATGTGGGTTATTATTAGATATCCTTTGTTTCCAACTACAACATGAATGCTTATGAAGCAATGAAATCAAAATGAACAAGCACCACACCCTGCAACATTTGTAACTAGCGGCGTCATTTTGAGATATTATATTATATATTTGTACAAAAAATCAAGTATTGGCCGCTTATTCTATAATTGTATGAAAATACTGATGGTGTCCAAGAATTTGCCAAATTGAATTTGCGGTCTCCATTTTCAACTTCACGTACCATTGGTGTATCGGCTGGTTTGGGAAATGTTGGGACCCCGCTCAAATACATGTTTCATTACAAAATGAAATCCCTCCCTTCCCCAAAATGGCAAAGACATTTATCTAGAAGTACTAACTATTTCTGCAAATAGTGCTGTAATCCCTTCTTGAAAACATCGTGCGTCAATGTCGAGTTCAGCATTTTCAGAATGCTGCTCCCCTTCTGATATATAATGGTGTCAAACATCTGCTCTATTTGGGCATTGTTCGTTACTTCGGTTTGTATGCTGTGTGTTGATTTCAGACTGTCGTAGTAGAGAGTATTGTAGATGTCTCGGATTTTCACGCTGCTGTATGCATGCCATTTGGGTCTCAACTGAAAAATAAATTTGTTTAAATTCATTGATGCATACAAAACATTCCCCACAATTCATCACAGAGCTGTCGGTCGTGGTCTGATTAAACCAAATATTATTAGTCTGTGTAAAAGTCAGTATTATGTTTGGTATAATTATGGTATATATATATATATATATATATATATATATATATATTGTTAGGATGGGGTGATTGTGGTTTGTTTTATTTTATTATTTTCAGACATCACAACAAAAAATTATTTTTTACTATTTTCAAATCCTTTTACCTAGTTGCCCTTTGAATTTAATTTGCTATGTTCATAAATAAATACCCATATAAATATTTCAAATGTCCGGCTATGTATTTTACCTTTTTCCCATTTGACTCTTTTACCTTACTTTCTTCACCTCAGCTAACTCAATCAGTACGCCTATGGAATATCAGGAGTAAGTTCTACTGTGGAGCCCTCTGGTAGTGTTCTTGATGTCAGTTTCAGAAAAATGGCAAATTGTTTTGATCAATTATTGAAAATACGCCAGAAATTCATCAAAATAATAATTTTCTTTATTCAGGAAGACTTACTTTATAACCTATTTTTGTAGGTTATGTAGTCTATATACCAATCTATGAAAGTTTTCCATCGAACGATTTCTTAAATAGGTTTATTTTTAAAATGCACTGAGTTTTGTAACTTTTATGGTTCTATTGTACCTGTGGCTTCTTGAAATGCAAATGTGCAGGGTCTTGGATCACTCTTCTGTTCTTGGAAACTGCCGTTCCAGTCTGCAATCCCCTTGTTCGACTGTGAATCCGTCCTCGGACTGGTATATGTATGGAACGAGAAGGTAAGATTCGTTATGTACCTTGTTTTTATCAGCTAATGTTTCTGGTATTTTCTTGTGGCGTAGTGGCAAATAACTGTGTTTGTAGCGAAAATATCCTTGATTTTCCAAATTAAATTTTGTTCTGTTGGTTCTTCCAAAAATATTTTTTCAATCTCCTCGGCTTGAGGATTTTTTTACCTCGATACCACATATCTTTTGTTTTCTCCTCAAATTCTCGGTTTTCACTCACTTTCTGTTGCACTTTTCATTATTTTCGTTTATTTGACAGACTGTATTCACTATTAGTTTCTAAATACCTTACTATATACATGATAAATTAAATATAATTTTAGACGTTTTCTGCTTTTCATATTTTCAATATTGATAATTTTGCATCAAGATCTTTCCTGGCATCTCATTGGCTATTGTGTTCAGATCTAATTTCATATACAGAATGTTCTAACTTTAACATTTTGTTGTCTGCTTGTGCTCAAAAATATATTAGTAAATTTTGATTTCTATCATTTTTATAAATTATGCCAATTGCCTGTAATGTTGAAAACATGTTTATTTAAAACATAGGTATCGACCAATATTATGTAAGGCTTCAGAAAAACGGTAGAATCCTCAGAAAAACTGTAGAATAACATAGCATAAATTACTAAATATGAACATTTGTTATTTTTTCAGTTTATAATTTTCATTTTAACTTTTTGAACATTTAACACGTACTTCTAAATATAACAATATATATATATATATATATATATATATATATGTATATGTATATGTATATATGTATAAAGGATGTGATTTTCTTGAACCAGATGTATATAATTAGGTTTCTTGTGGGTTTGGTTCATATCAGAAATGATGATCTTTTTTCAAATGGTAATTTTATTACATTTCCAACGTTTCGACTATGACCACAGTCTTCCTCGGGGATTTTTTCGGGGCTACAAAAATGTTTTTTTGGAATATTAACGAATGGAACTGAATCACTATTTAAAAAATAATGACTAACAACCAACCTACAAATGCCATTGCTTAGTATATTCTGTTGAAACTTGACACACATATGTAGTTCTGAGGACAGTACAACATAATGAAGGCCCGGAGTTAATCTGATGATGGGAGACAGTAGAGGGATCTCAACGGTTCACAGCAGCTACCTCGTGTAGGGATAATCTGTACATATATAATTACATGTCCTAACTAATTGACTCACTGATTGACTGATATACGATCAAAGCCCAGATCAAACCGATGGACCTAAGAGCTAAACTTTTGACAGCATATTGTTTTTATATTCCATCCCTGAAGGGGTGAAAAGGTGGGTGAGTAGCGGGGTGAAAGTGAAGGTATAGTTGGTTTTGAAATTGGAGTCAAGGAAATTCGTACTGGGGCTCTTCTCCACATATAAAGACAAATATGTTTCAGGGGTTTTGAAAATTCAACCCTAAAGGGGAAATTGGTAAATACATTTCGGTAGGAAAAAAAAAGGGAATTTTTGGGGAAAATTTTTTATATGTATTTCAGTGTTTTAGGAAATTCAACCCTAGAGGGGTGAAATGGAGGGTGAAAGTTTGTATGGGGGTTCCGTTAGTTTTCAAGTTAGGGCTAATAAAATTGGTATTTGAGGTCTTGTAAGGGATAAAGAAATACATGTTTCAGTGTTTTTATAAATGCAACCCCTAGGGGGTGAAAGTTTGTGTGAGGGTTCCGTTAGTTTTGAAGTAAGGGGCATAAAAAATGGTATTTGAGGTCTTTGTTACAAATAAAGAAATACGTTTCAGTATTTTTAGACATTTCGTCCCTAACGGGGTGTGTGAATTTGTAATAGTCGTCACAAAAAATAGAAAGTTGAACATAGACTGAGTCGCTGATAGCAGCTAGTTATAGTATATAACAGTTAATAGTTGAAGTGAGGTGGTTAAGTGAGTATTTTGAAAGTAATCAAATTAAGTAGGTAGTAATTGTAGATTTTAGCCACAAAAAAAATAAAAAATAAAAACTTTTAACAAAATATCAAACCGACGAAAAAAAAAATGAAAGGCAAAAAATCAAATGAACCTTTTTAGTCTAATAACTAAGGTCCAAAACTAATATAAGCAACTAATTTTGAGTCGGCGCCAAACAAACCATCAATGAAGAACATTAATTAACTTTAAAGAAATGATCAAAATAACATGAAAATGCAAAGTGAAATCTCCAGCGATAAACAATAACATTCCAAAATTGCGCTCTCCGCACGACCTCTCACAACGACATGTGCCCATGTGAGCCCATTCGTGTAGCTCGGAAATTTCCGGCGAAGGGACGCGCCGCCGCCGCGTATCTGGCTGCCATCATTTTCCGCTTTCCGTAACTAATTTGCTTGTTTGTTTGGCGCCGACTCAAAATTAGTTACTTACGAGCTTAGTTATTGAGTCTAAAAAGGATCTTTTTATTTTTTGCTTTTCAGTTTTTTTTTCGTCGGTTTAAGTTTTTTGTTTGTATTCAGATATTCAACTGAGCGAAGCACAGAAACATTAACGCCACATACGTAAAGCACAAAGGACATTCACAGAGAACATTTATCAATAATAATAATAAGAGTTTATAAAGAACACTGTTCCAATATAAAGAATATCAAAATATGCTTAGTTGCTTGGAATGAACTTAGGCCTATATTTGAATAAATAATTTGTTGTTTTAGGTTTTATCCTAGATTTAGGTTTCTCAGATGAATAATTGAAAATCTATATTTTTATTCTGAAACTGCATGGATGGTTCTTTAGATTAGAATGAGATATTTTTTATATTAAAAATAATGGGGAAACTTTCCTTTTGATGACTTTTCGGAAAATGTTGATTTTTCTAAACCATACAATATGAGTTTTTGAGGAGCACCAACTATTATAATGATATTTTCACTTTTGGAAATCAATAATAAAAAACTGTATTGTTCGTTGCATACATTTTGAGACGCGCTGTACATCATTTCACTCGAACAAATACTAATTTCTTTCTGCAGATTATTCATCTTATTACTAATCCTCGTCATTGAAAAGTAAATGAGGTAATAACTTTTAATAGTATTTACGTACACTTGTTATTGCAACTTCAGCCATGAATGTACCGAAGCCTTCGTTCAACCACAGGTCCGACCACCATTCCAACGTCACGAGATTTCCGAACCACTGGTGGGCCAATTCATGGGCGATTTTGGCCATGATGTGACTCCTTGTTCTGATACTTTTGGATTCGGGATCGAAGAGAATGGAAGATTTTCTGAAATAAAAATGATATCGGTGTAAGTTTTGCTATTCTCAATGGAATTTCCGGTATGTTTCTGATTTTTCAAAAGCTCTCTTGAATAAGACAGGAAGAATTCTATGCCATAAAGTTAGCAGAGTAATATTGATAATAATGAAATCAATTTGTTAATTTAAATATATGCTGTTGAGTGTTCACTACACAAATCTAAGGTAAAAAATTAAGCTATTTTCAGCACAAACATATTGACTATTGCACTAATAGTCCAGTATGTAGGAGTTTTTGTTCTACAAAAGGTGTGGTAGAAATTATTTTGATAAGGTAATGGGGGTAAATATGACCCACCTAAGGAAAACATAGATTTTCTCAAAAATTTATTTATAAAAAAAAATAACTACATGTTTCTAACATTATATTTGTACTACAAATTCACATATTTGATTTCTTTCTTTTGTTTACTAAAAACATATTTATTAGAAAAATATAAATTGTTGCATTTGGCCCTATTACCCACCTACTGTTGTTAATATGGCCCACATTAAATCAGCCTAATATAAAAAAAATCACTTCATGGAAAAAACTTTGAAATTAAAACTTGCCTTTTTGGATGAAACCAGAAAAAATAACACGGAAAACTTAAATCTATATGATTGGCCATATTGCCCGCCTGTTTCAGTATATTGCATTAACCACAAAAAATCTTGAAGAACAACTGGAACATTCGAAATCATCTTCGTCATCTGCTGTTAGGGCAACATATTCTTCGTGGTAGTATGTTAGGCACGTGAAGCACAGCCTCATATCAATTTGTTTGTCGGTATCGCATATCGAACAATACCAGGACTCTAATTGCTTCGAAGTTTTCGAAGTTGAAGGTTCTTGTAGTCCTGATGTGTCAAGATGATCTACAGATTCTTTTAGAAGGCGTTTTGTTACCATTTGGGCTTTATAATTAATAGCCTTCCGGTGGTTAACTTTTTTGTTGACTGGTTTGGTACCCTCAGAAGTAGACAAAAATCCTTAGAGGATTCGTTTAGATTCGATGATTTACCACTTTTTTGAGGGCTAGATCTAGACAAGCCAGTCTTGATCGGTTGGTTACGTATGTTATTCTCAGCTTCTGAATTGCCTTTTGCATTGTTGGCAGTCTTTCGAGGCTTTTCATTAATCCTACCAATTTCTTTATTCTTCTGAAGTTTGGTGATGGCAAGTGGAATTTTATCTTCGGAACAATATTCCGCATCTTGTCGTTCGTTTTGACTTACCGGTACATTTACAGGAGCAAATGCAGAATCTGGTATTAAGGAAGGGTTGAAGGGGTTTGAACAAGCGATGTTTTTTCCTTGGTGGAAGAGGGATGGTGTTGTGTCATAGCTGCTAACCGCATGTGAAAACAGAAAACTTTGTATTCCGCGAATAGTTTAAAAGTTTTCTGTTTTCTCTTTCAGCAGTTTTCCTTCTCCCCGGATTGGGAAGGTAGATGTTGGTTTTGGAAGCGGGCTCCAGAGTCTGCGATGTCTTCTGGTCTTCTGATCTCTGAAGATGCCAATGATGGCATTGAGTCCTTGCCAAGGTAGATGTTGGTTTTGGATGATCTTAATGCTGTCGGCAGAACTGAGAGATCGTCGTCTTCGCCAACGATAAAAACAGCATCGAGTAGGGGGAAATCGCTGTGTTGACAATCAAGACATCAGGATCTTCTTCAGCCTGCTCAACAGTGAAAGCAGCCTGTTCGTTTTTTGTCAGCATCGAAATCAGACGGGTTTTATTTTTTCTTTGGCTAAAAATCGTTCTTGAGAAACATGAACCGTCATTGTCTCATCGAAAAATACTTCAAACATCTGCTTTTTTGTTCGGCGAAGTCTTTCAGCGCTCTTTGTATTTTTCTTGTCACCATCAGATGGATATCCATCGAAAACAACCATCATAAAAAAATAAGAGACGGTCTATACGCGCTCTATGAAACGGTTGTTACGAAACCCATGGAAGGAAACTTGAAAAATCCTTAATAATAATAATAAAACTGTATAAAAAAATTACTTTAATTTGATTTCGCTATATAATTTATTAATAGAATTTCATTTTTAAATGATAAAAAATTAATATTTATTTTTACAATTATATTACTCATTAACGAGTTCATATATAAATTTATGATATCATTAATATAATAATTTTTACTGTAAAAAGATCAAATTGGACGAATCGTATCCGTTGAGGAATTATCCAAAAAAACAGGACACTGGGACTCCCGCACTACTAAAATATCCATAAGGATTTTTTCCAAAAAAAAGGTATATTACAAAATACGAAATGAAACATCAATTACTATGACAAAATATCTTGTGTTATTTGGGGAGGACTAAATTTTCATCAAAAACAAATACCCTTCCCAAACTATAACGATAAAATTTGAAAATTCTCAGAATACACAATAAAGCTTTATATTACCTGAACGAAATCAAACCCCAATTTTCCATGGCGGTTTTGCCAAAATTGGGTATAGCCAGCATATCCAATTTCGGTAGTGGATATGCCATATCGAAGTAGTCCTCCATGAACGTCATCACTTCCAACGTTAATTCAGAGCATATTCAGCCATATCGAGGTCTCCTTCGGGGGCCCAAATTTTTACCACGGGCCCAGGTGTGTTAGAGGAGATACTCTTCATATCGCTTATGGTGAAGCCTACTAGGTAGGTTGACATTGGGGGTGTTGTCTGGAAAGTGGTCCCAAACCCAGCCCAGGGTTTCGTTCCTATAACAAAATAGGTTTTGATATATTGACCGCATTCTCTATAAATGCAGTGGGAATAGAATACAGAGTGATATTTCTTTATTCATTGAAAGTTTACTTTCTGTCAGAACAAAGTTTTGGTGTAAGGGAGTTTCAAATATTACAGTTTGAAAAAAAGGAATTGACCCTGTTAATCACAAAATTCTTCTAAACAATATTGAAAAACTTGGGCATAAAAATGTAAGTTTAGAATTTTTTCCAAAATAGTATTTAATACTTATATTATGATAGATTAATGAAAAATTCGATTTGTTTGAAAATATGAACAGGGTTTTCATAAAATCAGATGTGGAAGCAGTTGATTTCTGTTAGATATTATAAAAAAATTAATTTTTATCCGCAAGGTTCAGTTTTGGCTCTGATTTTCTATCAGTATAACCAATATTAAATCAAATAGCAAACAAGAAACATAGATGAAGACATCAAATCTGTTGAATATAAATTGAAAAAAAACAGCTCACATAATATTCAAACACACAAATATAAAATATATCAAAATGCATCTAAACCTAAAAGATAAATTAATCAATGGAGTTGAACACCATCCATAATAATAATTGTTAATTGATAAAAATCTCGATTTTGAAGGTCATATAAATAAAAATTGAAAAATCCATAACTATTCTGATTGGAACAATCAGAAAATATGTTTTTTTTTAAATAATTTTGTACAGAATTGAATCTATAATGCCCATATTATTTCGATTCCGATATTTAATAATAATAAATCTATAAAAAATACTTACATTGGTTCCGTTTCTCTTAATGGCATATTGGACAAGACCGTCATATTGGTTCTCCTTGCAACGCTAATTTCAAATGTGGCCTTGAAGTTTGGTTCATCAAAACATGGCAAAACTCGCCTGGCGTAAATTGGTTGAAGATGGGTTGTAGCCAACCACCTGAAGAAAGATAACATTCATGCCTTTTCGAGTACAAAATATATCGTGTTGAGACAGAATAAGACCGACAAACTTCGACTACAGATTCCTCACCTCATTTCGAGATGAAAAATGGCCATCAAGGTATGTCCTAAAATGCATCCCCTCTGAGATACATGGTGTCGAAAGTACGAAAAAAAATAAGATTTAATTTGTTTTCTCCAAAATTCCTGAAGGTAAAAATTTGAAACTTGGTACACTAATCAACGTGCTGATTTGAAGTTATAATTTTTATTTTCGTAAACCAGTGGCGTAGTTACGGTGGTATGTGGTCATATGTTCCTTCATATTTTCTTGGGACAAGTGAATGGACAAATGAGCGTTTGACATCAGTTCGGCTCATCGATACTGAACCCTAAAAGTCATGACATTCCATGTGCCTAAAATTTGAGGTTTCTGAGATAATTTTTTTTTTCTTTTTTTTATGTTCTGGTTCCCACGAAAAGGGATATCCTGTAATGTTCAGAGAACATCGTGGGAACCAAGGGAAAGAAGGTAGGAGTTGGTGTTCTTCTTAAATTTCTGGAGGTTGTATGCCTCGGGAAACACCTCCCTAGGCAATGAGTTCCAAAGCCTCGCTGTTCGTTGGATGAACGGGTCTTTGGAAAGTGATGTTCTGCAGGTCTCCAAAGTGACCACGGAGGGGTGTGATGACTGAACTTGACGGGTTAGTCTCGAAGAGACTGCCAAAGCAGGAACGATTGTTGATATTTCAGAAGAGCATCGCCCATGAAAATATCTATAAAATAGAGACAAATCGCCAACTTTTCTACGGTGTTCCAGACAAGTGAGCGAGTTTGTAAGCGAGGCATCACCGACGAGACGAATTGCCCTTTTTTGGACAGAATCCAATAGCCTCAGGATATGTTTAGGTGCCGCGCTCCAAATATGGGAACAGTATTCCAGGACAGGTCGGATCTGTGCCTTATAGATCATAAGCAGCTGAGTGGGGGTGAAATAGCTCTTGGCACGAAACAAAAAACCAAGTTTTTGGGATGCACTTTTGGCAATGGACCTCACGTGATTTTCCCAGGAAAGGTTATTGCTGATAGTAATACCAAGCATCGATATGGATGAATTGAGAAAAACTGAAGATATGTCCTTAGTAGATGCATCATTTCCTATGTGCAATAATCGCATAATGCTAATTTCTTACAACATATCGGAATATGTGTCAACCTCCTGAACATTTTTTAATTCATTCAATTAGAATGAGACCGATAACTCCATTTTTTCATTCAACATATTATTTAATCGAATCGATGTCGTGGATTATCTGATATGTTACCATACTTTAGATGAGAGTTAAGGTCTGAAATAATTTTTGCGAAAAACTGAAGATAAGTACTCTTGATTTGTTCAAGTTTATGTTGGAGTATCATTTTCAAAGCCATTTCTGATTGAATTATCTAGGAAAATATTATCCAATCAACATGTTTTTGATGAAGAAAAACAATTATTGTGTATTATAATCTACTTAAATGATTTCTTTCGATTCGTGATAACTAGTTGCAAAGTCCGAGCCTTTCATGCTAGTTTGTGGTAGGCTGTTCAGTACACCACTGATCAACGCATAAAACATAAACGAAATTTGGAACTAAAAAGAAACGTAGCCTGTATTCATTGTTCCCGGTAGAAACACACTGATATATCGATACTTACATTAGACATAATTAACAGTACCCCAAACTAGTCATAAGCAAAATATACTATCATCTGTCAAACTAATCGCGGAAAATACTAATGATCCTGAAAACTGGGTATTATATAGGAATCTGAAAACTGATTACAGAAATTCAATCACTTCTACAAAAAAAAGCTGCATGCGATAATTTTTTTTTAATACTCATAACATATCAAAAGACAGTTGGCGTATTGTTAATTGTGAGTTCAACAAAAAACCTAAAAACAATGACATAACATTTTTTAGCCCTGATGAATTCAATGATTTTTTCGGAACAATTGCAGATTAAATTATAAAAAAATTAGCAAAGAGTTGTCTTACAATCTCAGATCTACTTAGAAAATTACCAGCTCCAAAATTTTGTTTTTTCCTAGCTCCAGCAACTCCAAACGGGGTCTCATCAGCGATAAATATATTGAAGAGATCTGGTTCAGAAGATGCTTCCTTTATTATAAATAAATGTTTTGTTGATGGCATTTTCCCAGAATCATTCAAAATTTCCAGAGTTTTACCACTTTTCAAGAAAGATAATCCCTAGATTTTAAATAACTTCCGTCCAATTTCGATAATAAATATATTTTCCAAAATCATAGAAATTTTACTGAAAGATAGACTAACACAATATTTTGAATCGAATAACTTTTTATCTAACAATCAGTTAGGATTTAGACAGAAGAAATCTACCATAAGGGCGTTGCTCAAAATCATAGGGGACATTGTCGAGGGCCTGGAAAATAAGCACCATACCAAGACGTTCGATTGTGTCTCACATGACCTCCTCTTAGAGAAATTAGAGTATTATGGGATGAGAGGAATACCTCTTAACTTATTTTCCTCATACTTAACTCACAGGCAACAAATGGTGAAAATAAATGCTACAGCATCAAACCTCAAAACCATTACACATGGAGTATCTCAGGGCTCTGTTCTAGGACCATTACTTTTTATCATTTATATCACACAACACTGCTACCATGCTCTTCGCAGACGATACTTCATTATTGAATACTTCATCTGAGTTTTTTATTCTGTCAGATACATAAAAAAATTCAATAAATAGTGCTGAAAATTGCTTTGCTGCAAATTCCTTGCAACTCAACGCTGATAAAACCCAACAGCTGATCATTTCAAGCAACAGCCAGTCCATTTCAGAGGCACACTGCAAACTTCTTGGGATTACAATCGATGATTCTCTCAGCTGGTATAACCATACATAAAATCTAAATAGCGGGCTCTTCAGCATATTATTTCTCTTAAGAAGATTGAGGTGTGTTCTGAGTCCGGAAGTGTTGAGGCAATTATACTTCGGTTTATTTCACTCCCGCATTAGCTATGGCACCATCATATGGGAAAATTCTAACAATGCACAAAAAATGTTCAAGTCACAAAAAAGGCCGTCCGAATGCTAGCCGGTGCAGGCTTCAGAGATCATTGTCGTCCACTATTTATGAAAATGAGAATTATGCCTCTACCATGCTTATATAAATACCAAACTTTATGTGAAATACACTCTATTATAAGAAATTATAGCTTGATTTCTGACATTCATAAATATGAGACAAGATCAGCTGACCACTTAGCTCTACCCTTTTTGAGATTGACTAAATCAAAATTGAACACTATCATTTGAAACTTCATAATAAGTTAAGTTCAGAGTTGTAAAAAACATTCTCATAGATAACTGTTTCTACAGTGTAGAAGAATTTTTAAATTCGTGAAAATTTGTTTTGTCTCCATGTCCTAGTGTTAACTGTTTTTATTTACCATTCGATATTTTAATAATTACCAAGTATGTACTTGTCTCAATGCAAAACATGATTTACTGCATGTCTGTTATATATTTATATTGTAAATATTTTCTGTTTATTCTCGTACTTAAAACCTAGATGTAAAAAGCAAAATAAATCTATTCTATCTATTCTATTCTATATCCCGGTGTTAAAATTATATATTATACCAAAATTGTTCGAATTAATCATTTTCGAATACACTTTGAATATGCGATATGCGACAACATGGATTTATCAAATCTATTTGAAATACTGAATATATACTAAAGAGTCTCAGTGAGAGAGTTCAAGTGGACACCATTTATACCGATTTCAACAAAGCTTCCGACAAAATCGACCATGAATTGTTAGTACATAAGCTGATAGGCGGAAACGGTTCATACGTGACGAATCGTCAGTAAATTGTTTGTATTGGTAACTGTCAAGAATAGTTAGAACAACATCGGATGTACCTCGAAGCTCACATATGTGCCTCCTGCTTCAAGTTCTCAAAATATCTCATGTATATCGATGATCTGAAAATATTTAAGACAGTAATACATTCGAAGGACTCTATGCTATGCTACTTTATTTTGATTTCAATTCAGGAAAAACTCATGGAAATATACTCAAATCAAGTCTATATTTGTAGCATTTGACATAAGTGATGCCATTTTCTCAACATGAATTTTTCATCGACAATTCAACTCGTGTATGAAAAATCGCATATGCCACAGTACAATTGTCAGTTTTACAGCGACAAAAGTTAGCTGCAACTTTTACAGCGACAAATGCACTAGTGGTTTTTTCACTTATTCATTTGTTTATCAATTATCGCGGTGTTGGTTGCCAAAATAAATGGTTTGACATGTTTGTCTACAACTTATTGAATTTCTAAGCACTAACAATGAGTCTATTCGGTGAGTCTACGAACGCCGAAATTAGTCAAATTGTTAATACCTGTGTGCCTACTAATACAGTTGCGACGCAATCATCAATCTGGCGACAATTTTCTACGTTTTGCGATGCAAAAAGATATAAATTTGAGCCAGATACTTCCATCGAGAAATTGAATGTAATATTGCAAGATTGGGCATTCAATATACGAAAAGGCAACGGAGATGACTACAAAGAAGCGGTAGTTAAAACAATTTGGAACACCACCGCTAAAATGCTACAAAGTAAATATTATAACGAATTAAATATTGTATTTAACACTTTCACGGAGGTTCAGTTTAATTCATCACGAGCTGCACGTAATGCTGAACGTAAAATCCTACAATAGTCTAGTCAACAAGTGCTTTTTGGACCAACTTTTTTCAGCAGTCTCCAAAAATTATGATCGAGGTGTCATTCGATTCGGAATGACATCTAGATGCTTTTTGGAAAAAATGAAGTTCCGCTTGCAAAAATTGTAAAAGTCATTAACAATTAACTAAAAAAAAGGATGCTTTGGTTTTTTCCAAATATCTCAAAAACTAATCTGAAAAGAGATTCAAAAAGAGGGGGAAATTTCCTAAAAAAAGGTTTGATTCTTGGAATTGTAGGATTAATATTTATAATTTTCCCAGGGGGATGAAAATACGGCCGAAAACGGGTACTCTGGCTTGGGCAAGCCGCGCCCACTTTGGACACTTTAACAATAAAAATTATTTAAGCATACTAAATATGAAAATAAAAAATTGAAAAAATTCAGACACTAACTGAACAGATGCACGAACAATAATCCGCTTGAAAAAAAATTTTATCACAATTTTTCAATTAGTTATTCAATAGTTAATTAATAGTTTTTTTCTGCTTGAACATGAACATTGCAAGTGTGATAATTGTTAAACTATAAATTTAAGATTTTTTTCTATTTGAATCTAATTCAAACTTAATTTCGTTGTTGCAAAATTAAATACTTAAATTAATCATTGAAAAAAATTTTTTTATCAGTAACTGCATAGAAATAATTTTTAATTTTTTTTATCTCCAATTGTTTAAAAAATTGTTATAAACAAATGCGTTGTTCATAAGATAATTGAAACTTTTTTCAAGGACTTTCAATCTTTGATACAAATAATGATTTTTAAAAGAAAAATTGTTCCATAAAAAAATTTTTTTATTGCTTTAAAACGCATTTGTTAATTAACAATTATTTTCTCCAACTTCTAATTAATATTAAGGAACCATTTTTTCTTCATTTCGAAAATTTTCGAATATGCGATATTAGAACAACTACTGAATTTCATGGAAAAAAATAAGGCAATTGCTGAAAACCAGCACGGTTTCCGTACTGAACATTCTACAATTACAGCTATTCACAGTTTTTACGAAAAAATTTTACTCTCCCTGGAAGAAGGCGAAGGCGCGGTTGGTGTATTCTGTGATCTCAGCCGTGCCTTTGATTGTGTTCAACATGACATTTTATTGGATAAATTATTCAGATACGGAATCCGGGGCAAACTTCATGAATGGTTTTCGTCATATCTCAAGGGACGTCTTCAGAAAATCAAGATAAATCACGTGGCGAACAATGAAAAATTGGTATTTACTTCCTAGTGAACTTCCGATAGGAATAGGAGTTCCTCAGGGCTCAGTATTGGGCCCTATTTTGTTTACACTTTACATCAATGAATTACCTCTAATCCTCCCGAATGCATTTACCTGTTTGTATGCAGATGATTCCACGTTATTATTCACAGGCAAATCTGAGGTACAAATTCAAAACAACATTAACACTACTTTTCAGTCACTTCGTAAGTGGTTATACGATAATTCTCTTTTTCTGAATAGTACTAAAACAAATCATATAAATTTTCACACCAGACAGAATAAAAATAACCCAGCAGTAGAAATAACTATAGATGATCAAATTATAGACAAGGTGGAATGCTCTACTTTTCTAGGTATTAGACTTGATCAGAATGTATCCTTCAATACTCACTGTAAAATTTTAGCCAATACACTGAGTATTAAATGTTTTCAACTAAGATCTCTCAAATCTATAATTGACATACAGGGACTCCTGCTCTTCTATTTCGGGGAAATCCAATCCAGATTAACATACGGAATAACCATCTGGGGTAGTTCTTCTGCAGTTAATGAGGTTTTTCTGGTGCAAAAGAGGATTATGCGATGCCTTGCTAATGTTCCCAATGGTACCTCATGCAGGGATCT
Source organism: Gonioctena quinquepunctata (assembly GCA_018342105.1). Lineage (NCBI taxonomy): Eukaryota > Metazoa > Arthropoda > Insecta > Coleoptera > Chrysomelidae > Gonioctena > Gonioctena quinquepunctata. The sequence goes on from JAFIRS010001175.1 coordinate 221,872, forward strand.
ATTCAAACAATTTAAAATTCTTCCTCTCTATGGCCTACATATATTGGAACTTTTAACATATATACACAAGCAACGCAAAACTTTGGTTAAGAATAACTCACTACATGATCATCATACAAGATCAAAAAATAATTTCCATCTACCCAATGTTCGTTTAACAGTATCTCAGAAATCTGCAGATATACTGGGACTAAGATTATATAACGTTCTTCCTGAAGAACTAAAATTGATAGAAAGAGTGCACACATTCAAAGAAGAGATAAAAAGACTTCTTCTCGCCCTCTGCCCCTATAACATTAATGAATTTTTTGATAGTTTTAGATAAAATGTTTTGTCTGTCTATATTTTATATCTTATCTTATACACTTTATTTTTATATTTTTATATCTTATCTTATACACTTTATGTAAACCTTGTTTATATCTGACTTGTCCGATAGCCTCACAGCTCTATGGATTAAATAAAAATTGAATTGAATTGAATTGAATTGAATTGAATTGAATTGAATTCAAAAATCATTATTTGTTTTTCTTCTGATTTAAAAAAAAATCATTTTATTTAATTTTTCATTGTTTATGCAATAAACAATTTGTTATAATATAAACAAATAAATTTTTACCTTATATTTTTTTTCTATTCTACTTTCTGTACAAAAACAGAATATTTTTTTTTGTTTTATTATTATTTTTTTAATTTTTAAATATAAGTTCTTTGTAACTTCGTCATTCTTACCTGGTTTTTCATCCTTAAAATTATTATAATTCATAAACTAATCGAGATACGATGAAAATACTTATTTATTCTCCATTAGATAAAGAACAAATTTAGCTGAAAAGTTTTGTTGTTACTTATTTATTTATTAAATTTATAGCAATTGTTGATGAAAAATACTAAGGGAGAAATTTTTTTTGCTTTAATGCTTAAAAATCTTATCAACTATTAAAATATGACTACCTCATTCAAGTATCTTATCAATTATTGTTCATTACTCAACATGGCGAGCATGGCAAATATGGTAGGATTCTATGCAGAGAACTACAAATTTTCTAAATCAAATACTGTCAAAACTCTAATATCAACAGTTCCAACGGTAGATTTGGACGGTGAGAAAAAATGTATAAATACTTCTTTACTATTTCAAAGAATTGCAGTTGTCATGATGAACGATAACTCCACGATAAATAACGCTCTCTTTTTTGAACTGGCCCGCTATCCAATGGCTCTATTTGACGATAAAGGCATAATGAGAGAAGCAAAAAAATCAGAGCTCTACGACGTTTTGAATTCTTCACCATTAAACTTATCGGAGTTAACTGAATGCCATTTTGTTGTCGATGGAGGATTCCTGTTGCACAAAGTTGTATGGAAGGATAAGACAAGATTCAGCGGCATAATAGCTGATTATAAGAGTTTCATTTTTAGTCATTACTCACGTACAACTTCGATCATTTTTTGTGGTTATGATGAAACATTCCGAAGCGTGAAGTCCTATGAAAGGTTTAGACGAGCCACTAAGGAAGTTGCACCGGAAATTTCATTTGAAATGGACATGAAGCTGATAGAGAAAAAAGACGTCTTCTTATCCAATGTCAAGAACAAATCTCGTTTTATAACTAAATTGAAAATTACTCTTGTATCGGAAACTAACTTATCAATTAAACAGGCGAGAGAAGACGCCGACACTCTCATCATTAAAACGGCAATAGATCTTGCTGAAAAACCCCCGATAAAAAAATTGTTGTGGATGGAACCGACATTGATCTAGCCGCATTAATGATTGCATTGACACCTAGTCACTTCAATATTGTTATCAACAGCCACGTGCTTCTTTTAAACAACTAGATACAATCTATGAAAGCACGAAGAATCAACATCTAAAAGATATTATACTCTTCGTTCATGCTTTTACGGGTTGTGATACAGTGAGCTCAATTTTTGGCAAAGGGAAGAAGAAATTATTAGTTTTGATTATAAAAAACGATGGGATGAAGCAGTATGTGGAAATTTTTTATGATCCCTGTGCATCCACTGAAGAAATTAAGGAAGCTGGAGAAAGATTGATGCTGTCTTTGTATGGATAATTCAAAACCGACGTAACTGCGAGTCAATGCCGTGTTTCCAAGTTTATGGACCTTTTGAAGAAGTCTAAAAAAGCCATAAATTTAGCGACTTTACCACCTACGTCAACAGCATTGAGTTATCATTCATACCGAGTGTATTACCAAGTTCAATATTGGCTTGGTAACAACGATCTCAATCCGGAAAATTGGGGCTGGATAAAGACAGAAACAATGTTTTTGCCAGTTCGAACAACCGATAAATTAGCTCCTGATGAACTATTAAAATTAGTTCACTGTAATTGCCTCAAAAATTGTTCGAAAAGATGCGGATGCAGGAAGGCTGGTCTTCCATGTTCGTCTCTCTGCAAGCATTGCAAACGAGAGAGTTGCGATAATTGCAAAAAGATTGCGATGAAAGATGATAATGACGAATTCGGCGATGTTGATGAAGAAAACGCTTTACAAAATGAGAATGAAGACGATAGTGCCTGTGCTGATTATGCCGTCTCTATTGGACAACTTGTGGAGTTTGCTGGGGGACGAAGAGAACGATGAAAACATAAGACAAGAAGAAACTGTAGACTACGAGCCACCATCAAAGAAACGTTCAAAAAAATAAACGGAATGTAAAATAAAATGTAAAAAAAAAATATTATAAATGTTAATAACTACTTATAAATAAATTTTGTTAAATGAAAAACAATGTAAATATCATTCTTCCTTTCTAATACGCTTAGGCTAATGAAAATTTTTGTTTACATAGTAATATTCAGAGTTTGAAGTATAATTAAGTGATATTAAAATGTAAAAGGTAAAAATGTTGGGTAATGAACAATAATTTCAGCTAAATTTGTTCTCATCTAATGGAGAATAAATAAGTCCTGAGTATTTTCATCGTATCTCAATCAGTTTATAAATTATAATAATTTTAAGGATGAAAAACCAGGTAAGAATGACGAAGTTACAGAGAACTTATATTAAAAATTAAAAAAATAATAATAAAGAAAATAAAAAAATAAAAAAATCATGTCTGTTTTTGTGACAGAAAGTAGAATAGAAAAAAAATTCCGGGAATCAAGAATTTTTTTAGGAAATTTCCTCCTCTTTTTGAATCTTTTTTCAGATTTGAAAAATCTTTATTAGTTTTTGAGATATTTGCAAAAAACCAAAGCCCTCTTTTTTTTTAGTTAATTGTTAATAACTTACAATTTTTGCAAGCGGAACTTCATTTTTTTCAAAAATCATCTGTCCGAATCGAATGACACCTCGATCATAATTTTCGGAGACTGCTGAAAAAAGTTGGTCCAAAAAGCACTTGTTGACTAGACTACAAGCACAACCCGAAAAGAGAAAATCTAGTGCATCAACTCTTAATAAGTCTGAAGTATTTGCAATGGCCAGATTATATGACGAAAATGAACCGGAAGGACTTCAAAAGAAATGATATCACATTCTGGCGTTTGAATTAGCTTGGCGCGGAGGAGAAGCAGCTTTCTGCAAAACCACTTATTTCGTATCTGAAATTGAAAATAATGGAAAAGAAACTGGACGTATCGACTATAATCCTCTATTTTCGAAAACGAGACAAGGCGGTAACAATAAATTATGTGACAGCAAATGTATTACGCCTAATACTTTAGAGGAAGATATTTGCCCAATACGTTTATTTAAAAAGTTAATGGATAAACGAGACACTTTTATAACATTGGACAGAGTATTTGTTACACCAAATCCCTTTTGGAAGAAGAAAAAATTTAAAGGTTGTTATAAGAATGTGCCGATTGAAATAAATGAAATTTTCAAATGTTCAGCACAACGTATTGGTATAGATGTCAAACGTGTCAAAATTACAAATCACTCAAATCGAGCGGCAGCAGTTAGCGAATTAGGTAAAAGCGGAATTGAAGAACAAGCTCTAATAAAAATAACAGAACACAGCAATTCATCATCAATAAAACCATACTTACAAGTTGATAAGAACTTTTTAACAAAAAATTAAACCGACGAAATACGGAACTAAAAAGTAAACAATAAAAAAAACCTTTTTAGTTTCAATAATACGAAGGCGTAGAAGTGCCACACTTTTTTTTATTTTAGAATTCCGACTTGTATCTCGGAATTCCAACTTGTATCTCGGAATTCCGACTTGTAAGTCGGAATTCCGACTTGTATGTCGAGATACAAGTCGGAATTCCGAGATACAAGTCGGATTTCCGACTTACAAGAATTCATTTAATGATCTTCGTAGAAAAAAAAAACCTCTCGTGCAAATATAAGTGAAAAATCACGCAGAATTCGATTAAATATCACTCACCTGTCATTTTTAGACATATCCTTGTAGTTCGTCTTATACAATCCCACCAAGTTGTCCAATATATCCCCGGAATATTTAATGTCAACAGTGTAAGTCATGCCAGCTACCAGGGGGTTCAACATGATGATCTTCAGTTTCATATTTTCGACGTCTCTCTTAATGGTGATTATCCTCAACTCGATTTGCTTTTTCAGAATGACGATTTTCTCTGTTGAAGGCTCCACAACGGGCATACTGGTGGTTTCCATTTCCGGTTCTCCAGTGGTAGTGGAGTCCGTTGAAATGTCTTCAGGTGAAACTGTTATATTGGTAGGTTCTTCACCACTTGTCGTGGTAACGTCTCTTCTTGATATATTGTGAGAATCATTTATGGTTTCGTTGACGATGAGAGATTCCGAATCGATTTCAACCTATAGATTATTTAACATTAAAACCCATTAGCGCCTACCGGGCCCATATAGACCCACCTAACCCCTTCCTAATCATTAGGTACAGGCATGGACAAGAACAATCTGTATCAATACAGATTGCGTTATCATGTTAGATATAGACTAGGAGGAATCGGCGCATGAATACCGAAAACTATTCCACCTCAATTTTTTCATGCGATCCTCTTCAAATTGCCCTACTGATGATATAAATGCATGTTGCCATGGGGCAACCCCATGCCATATTGTTTAAACCGAAATTGTTTAAACAATTGCAAGAAATTGTTATTTTTCAACCGGACAATTTTTTTTTATATTCTTTATTGAAATACAAATTAAAAAGGTCCATGACTTTTCACGATAAAGTTAATCTTTTTAGAGATATGAATTTTTAAAGGATTGAAAAATCTCAAATTTGGGTATTTTTGACCCATGAAATATATATAATATATATAAAAAAAAATATAAATAATATTTTTTAATTCTTTATACAATAGTTAATAATATTCTTAATAGATATTTAAAAAAATTCATTGTTTATACCTGTTTTTATTGTTAATTTCGCGCGCTCACAAGTATGCGTCGTACCGGTTTGTGAAATTTTACCTGCTTGACACGCATGTACGGGTTGTGATACGAATAGTAAAATTGGCACAAAATAAAAGCTTTAGAAATAATAAAAGTAAAAGAAAATCGTGATGCTTTAGTCCCTCTTGGCAATGGCTTGGATTTAAGTACTAAGGAGTTAAAAGGCTTAGAAAGATTGTATTTAAATATTTTGGGTAAAAAAGGTAACACGGCGGATGAAGCTAGACAAAGTATTTTTTCTCATTGCTTTGGCACTAATATTAATTTATCGAAAATTCCGTGCACATCAGATGCCTTGCATTTGCATGCACTTAGAGCTTCTGCTCAAACATACATTTGGAAAAATGCATTGAATCCCCAATATGAAACATTAGATTTTACGAATTTCGGATACAAACTAGAGAATGGTACTTTGCTACCTTTATTTATAAATAAAAGCCCATTTCCAACTGATCTTAAAAAATTGTGTAATTGTAAGAAATCCTATGCAACCAAAGCTTGTTACTGTAAAAAAAATAATATTAGTTGCATACTTCTATGTGGTTGTGATCCAGAAGACTGTAAAAATATAATATATAAAAATGATATTGATAATAAATACTTATTTTTAAATTTTGTTCCATTATTTCATACTTCTACATCTATAACCTTCGTTTGAAGAAGATATTCAATGTAATTACTTTCTGTTTTAATAAAAAAAAAGTAATATAAACTGATAAAAATGTAATTTTAATTACATGTTCCGATTTATGCTTAAATAACTTTTGTAAAATTGATTCCAGAAAAAAAAATTGTAAAAAACAAATTGTAGACAATTTCATTATTAATAACATTGCTCTCTTTAACAATCTTGATAAAGTTAATAGTTTTCAAGATAAATGATAAATAATAATTCAGCACACAGAGTCAGAGAGAGACGGCGATACTTAAAGGTAAGCGACTCATACTTGTGAGCGCGCGAAATTAACAATAAAAAACAGGTATAAACAATGTTTTTTTTTTAAATATCTATTAGGAATATTATTAACTATTGCATAAAGAATTAAAAAAAAAATTATTTATATATTTTATTTTTTTTAAATATATTTTTCATGAGTCAAAGTACCCAAATTTGAGTTTTTCGAACTTTAACTTTATCGTGAAAAGTCATAAACTTTTAATTTGTATTTCCATAAAGAATATAAAAAAAAATTATCCGGTTGAAAAATAACAATTCCTTGCAATTGTTTAAACAATTTCGGTTTAAACAATATGGCACGGGGTTGCCCCATGGCAACATGCCTTTATATCATCAGTAGGGCAATTTGAAGAGGATCGCATAAAAAAATTGAGGTGGAATAGTTTTCGGTACTCATGCGCCGATTCCTCCTAGTCTAATAAGGTACTGGAAGAGTACACCGAAGCAGTGTTTATGCGTATTTTGAGATTCAGCTGGTTGTGACAGGAGTTTGTTTTTAGTGCAATTATGCAATGGATGAAAATTGCTGGTTTTAATTACGGTAAGTAGATTTTAATATATTCTAGGAATTATCACCCAATTATAATTGTTGTTAAAACTTGCTGAAAAGTATATATTTTTGAGATTACTTTTCGAAATTACTATAAAAGTTTAACTTTTCTTTATACCGGTGTGTAAATGTTAGTGGTCCCATATGGAACCGCTAGGCGCTAAGCTGAAATCAATTGAGATTTTTGTATTTTAGAAGAATCACAGTTCAAGGTGCACTAGATATACCATAAGCTTCAGACAATGAAGGCGAAGTGACAGATTCCATATGGAGCCCAGATCCTGATTCACTTAATTTATGTACTACAATTTCAATAATATCTGACAAGAATCAAGAATCATCCGAGTCAGGGTGGTAGACTATCTACTCCTGTGGGTGAAAGGCTACGTGTGTCTGCTAACATGAGACAGGATAGGCTTGATTTTTGCGTAATTCCAGTCCCAGAGGGCATAAGAAAGCGATGTGCTGCCTCAAATTGTTCCGAAAAAGTTAGAACAATGTGTAATGAATACCGAGTTCGACATTGCATACGTTTCTTGGAAGATTTTCAATGCTAATAGTAGTATAGGAGCCCGATATAAAACGACCTTCACCGATATGTTTATTCGATGAAACTTATTTTATATTTAATTTAATATGTCAATAAATATATTGCATATGGGTTGCCTAACAAATTTCAGTCCAGGATATGATTAATTAATAATTGAAAAATATATTTTTTTAAACATTTCACCGGTTTGATTATTAGACAAATTCTATATCAATCGAAAGTATGAAGTCCATAGAATATGCAAACGTTAGGTTGCCTATTCTTTTCCGGTCACAACTCTCGGGTAGCCAGGTATAAACAGGTAAATCGATACTAGCATTTGCACCGGTCTGATTATTGAATTGAAATTAAATGAAAATAAAGATTATTTCATTATGAACACGGTGGTATAGGGTTGCCTGCGAAAAATCAGTCCCGAATTCCGGGAGTGAATTATTGCTGCGAGTGAATATGTGCGACTAAATAAATAAATGAATAAATAATTTTATTTTCCAATAAGACATATAAAATGTATAGGAATAGTCAGTATACAATGTAAATAAATAGTAAATATATAGTATACAGTTAAAAGTAGAGTATTGTCAGCGGTAATTAACACACACACACACACACCCACACATAAACACCTATGCTCAATGTACACATTTTGATAAGATCTAGCTAACTATTGAAATATTCTTCCAGCGAATAGAAGCATTTTTCAGTCAAGAATTTTCTCAAGGAGCTACGGAATTTTTTAATATATTTAACTTCTCTTAAACTTTCAGGTAAATGGTTGAAAACATACAAACCCATTATTGTGGGTGAATTACTTGAGACCTTGTATTTTGTAAAGGGAATATGGTATTTTTTCTTTTGGCGTGTGGTCACGGAGTGGAAGTCGCCCGTTAGAACGAACTTTTGTCTATTTTTAAAAATAAATACGGACAGTTCATAAATATAGACTGACATGACGGTCAAGGTATTCAAATGTTTGAAGAGGTCCCTGCAAGAATGAGTGCTTGGAACTCCCGCTATTATTCTAATAATTCTTTTTTGTGTCGAAAAGACATTTTTTGCCAAGGTGGAGTTGCCCCACAAACATATTCCGTACCTAATTCGTGACACAACCTGTGCATGGTATAGGGCCACTAGTTGGGGAATTTCAAGTATATGTTTGAGATTCCTGAACATGAAACATATAGAGTTCAGTCTTTTCATTAGGTTTGTACAATGACCCTTCCAACTTAAGTTTTCGTCAATAAGGAGTCCCAGAAAATTGGATTCCTCCGAACTATCAATGAATACATCATCACTTATCTTAATTCTTAGAGGATCACACTTTCTTTGATAGTTATGAAACCTTAAAATTTGGGTTTTCTGGGCGTTCATATTCAGGCGATTGGTACTGCACCAGTCTTGCATCATTTCTAGAACATTTTCTGTATCTTCAAGGATACGTAAATCATTTTTGTGCGAGATAATCAAAGACGTGTCGTCTGCATACATTGTTACATGAACACCTTTCAAGAATTTATCTAGATCATTGGAGTAAAATATAAATAAAATAGGTCCGAGGATAGATCCTTGGGGGACACCAATATTAATGGGTTTACTCTCCGAATTGACGATGCCAACACTCTCAGATTGGATATCAGGAACACATACGTACTGAGAACGATGATTTAGAAAAGATGAAATCCATTCTAGTGTTACACCTCGTACTCCATAATTATACAATTTCGATGTTAACTGATTATGATTGACCGAGTCAAATGCCTTGCTGAGATCACAGAAAATCCCAGCAGGGCACTCGCCTGCCTCCATAAACTCTGTGACGTTTTCAAAAAAAGCAATAATTGCTGAATTAGTAGAACGGCCGGATAAGAAGCCATGTTGGTTTTCGGTGAAGATATTGCATTTATACAAAAATTTCAAGAGACGGTTGAGAAATGCGTACTCAAATACTTTTGAAAGACTGGAAGTTATAGTAATTGGACGATAGTTATTCATGTCGGTAGAACATGCCTTTTTGAAAATGGGAATAATTTTTCCAACTTTAGACATTGTGGAAACTCACCGTTCAGAAAGGACAGATTTACCAGGTAGGTGAGAGGTTCAATAATATTATCTAAACAAGCCTTTATTATAAAAAGCGGGATTTCGTCCTGTCCTGAGGAATGTTTATTTTTAAGCTTAGATTCTAAGATTGTTTTCAGTTCGAGGGGGGTGAAGGGATCAAGAAAAAATGAGTACTCATTCATATCTATCTTGAGCTCGTCACTGATTTCAACACCGTTGTCTAGACTATGTAGCGGGGCATTTATAAAAAATTCATTAAATAAATGTGATACCTCGGTAGGGTTATCAAAGGTCATATCACCTTTTTTTATAATTATAGGTTCTTGCATTCTCTTTTTCGTGTTACTAAGTTCAGATATTACGTTCCAAGCCGTTTTGTTGACGTTGCTGGAATTTGCGATTCTATTTTGGTAGTACCTTTTTTTCGAATCTCTAATTAAATCTTCATGATCTTTCTTAGCTTTTTTGTACTGACTCGTTAATTGAGGGTAATATTTTTTAAGATGGTGTAAATCCTTCAGTTTTATACTGGATTTCTTAATTTCATCCGTAATCCATTTTTTGTTGTTATCCTTATTTTTATCAAAATATTTTTTTAGTGGGAAATGTAAATTGAAATGAAATACAAAAATATCCATGAACGCACTGAAAGACGGCTCGAGGGTTGCGTGTTTAAACACATCATCCCAAACATCTTTTGAGACAGCATTATTGAAATTAAGAATGGATTGCTCGTTGAAACTTCTTCTTATTTGAAAGGGTTTTTTTGCCTTTTTCTATTTTTTGTTCGGGAATCTCCAACAATACAGTACGGTGATCAGACAGGTCATTATCAACGACACAGACAACCGTGTCTGCCACGTTTGTGAAAATATTGTCAATGATTGTCGCTGAATGATGGGTGACTCTCGTAGGCCAGTGAACTGCGGGTGTCAAATTAAAACTATCTAAGATATGTGAGAGCTTGTTAAAATTAACACTGTCTCTGGTACAGATGGAGGAGTCAATATTGAAATCTCCTGATAAAGTGATGTATACATGAGGAGAATATACGAGCTCCAGAACTTTTAAAATATTTTCTAAAAAGACATCAATATTACTACTTGGTGAGCGGTAACAAGTTAAAATAACTATATTCTTGTTATCCAATTTGCAAGACAGGCCACAGATCTCAAAATCCTTCTCAACACAGAACCTCTCCAAATCTATTTGAGTACAGTACTGAGAGGTCTCAACCAACCATCCCATGCGATGTTTGAATTCCGTCCATTTAAAGAAAGAGAGTGCCCATGCTATTTGTTCTTGAAAATGAAAAGGATAGCGATAGACTCGTATATGCTGTGCATCATTTTGGAGTAGTTTATTATTAAAATAGAGGAATAGTTATTTAATTTTTTCTTAATCAATTAATTATTTATGTGTGTATATATTTTATGTGACACTAAAGTATATATACATCTTTAGTAAAAAAGAAGGTTATAGTAATACATATATAATACTAATCTTGCAAATTATATCTTAATTAAAAAAAACTTCTGTTCATTGTAAAAAATTATAAATACATTTTTTTTTTTTTTAATTATTCAGGTTCCTAGTCATCGGGCATATAACTATGATCTCCAACTTCTGAACCTCCTTCGTCCTCACTCTCCGTTTCAGTTCTTTCGACAATGTCTTCTATCTTTAAAGGTGTATGATCCCCAATGAATCCTACTGGTTTTAAATATTCATCTAAGAACCAACCGCAGTTCTCAGGCTGAAGTTTCACGCATAATGGATCCGTTGCATTAAACCACATGGAATTAACGAAAATTTTCTGAATTAATGATATCCAGCATAGTGGTATGGAGTTGGAGACGAAGCCTTTTATTTTCTTTATTAAACTGCTCGCTGTCTTCTTCAGCAGAGTAATTTTTCATAAAAATGCGATATCTCGCATCATTCACGTTGATACCATACATACTAGTCGTAAATTCTTGAACGGTCTTCATTTTTTCATCAATGAAAATATCAGCAGCATCTGTTAATGATGCAAAAACTGTTTGATATTTTTCATTTTTCGAAAATAGCTGAAAAGGTTTTACTTTTCCTTTATTATAAAATGCTGCCGTGTAATCGCAACCTGTAAACGCATGGAAGACGGGAAGACTTTGGCATAATTTGATTCCTAACTTCAACGCTAAATCGGTGCAATTAATGCAATCAACAGTTTGATTATTAGTCTTTCTAGTTGCTGAACTGGCAAGCCAAAATTCTGATTCGATAAGTTTGTGCATATTTCCTAACAAAATAATCAAAACGTCAGTATCAGAGGCTTTAATAAAAATTCTTGAGCCTGGTTCCGCTTTAGAAGCATGAAAAATAATCCTTGTATCTGCCTCTTCGTGATGACATTCATAATTAGTTTCTTCAGAGTAGCACTGATGGTCGACGGTTAAAAATAATTTTTTGTTTTGGATTAATGTTACCAAATGGTCGTTTTCCCAATAATCAGCCAGAAACAGCACCAGAGCCTCTTTAAATGGACGGACTTCAAACAGCTGCTATGCTGTGTCCTCTTCTATCGCATGGGATGGTTGGTTGGGACCTCTCAGTCGCACATATTCACTCGCAGCAATATTTCACTTTGCAAAATTCGACAACCGGAATTAGGGACTGATTTTTCGCAGGCAACCCTATACCACCGTGTTTATAATGAAATAATCTTTATTTTCATTTAATTTCAATTCAATAATCAGACCGGTGCAAAATGCTAGTATCGATTTACCTGTTTATACCTGGCTACCCGAGAGTTGTGACCGGAAAAGAATAGGCAATCTAACGTTTGCATATTCTATGGGCTTCATACTTTCGATTGATATAGAATTTGTCTAATAATCAAACCGGTGAAATGTTTAAAAAAAAATTTTTTTTAATTATTAATTAATCATATCCTGGACTGGAATTTGTTAGGCAACCCATATGCAATATATTTATTGACATATTGAATTAAATATAAAATACGTTTCATCAAATAAACATCTCGGTGAAGCTCGTTGTATATCGGGATCTCAGAATATAGATATATGGTGATTTTCACTGTAGTTAGTGCATGATTCTGCAATGTGTATTGGAATAAAAACATTTAAAACAAGGAATTACTTTTTTTTTCGTGAAATAATTCAACCAGGAAAGCGCCTAGCGGGACCATATGGACCCATCCAATTTTTTTAAAATTCGTTCATTTTATTTTGAAAAACCTTATTTTGAGACACTTGAGTTAAAGGTAATCAATAAAAACAACTAATAACGTTTCAAAGTAAAATTTAAAAATTCAGGCGTTAATGGGTTTTAACTACTGATAAAGGAGAGTATGCTTTTCTGGGTCCCATGCTCCCGGTTATAAGATTTTGCACACTCGTAGATCTATAAAAAAACATTTTCCCAAAATTTCAAGTTTCAAACTATTCCGGAACATCTCCAAATGAGTTTTTTTACAGCAGAGTTTTTGAAGGGAAAAATGATTGGATAGACATTTTGGCAACACAGCTCATGTGTGTATCCTGGGTTTCGATGTAATATACCGGGATACGAATCTATTAGACAAGTCATAACTTCTAGAAAATTAAGTGTATCAAAATGAGATGTGGTATAGGTGAATGGTATGTGAAGAGGAGAATTTTTAAATGGAACACCCTGTATATTATAACATTTTTTTATTTCTGAAACAATTCTGGATCAGAATGTGACATTTTGAAAAGTTTTTACGCCCACTTCATTTTTACTAGTCACTTTTAATATTGCATCTAGGTGGCCATGATTGGACGTAAACTAATCTGGTGATGTCAGAAAATAACAATCGCAAACTTTAAAGATTTTTTTTTTCAGAAACAGTCCAAATTTTCCTATCGAAAGCATACCCTCCTTTGCTTTTATATTCGCTCTATTTTGGATTATGGGACTATTTTTTATGGGTCGTCTTGCAATATAAATTTACTCAAATTAGATGAAGTATAATATAGTGCAATTCGAAAAAGTTTAGTTTCGACGACATCATAAATGAACACCCCTCGTAGAGCTTTTTCTTCTTATGCTTGGGATTATTAAGGTAGTTCCGCCACGAGACAGTTGAATCAGGAAATTATTTTCGACGGAATCGAAAAATTTCAAAGGACTTTTTGATTTTGAAGGGGGGCACTTCTTCTTCTTCTTCCCCAATCGACTCTAGAAAATTTCTTCGTTATAGAAAGTCGGCGACTCAAAAAATTGATGTCCCCGAAAAGCGCAGCAAATAAAAAAAACTCACACCCGCCCCCCCTCACTAGAAATCATACGTCATGGGAAAAAATTATCGTTTTTCGATGAAACTTCAAAGGACTTTTTTGGAGTAATCTTTTTGAACTTTTGGAGGGGGGGAGGGAGCGGATGAAGGGGGAGAGGGGGGTATCGTTAAAATCGATGGGGTCAACTAGGAGAAGGAGTTATTTTTTTCGCGTTCAGACCCTTAAATGGTCCCCCGTCCTTCTTTAAAAAGTCCCCTGGCACAATCCGCATTTCTCTACGACCCCCCCTTTAGGCTGTGCGCTTCCCCGTGGACTATTTTGAATAACGAAAGTAGTTTTGATTTTATCTGTCAAACTAGATGGTCAATTACTTTGATTTCTTTTCACAATATCTGTGATATCCTCCTCGTTTTTAGTACTAAAGCTGGATTTATAGTTAGACGGACTGTAAATGTAGACGCACTGCAGAAAGATCAACTATATAATTGATGTACTCTTGTTTATAAATGAACGTAAACGCATGACGTAACGTAAGTGAAACGGACTGGAACGGAAGAGTTGGCCAACTTTCATCTTTTACACTACGTTTCTTGCGTCCGGCCTATCAAAATAAAGAATTGTGTGACGTTTTTTACAAGACCTAATTATTAATTAAATACTGGAACAATCATTCACGTATACTTGATCTGGATCAGCAGTCTTCATCTTTAAAAAAATATTGTAGGCATTCTCTACTTTTCTATTACGGTTTATGGGTCTTGTTTTGTAACCTCTTAGTCGCATAATTATTGTTCTTCGAGTTTGTCGACACTTTTCCAATGCTACTGCACACAACAACAGTCCCACGGCACTAAGAAGCATACCTTCATGTATTTCATAATCCATTGTGACACAGAAAAAGAAGCATAGATAAATATTCAGAATATAATACAAATCCGAACCAACACAGGCTGTTTATGATTCGTATAATGTGTAGGTTATGTTGAATGTCACTAGCACTTCTACCCATGCGCAAACATTCCGTTTCGTCGAATTATAAATTTAATAATATTTTACAGTCCGTTTGTTACGTACACAGTGCGTCTACGTTTACAGTCCGTCTAACTATAAATCCAGCTTAACGGTAGAATTAATAATGTGATGTTCGCTTATGCATGGTCCATATGTTACGTGTTAATTGAGTCAACTTCAATTATATATATATATATATATATATCTCAGGTTGGGGATGGTGAAACTTGTTAAAATTTCATATAGGTGTTGTTCACATGTTAAACAATACGTATGCCAAATTTTAATAATTTCCTAATTCAACTGTCCCGTGGCGGTACTACCGTAATACTATAAAATGCGGTACAAATGGATCACAGATAAATTCGGATGAAAGATCTATGTTCTGGTAAATAAAATGAATCATTTTGTACTTACAGATCTCGTGGTGTATACTCGGACATCAGAATCTGTTATGTTCAGATCATCCCAGTGAAGAACGATTTTGTCCGTACTTTGAGTGCAGTTGATCTGAATCTGGACGTGGCCGGTGAAGGTGAAATTCCTTTCACTATTTTCATCGAGTATGGGATAGATCCGAAGCCTGTAGCTTGTTGGGTGGAGGGTTTTGGGAAGTCTCAGTTCTTCTCGCGGTTTTTCTTCGTTAAGAGTGTCATTGAGGAGTTTTTCTATGTCATTGGATTCTGTTATTATCTGAAACGGAAAATAACCTGATACAGCTATGGAAGTTTAGTTAAACCATTTTCAATTACAGAAGCTGTTTCTATAACGAGCAAATCAAAAACTCACTTCGCTAACACGAGCGTATAAGCGAAGAAACGGAACGAAAAATAATGCGTACTACTCGTAAACATTCGCCGTCGCCAAATGGAAGATCGAAAGAGCCGACAGTCGACGTGGGTTTGAGTGACAGCTGTCTAGTTTTACAGCAGCCAATCAAGACGGACCGCAAGCCAATGATAATGTTTGTGGGTGTGTCGATACGTTGAGGGGAAAAGAAAACTAATAAATCACGAGTTATATGTGTGGTTGAACAGGACTGAATAAATAAAAGCCAGTAGCATCCGGGCGTGCGCCGATCGAAATATATTTTAAAAATATTCTATAGTCCTGTTCGTCTTGTTGGAAAATATGGCTTTTTTACGCCATGGAAAAAAAAAAAATCAGACATACGAACCCACCAAGTTTTTTTTAAATATATTTGATTGCCTTAAAATGGAAAATATTCAGCAATCTGATAATGCAATTATAGTCAGAATTGCAGAAATAACAAAAATAAATCAATGTTCCCTTTTATCGAGTAATCACGAAAAAAGTTGTTGTGGATCATAATGAAAATAGAAAAACGTGTAAGGAAAAACATTGACAGAACTACGCAAGACTTTATACGTAGAACTATTTATGATTTATATAAGGAGAACAGGGTTGCAACATTGGAAGTTACTCAGCAACACTAGCAGATTATCCAGATTACACTCATACCAGCGTGAAGACATTTTAATACACACAGAAATTTGTTAAGCGCATTGCGATTACCGAATCATCAATGGGGGCAATATTATTTGCGACAAATTAAATACTACAGACGTTCTAATAGACCCGTTATTTTTCTTGATGAAACATGGTTCGACAGTCATGATGTAGTGAATTACGGTTGGGTAGACAATAGTAAAAATTGCTGTTTAAGTGGCCATGTTCTAAGGGGAAACGCATTATAATAGTACACGCTGGAATCACAGACGGTTTTGTACCTAATGCGTTATTATTATCTGCTAAAAAATAAAAGACTTTGCTGCAGATTATCATGAAGACATGACAGCAGACTTACTTGAAAAATGGTTTAGAAAACAGCTCCTACCTAATATTCCACCACAGTCAGTAATCGTTATGGACAACGCATCGTATCACTCACGGCAACTCCGTAAGATACCAAATGGAAGCAGTAGAAAAGCTGAAATAATTGCATTCATGTCTGAAAACAATATACCTCTTCCTGCGACCAATCGAGGGAAAGGTCCAACAAAAAAAAATGGCTTACTGTTATAAAAGGTGTAAAGTTAGAAAAAATATATTATATTGACGAGCTGTGCAAAGAACGAGGTCACACCCGTCTAAGACTACCTCATTGCATATTTAACCCTATAGAGTTGATCTGGGAAAACGTAAAATCAGAATTACGAAAATGTAATCAAACTCCAAAACTGAGTAAAGAGGTTGTAGAAAACGCAAGGACAGTTATGATAGGAGACCACCAAGAGATTTGGAAAAAAAGTGTTGAACATGTTATTAAAAAAAAGGAAGACGAGTATGTGGTTTTACCCTCTGTCCAACCCATTATATTACAAGCAAATAATGATTATAGTTCAGACGAATAAGACTGTCGTGAATATTGCTTATAAACAACCTTTTAAATTAAGGTTTAGAATTTTATTTGTTTCTGTTTTTTATAAGTGTAAGTACCTAGAATATTTTGTTTTGTTTTTTTTTGCAATGAATTTATTTTTGTTTATGATTTTTGCTTGGAAATTACGTTTTCTGGAAAAAATCTAATGGGGTACAAAAAGGGCTCAGTTTACGACTGGTGCCCTGTTCAAACCGAACGCCCTTGTGGGTAGGTAATATTTTTCTCTGCGTTTTCTTATTTAATATTTACTTGTATCAACTTAACGACCTTATATACTTGATAAAAAAAAATTAAGGATGCTATTATATCTGAAGGATGAAATTTTAGATGAATATGTTTTCGATAGGTACTGTGGATTTTAAATCCAACTATCTCATTTTGAAGAAAATTGCGCTTGATCTAGTTATGCATAACGTCGTCCAATTTATGATGATCCGATTGCCTATTAATACATACTTCCCCGCTTATGGCATCTTTTTTTTATTTTAACGTATTTAAAAAAAATAAATAAATATCTGAATAAAATTAGATATCTCCGCCTATGCTGCTCAAAGGATACCACCTCAAGATTGCGAAACTTGTTTTTTATGAAAGATAAGTGCCATGTGAAGTGGAATGAATAGAAAAATCGAATTAAACGGTTTTCTTCACATAAAGGATTCAATATAAAATTGAACCAGAAAATGGTAGATCTCAGGTGAAAAACAACTACTTTCCTGGCAAATACCACGCAGAACGTTGAATGATATTCACCTGAAAATCCATGCATACTTCCATATAATATCAATGGACATTGAATGCAAATGTTTCTTTCGATAAGCTCGATTATGTTTAATTTATGTCGTGTTCACCTAAAAATCCGCATACCGGTTTCGGCTTCTTGGCCCTCATCAGTACGGAGTAGTCAACCAGCCAAAGGTCCAAAGAACTCTGGCTGAAGTGAGACACAACGTAAACAAACCATCATCGAGCTTGTAACACCTATAGGTACGCCGGAAAAGATAAACTTTAACTGGCGGTACCTAGTGGTACCTATAGGTGTTACAAGCTCGATGATGGTTTGTTTACGTTGTATCTCACTCAGAGTTCTTGACCTACTGGTTGACTATCCTACTGATGAGGGCCAAAAGCTGAAACCGTATGCGGATTTAGTGAACACGACATAAATCATAATCAGCTTATCGAAAGAAACATTGCATCATTCATTGATATTATAAAGTATGCATGGATTTTCAGGTGAATATTCAACGTCTGCGTATTCCGAAAATGTTTCACCTGAGATCTACCATTTTCTGGTTCAATTTTATATTGAATCCTTTATGTGAAGAAAACCGTTTAATTCGATTTTTCTATTGTTTTTTATGCTTCTGCAATTGTAAATGGTTTAACTATACCTTCATTCGGAAAGAGGTATCAACTAACAATCATCTATCAAATTTTTATAATCAACGATCCACTGTTTAGGAAAGAAATTGAATTTTAAATAGTTTTCAAACAAGAAAAAACCGACCTGGCTAAAACACCGACTAAAGCTGTCTATTTCAAAAATATTCTCAATCGAGGGGGTGAGAAAGGATACAAGTGACATCAAAAAAAGATAAGTGTGGTTGGTTATGGATAGTTAATACATAATGAAATGTTTGTGGTAAAGGCATACAAGTGAATTTTTTTTAATGTGCCGAGATTAGCGGCGACAAAAGCATTATACAGACGGAGAGTTTCAGGAAATTTATCAAAATGATTTAACTTCAAATTGCGTTTTCACAAAATGATGGATTTATCACACTTTGGCTTCTCAGCCCCCCAATTAAAGTTGACTTTTGTCAATTGCAATTACCCTGTATTTTTCACCCTAAATCTGTTTCCATTATTGTCCCTTCTCGTCAAAGTAAATAAAATCAAAATCCGTTGGGGCGTCGTCAAGTTATAATTTATTTTCATATTATTACCACCATTGCTGCAGGTCTTGATGAGTGATGTATAGTTTATTCTTTTTTTTGCTAATTCTGATTCGGAGTTTTGGTTATCCAAGTATATTATTCCTTTCGGTTGAGTATTTCATTTGTTTTGAGCACATAATCCATTGGTTCTTAATATTTGCATATTGAGGAATTTGACATTTATTCTGAACGCAATAAAAGGAATCTTCTTTCGAAAGTTCATTGTAAGATAATAGAAGTAGAAGAATAGAAAGTATCTCAATGAGCTTCACACCAAAATCAGATAAAAATTAAGGTAACTTTATCCAAACAAATAAATAATCGATGAACAATAATCAAATACTCACAGAAAAAAAGGATTTGTAATTCAAGCAAATTCATTTGGTCCTCTTATTGGCTTGACCTGACTAAATAAAATTTATCCCGAAACAGAGGTGTATTCGATTGATGGAATCAATATATTGTGGTGACAAAATGTATTCCTCAATGCAATGCTAACATTTCTTTGATTTGAATATACAGTGCGGTCCATAGGTAAGGTATACATTTATTTTTAGCGTTATTATGTATGTATGTAACCTGAAATAAGTCGATTTCTATTGTCAATTTGACAATTTACAGTATGAAAATATTACTTCCTTCTCGCACCCCCTCTGAATTATGAGCACCCCCTCAAAAATTTAAATGAGAAGGGGGGTCGTGTGGCACTTTGTTCGAAAGATATTTCCATTCTCTGCTTAGCAATATTAAGTTTTTCACCTTGTTCGGAAGGGATCTTCGTTCTCTGTTCAGCAATATTAAGTTCTTCAAATTTGGTGCAATCATAACTAAGAAAATTTATTTTGAAAATTAAAAATTTTGATTCTCTACGTAGAATGAAGAGAATGATGTCACATAATGTTTAGGAAGTATTTTTCAATTTATTTTACAATCAAATTAAATGTTCAAAATGACCACCATTCACTTCTTAACAATAAGCAAGTCGATATATGAATTATCGTACAACATTTTGTAGGACCTCAGAAATTATGTTGTTAATTTCTTCCGTTATCCTAACTTTTAAATCTGAAATATTGTCTGGTCTATTGAAATATACTTTGGATTTTAAATAACCCCATGAGAAATAATCAGGTATTTTCTCATCTGTTTTGCTAAACGTCAGGAAAAAGTTGTTCAAGACACCAAGAAATTATTCACAAAACCCACATAAATAATGTAATATCAATCTAGTAGACTACTTTTATTTTGATATTTATGAGTTGCTGACACACGTCAGTGTATTGAAAAATATTTGTGTGTGTATTTGATTTAACTATGGCTCATTTATCCGAAACTCAAAGAATAGACATTTTAATTTTGATTGAATGCGGTAATAAAACAAGAACTCAAAAGGAAGATTGTGAAATGTTTAATAATGAATACCCTGGTCAACACGTCTCACAGTCTACAGTTAGCAAAATAGAAACAAAATTTTGTGAATCTGGATATGTATAAACTATTCAAAAACCAGGTCGAAATGTTAAATTGGATGAGGAAAAAAAGTTAGATGTACTGTAAGCGATTGAGGAAAATCCGCATGTGACAACTTGTTGCCGACAATGATGTGAGTAAATCATCGATATTGAGAGCTTTACATAAAGGAAAATACCATCCCTATAAAGTTCATTTGGTTCAGGAGTTAAATGAGGATGATCCTGATAAATGGCAACAATTCTGTGAACTGATGATGGACAGAATGGAAGCAGATTTGCAGTGCATGAACAAAATTATTTTTTCTGATGAAGCTACTTTTCATTTAAATGGAACGGTTTATTAACCGTTCTATTGACAAAACTGTAGATATTGGAGCAGAGAAAATCCTCATTGGATGTATGAGGCTCACACACAATATCCTAAAAAAGTGAACATTTGGGCTGGTATCATTAACAACAAAATTATTGGCCCTTATTTTTTTGAAGGCGCAGTTGATGGTGAGGTTTATCTAGATTTGTTGATGAACTTTTTACAGCCTACATTAAAAAGACTTTTTCCTGATGTTAATGATCCAAATGCAATAGATAGGTCAATTTGGTAGCGACATGACGGAGCTCCACCGCATTTAAAAGTATTGTTAGAGATTATTTGAACGAAGTTTTTCCCAATAGGTGGATTGGAAGACGTGGAAAGATTGAATGGCCGCCTAGATCCCCGATTTGACTCCTTCGATACTTCTTAGGGGTTATTTAAAATCAAAAGTATATTTAGAAGACATATGCACATTTGAAAGTTAGGATAATGGAAGAAATTAACAACATAACTCTGAGGTCCTACAAAATGTTGTACGAGAATTCCAAGATCGACTTGCTCACTGTCAAGAAGTGAATGGTGGTCATTTTGAACATTTCAATTTAATTGTAAAATAAATTGAAAAATACTTCCTAAACATTATGTGACATTATTTCCTTCATTCTACGTGAAGTATAAAAATTTTACAATCTCAAAATGAATTTTCTCAGTTAGATTGCACCAAATTTGAAGAACTTAATATTGCTGAACAGAGAACGAAGATCCCTACCGAACGAGGTGCCACACGACACCCCTTCTCATTTAAAATTTTTGAGGGGGTGCTCATTATTCAGAGGGGGTGCAAGAAGAGAGTCATATTTTCATACTGTAAATTGTCAAATTGACAATAGAAATCGACTTGTTTCAGGTTTCTTTAAACAAACACATAATAACGCTAAAAATGAATTTACTCCATACCTATGGACCGCACTGTATGTTCATCTATTGAAACAATCTCCAACTCATATTAAATGAAAATTTGTTTCAACACAATTATATATTTTTTTTTAAATCAAACAACGGAATTAGATTAATTCATATGAAAGAATATTATATTAGTTGAATTATATGCGTCAGATGGCGAAGCGTTCGCATAACCGATCCTGACTTAGATAATGTAACCGAATAGCAAAGCCAACGTATCGTTGCGACGTCTGGACTTAAATGTCTGGTGTAGGCTCTCAGCTCGGTTGCCTATTTTCAATTCATGGATTAACAATTATTACTGATTTGAATAAATATGTTAGTGAAGAAATCAGCTTATTTTGTTGAACAGACATTTTATTGAATTCATCAATTCGACAAAAATAATTGTGTGAATGAAAATTTTTGTTAAAGCAATCAGCAAATTTTGTAGATCTGATTATTCGATTCAACAAAATAATTACATAGTTGAAACAACATTTCTGTCAAAACGAGCTATGATAGATAGATAGTTTATTAACTACGTTATCTAAAAAAAAATACATTTGTAGCAAGTCAATACAATAATGTTTGAGCCATACAAACAGATGAACAACAAACAAACATTTCAGATAAATTAAATGTAAACAAAAAAAAATGTGACAATTAAATAAATGATTAACAAAATAGGTATATAACAAACATTTCATTTACACGAACACAACTATTAACAGTGGTGACACAAATGTATATAAAAGATACAAACATGATGTAAATAATACGATAATCAAGTTAGAAGGCCACCATTAAAGTGATTCAGATTCAAATATGTGAGTTGGTGTGGCCAGATACTCGTTGACACTATAAAAACAATGTGTTGTTAAGAGATTTTTGGTAAACCTCTTGAAACTACATATAGGTAGATCTTTAACAGTGGGTGGCAATATATTATAAATATTAACATTGAGTGTATTGATCGAGGATTTGTGTAGTTTCAGCCTGCGTGGTCTTGAGAGATTAGCACCTCTAGTGTTATGTTCATGAACCTGTGAATTGGTCAGATGTTCGTTTTTGTGGTTATGAATTTCCAATAGAGATTGATAGATAAAGATAGAAGGTACCGTCATTATGTTCAGTTTTTTAAAAGGGGTCGGCAGGTATCTCTAAAACCTGCATTTGAAATTATTCTGATAGCTCGCTTTTGTAGTAAGAATATTTTCTCGGTACTGGGGCAGTTTCCCCGAAGTAAAGTTCCATAGCTAGCATGGGAATGAAAAAAAGCATAATATGCTGATAAAAGAGTCTTCAAGCTGACATAATTCTTCAATTGCCTGACTAAAAATAGATATTTGGAAAGTTTCGAGCCTAATTCTTCAATGTGATATGACCAATTTTTTTTTTTTTTTTTTGTTCTGGTTCCCACGAAAAGGGATATCCTGTAATGTTCAGAGAACATCGTGGGAACCAAGGGAAAGAAGGTAGGAGTTGGTGTTCTTCTTAAATTTCTGGAGGTTGTATGCCTCGGGGAATACCTCCCTAGGCAATGAGTTCCAAAGCCTCGCTGTTCGTTGGATGAACGAGTCTTTGGAAAGTGATGTTCTGCAGGTCTCCAAAGTGACCACGAAGGGGTGTGATGACTGAACTTGACGGGTTAGTCTCGAAGAGACTGCCAAAGCAGGAACGATTGTTGATATTTCAGAAGAGCATCGCCCATGAAAATATCTATAAAATAGAGACAAATCGCAACTTTTCTACGGTGTTCCAGACAAGTGAGCGAGTTTGTAAGCGAGGCATCACCGACGAGACGAATTGCCCTTTTTTGGACAGAATCCAATAGCCTCAGGATATGTTTAGGTGCCGCGCTCCAAATATGGGAACAGTATTCCAGGACAGGTCGGATCTGTGCCTTATAGATCATAAGCAGCTGGATGGGGGTGAAATAGCTCTTGGCACGAAACAAAAAACCAAGTTTTTGGGATGCACTTTTGGCAATGGACCTCACGTGATTTTCCCAGGAAAGGCAATTCAGAGTATCGTCTAGGGTGATGCCTAGTAGTTGGAGAGTTTCACCTTTAGCTATATTATTATTTGTAGAGAATGTGATAGTTTGAGTTTTATATTTATTTAGTTTCAGAAGGTTAGCATTGAACCATTTCTCAGCCTGATTTACCACAGTTTTCATTGTGGCTAGCAAGTTCTCACAGTTTTGGTTAGTACACAGGGGAGTTGTATCATCGGCATTATATGGTAATAAGTGGAAGGAGAAGTCGTTTATATAGATGATGAACAACAGAGGTACCAGAACGGAGCCCTGTGGTACTCCAGACTCGATTGGCAAAAGATCCGAAGTTCTATTCTCGCCAAGATCAACGCATTGTTTACGATTGTTCAAGTAAGAGCTAAAGAGGGAAACTGCAACTCCTCTGATTCCGTATTCATTCAGTTTCATTAGAAGATTGTGGTGAGAAACACAGTCAAACGCCTTGCTCAGGTCACACAATGAATAGAGTTGGTCGAATAAGATATTTGGTTCATGCAAATTAGTTTCAGTTGATTAAAACTTTGAATTTGATCCAAAACCAAAAAGAATTTCACTCATTTTGAGATTATATTTTGTCTTGCACTTGCACTTTTATTTGTTTGATTCAACATTTTTTTTTCTGTGCTCAATAGGAATATCTAGTTGGGTGAATCCTACTCACTGTTGAAATATGTTGTTCAGCTTAATAAACCAGCAAATATTTATTTATCAAAGCTAGATCATAGTTCAATTGAAATTCGAATTATCTTTTGAAAACATTCCGAATTCTGAAGAAGTTTCTTTGATTGAGATAAAATTTAATCTTCAATCAATATTTTCCTGTATGTACACAAAATTAATTTAAAATAATGACAAAAAGAGTACAACCTTCTCTATGAATAACTATGAGTATCGAGGACAAACTAATTTATAGTAAATTCTTCTAATGATGAAGATAAATGATTTATCTTCATGAAATTGAAAATAATTTCCCATTAATTTGAATAAATTTATATTCATTATTTTGATACAATAATATGTTGTATTCAATAGCAATATAACGTTTTTGTGGTCCTAGAAAATTTTCAATTTTGAATTTTAACATTTAATTCTATCTTTGGGATACAAAAGTTTTGTTTGTCTTTTATTTCATTCCGACAATACTTTAAAAAAGTTCTTCCACTGTTAACATGCTGTACTAATCCAAGGTTAAAGTAAATTTTATTTAGAATATTTTTCATTAGCGATAATAAATGAATAATTCTCGCCATACTTGAGGTATGTATCCTTACTTGGAAGTTAAAGCAGAAAGTATCATAAATATAATTACCCACAAAGTAATTAGTATACACAGAACACGTACAAAATCGCACAAGGAAACTTTTATCACGCAACAAACGCGTTCGTTTAAATTGCCAGGAATTTCGATTGATTTATTCGTGTTTGGGAATTTGTTGAACAATAAAAATATTACATGATTTTTAATGAATTCAAAGTATGTCTTTCCCCAAAACAAATCTTTTATGTTTCATCTTAACGAAAAGTTGCCCTGTAATCTTCACCAAAAAAGGAATCCATCAACATGCTTTTTAGAAAAACATCATTAGGTAATGAATTCCATAGTTTTGCGTACACAGAAGATTGAGTACTGATGCTCAGCAAGTTTCGAGGTTATTTATCTATCCTGCCTTCATAGGAGCATTTGTAGTCTAGTCAGGAAGTTGATATCGTTCTTAATCTCCTAAAAATATGGGCAATGGTTCATTCGCTTCGGTATGACCATAAGAAAAAAGCCGTTCTCAGGGTTTAATCCGGTATGGAAAATTTAGATTGTTATAAACAAAGTAAGAATGAAAATAATGCCCAAGCTTTTTGCCAGTAACTGGGAAATATAAGCCGAAGAATGAATTTGAAAAAGTTTCTCAAAGGAAAGGAAATTTCCGATAAAATAGTTCTGGTTCTCTGAACTCTGTCCCAATTATTTAAATGTGTGAATTAATTTGAAAAAAAATTGGTATTATCAAGACATCTGACGGAAATTTTTTGTACTATGCATTTTTCAACAAATAAGCCGATTGTTATTTGAGTAATTTTTGGTGTCTTATATTTCATTAAAAACCGTAAAATTGTTTAAATAAAGCAGCTATGAAAAATTTTTCGTGGAGCTCTTCTCACATGTGTACTTTATAAGATTATATCGTTAATTATTTCCAGTTGTTATATTCTGTTACTTATAAATTTTTAAATTAAACAAAAAATTAAAAATTACAAAATTAAATTATTATTTTATTCCGGGACTATAGATATAGCTGTAGGGAAAAGCAATTAAACTCATTCATTTTGAATTCATCAATCCATTTGTTTATAAAAATTTCATAAACAAATGTATTAGTTGAATATTTTTGTTCATAGTTTGTGTTAATTTTGTGCGAGCTAGCCATTGATGAAAAGATTCGTATCATCTGCATAAGTTACATGAATTGCTGTGGAATTTATGATATAATCCATCAGATCATAGGAATGACAAGAAAAAGTAAAGGTCTCAGTATGGAATCTTGAGGGAAGCCGTGCTCGATGTTGATGATTGGGTCATCATGTTTCATACTTTTTGATACAAGATTCGTTAGATTTATTAATGGAAATTACAGAATCAATAAATTCATTCTGAAATCTACCTTTCCGATTGGCCGCGCTAAAGGGTTTTTTCATGTTGTGGTATGTTATAGCCCAGAAAATCTTACAAGAAAAATAGGATTTCCACATAAATGACTTTCAAACCACGTTCATCGTTCTGGAGTTTTGAACAATGTTCGGATCCTGAAAATTACAAAATTATATAGTTTGTCAATTCTAATCCAAAATATTTGTGAAGGTTACTTTTGAAATGATTGGCCTATTTGAATGACTAAGCAACTAGTAGTTGAATTCAACCATTCGAAACAAGTGAATACAAATGCGACAATTAAAAAGTGCAAATATTCCAAAGTGCGAAATTTCTCGATAATCTGACCTCCTTCTAAGGTGAAATTGACACAGACCTACTGATTATTCTACCAATAACTCGAACTGCAAAGCCTTATAAATAAAATGTCCAATTTTTGCATATCATTTGCATGGTAATGCGGTAAAAACCTTTACAAATGATATATTCACAACAACATCAAGCTTCACGTGATATCTGAATTCCGAATCTCTCATGAGCTGTACTTCAATGACTAACTAATATCATTATTATTATATAATGAATTCAAAGACCGTGACCCATTGAAATTCCATTCAGGTTTCACTGATGTGCGAGTTTAAATTATTTGCCGTGATTTTATTGCTAGAGATGAGAGCTGCGCAAACTTTCAAATATCACATTCCCAAAATGGATTAAAAAAATATTTCACATTATATAGCAGAAAACCGCCTATTACTGTTTTAGAAAGCAAATTGAGTTATCGGAAATTACACCAACAGAAAAAGTGATATACTTTGGAGCAACAAGTTTAAGAAAATCTAATTTAAATGAGAATAGATTGTACAGTCCATCTGAATAATGAGTTCCCTGACTAGGCCAGTGTAAAACAGTAATTTTACATACCGGGTGGTTAAATAATAATGATAATAATAACTTCATTCATCCCAAGAAACAGTACAATTGTTTATAGTAGGGATAAAAAAAAATCTACGTTGATGAGGAGAATAAAATAAATATCTTCTAGAGCGATACTTATTTTTTTAAATATTTTTCAACTGTATTTTGAATTTTATTATACCACAATGGGTTTTGAATACCACAACATAATTATTACTTGAATCATCCTTTACAACATAAAATCAGCACAGTCAAAATCTACTTTACAGATCATGTACCTAAGCAGTACATAATTTCACAAAGAGACGAAACCAAAGTCAGAAAATGAGAAATAACAATTACCCCTAACCCTTGTTAACAGAATTATCAATGAATATAAGCCATATTTTGTAAATCAAGCTGAGGAAGACAACATTACCGTCATTCCCATGAATGAAAGGATTATCGGAAAAAATAGTAAACTGCTTAAAAACGTACAACCCCCATGAAATAAAAATGGCCCTTTACCTTATAAATCAAATTGAAAGCATTTTCACGAAACTCAAAGATTAAACAACAAATTCCGATTGCTCCAAAGTGATATATAAAATAAATTGTCTCAACTGTGAAAAATGTTATATTGGGATGACAAACAATATCTGAAGACTCGAATTCAACAGCATAAATATGACAGCAAAGAAAAAAACAAAGGCAAATCAAACAAAACGGCACTAGCATTACATCATTTCTCCGAGATATAATTCAATATCGAAGAGAAATATCAGTTGAATGATTCATATATTTTTAAATGACACATTGAGTATGAGAATAGTTCACTGAAAGATTAATTGTATGCTACAATCATATTTTAAATAAATATAAAACATGTCATAATGAACCAATCCAATTCATGGAGTCACGTCGATGAGACATCCCTTTTGGTTTTATCCTCTTTTTTAATTCTTTTAAGGTTTACAAGAACATATAATTAATTTCTTCCGTACTTTCCATATAACTTCTGTGTTTTAACGACGATATGACAAATAATGTGGATCTTCAAGGAACAACAATTTCGTCTGAATAATTAAAAAGGTAGATCTCTATTGGAGTTAAATAGTTGTTTTATAACACTTTTCGTATCTTCGTTATATTTTAAGTGTGTTGACTATTTTGTATTGTTTGTCTGTTTGTCCTATTTATTCCCTACAATTTAGTAACAACCATGTGTATAACACGAGGAATTACAAATAATGTATTTTTCAGCCTTGAAAAAGACGTCAATAAACGTCTAAACGTCGGCACTTTAGTAATCTCAGACAACTCATTGTGTCCTATTCCTATCCCAAAATCCAAATCGAAATTAAGGACCTTGAAAATTACACAATGATAGAATTTGATCAGATTCAAATTTGTTAAATAGCAGGTTAATATAATGAAAATTATATATATTTTTTAGTAGGTCTATAACAGTACTTTCCGTTTTATTGAATTGAAAAAATAAAGCAGATATGAACGGCCACCAGTAGTTTTTGTGACCGACCGAAAAGAGACAAATATAATAAACTTCCACTTTACTATTGAATCATAATTCTAAATTGCTTGATAAAAAATGAATAATGATAAAATGTTGTTCTGGCATGTTGTTATTGTAACTTGGGTGACTTTGAAAAGAATCCAGTCGAATATCGAATTGAGTTTGCATATTAGGAAAATAATACATAAACATAAATGGGATAGCAGTTTGCACATAGTCCGTGAGAAAATGACAAATAAAGGGCAATTTGTTGGTAGAAAAATATTTTTCATTTCATCTATAAATCATGTTGGTATTTTTCAATGAAATCATAATTTTTATTGGCACTTTATGAATATTGTTATGGGGTATTTAAAATTGTATTTAACATTTGTTTTTCTCTCATCAGTCTTTCTAAAATATAATATTGTGAAGATGAATCTATGACAAACGAAAAAGCCGTCCGTAAAGTTCAATAAAATCGTTACAAAGCATACAACAAGAAATATCCTGGACACGCCGATTTTTAAATACATGTCTGTATTTAGTCAAATACAAAAAATATTTTCAACATTTGTTTCAAAGATATATCGTCATGAATATATTTTTAATGAAAACACCAATTTTCATTATACCATCAGAAAAAGAGTATTTTTTATGCCTGTAACCATACACAAACTAATATTTTACAAACCTATTTTAACAAAGAATTAAACCGACGAAAAAATCAACTGAAAAGCAAGAAATAAAATAAACCTTCTTAGTCGTAATGATAATTCAGCTCCTAAACTAATGTGAGTAACTAATTTTGAGTCGGCGCCAAACAAACTAGCAATTGAATTAGGTAAAGCGTAAAATGATGGAAGTGAGATGCATAGCGGCGTTTTAATTTTTCCTTCAAAGTAATATAATGATCTTCGATAATTGTTTGTTTGGCGCCGTTATTAGTTACACACATTAGTTTAGAAGCTCAACTATCATTACGACTAAGAAGGTTTGTTTTATTTTTTGCTTTCAGTTGATTTTTTCGTCGGTTTAATGTTTTGTTAAAAAGTTTTTATGTCAATTAAAATTGTATTAGACATTTGTTTTTCTCTCATCAGTCTTTCTAAAATATAATATTGTGAAGATGAATCTATGACAAACGAAAAAGCCGTCCGTAAAGTTCAATAAAATCGTTACAAAGCATACAACAAGAAATATCCTAGACACGCCGATTTTTAAAAACATATCTGTATTTAGTCAAATTCAAAAAATATTTTCAACATTTGTTCCAAAGATATATCGTCATGAATATTTTTTAATGAAAACACCAATTTTTCATTGTACCATCAGAAAAAAATTTTTTATGCCTGTAACCATACACAACTAATATTTTACAAACCTATTTTTTCAGTCATTAAAAATGTATTGCAACCAAAATGACTGAAGAAAAAATCCTCGTTTGCATTCTGACAATAATGTAATCGATTAACAAACTCCCTCTGAAATTTAGCAATAACATCAAGGGTTTCTGTCGAACCTCCTGCCGAATTATCTCTTTCAAATCTCCTGAATTTGTAGATCAATTATACTCTGTTTCCTAGCGAAGAGTGATGAAATGTAGATTTGCAATGACAGAACGCATTGAACAGGGTAGACAACTTAAAGGTTGTATTGTAAACATGCAACTATATCTACTTGCACATTCCTATCTTAGTTTGTCATATCCCATTAAATGACATCAACTTTAGATTTAACCTCGTACGCCTATGGACTACGGCAAAGACGACAAGGTTTTACAGTTCAATAATGATTTATTACTCTCTCATATCAGGAAACAGAGTATAGAATGCCATTTACTATTCAAGTTACCCCATAGGAAATAGTCAAGCAGAGTTGGATCCGGTAATCTAGCTGGCCATTCGATACTACTCCTTCTTCCTATCCACCTGGGAAAGTTTCTTTCAATTAATTTCGAACACGTACTTCATAGTGCGCGGGAGTGCAATCTTGTTGAAATAACATATGTGGCCTGGCAGGCAACATGACTGCTAGGGAGAAACTGACTCATCCTGAGGATTTATAGATGTTGCTGAGACCGTAATGTAATCACTCCCAATGATATCTGATAATTATTCCTTAAAATCCAAACTTCCCAGTTCCCTGCAGTTCTTTCTTGTTAGATCCGATAACTGAAAAGTATCAGATGCGATAAGGTCACTTAAAAATCTGAAATGTTGGGACGCAAATGAACTCAACAGTAAAATCATCAAAGAAACCTCCTACATATTTTTTTTTCACGATTAGTTAACTTAATTTTCAATATTGGTATTTTTCCGGGTGCTTTTGAGTTGTTCAAAGTATGACCTTTATTCAAAAAGGAGGATAAATCTTCAGTAGAAAATTACCGTCCAAAATCAATAATAATAATAATAATATAACAGAAATATTTTTCTGGTAATTGAAAAATCCACGATAAAAATGAAGTGATCTTTTGTGACTATCTAACAGAAAACAACTACTCCTCCGGCTGAATCAATGCTGGATATTGAAATACATCCGATAGATATTTTGAAAACACCCTAGAGTCTTGATTGAGAACTCATAGATGAATTGGACAAATAAAAATGTTTTTCGAATTCACTAGGTTTTTCGTTAAGCGGACCATTGTATTATTAAATTAAATTTGAAGACAAAGTCAGTGAACAATGATTTCAAACAGATTAAAGTAAGTCATATACTTCATGCCTCAAAAAAATATTTATAAAAAGAAAAACTTGGGAGTTTCATAAAAATATACAGGGCTTTTCACGATGAGCGTTAATTAGACGTTTATGGCAAACCAGACAACAGATCAACCTGAAAATTTCACAGTATGCATGAATTAATATGATCTACACGCCTAAAATAGACGATGCGGCGTTGCCTCTTCAACTATAAAGTAGCGGATACTTTGATTTTTCAAATGGTACACCCTGTATATAATATCATATTATGATTTCTTATCACTTTGTCAACAACTTCATGAAGTATTTCCCCATACCAATCTGTTACCGTTTAGAAGATATAAATTATTTTCGTTTTTTTTTACCAAACATGTACTTTTATAAACGCTGATAAACTTGAACTTTCTGGTACTAAGACGATCAAATTCGAAATGAAGTGGAGTGATACTATGAGGATCTTCACTTCGAGTCATATTTTTATTTGTCTCGTACAGGGTCTTTAAAAAATGTAGATACTTTGTTTACATGAAAAAATGAGTGGAAGTCAATTTTTTCAAATGGAACACCCTGAATATTTCCACATTTTTGAGCTCTACATCCAATTTAAGATTGACTCTATTCAGATAATCCTATTTCGATTTTGAACCGTTTCAAACAGAAAATGACGTGGTTTCCTTGTATTCATCACTTATTTTTTAAATTTAACATCTATTTTATACTACGTAATATTTCTTTTCGATTTAGTTTTTCAACAGCCTCAAATCAGTCAATTCGAAATTGATATGTACCTTAGAAAAAGTTACAATTTGTATGCATTGAGGTATTGAGTGTCTCTACCGTACAACATTGCAAATTAATATTTTTTAATAGTGTGCTTTGGAAAAATGAATGATCCAATTTTGAAACGTCAAACTTTCGTTGGTGGTTTTGACTGATTGTGATACCAATTATAATATGAAAATGTCAAGATTAGGTTACAGTAATGAAGATTTCTTGAATTTATTAATAATTTATGGTGAGTGCAATAGAATCGCAAGTATTTCATGAAAGATATTGTAACGAACCTAGGCCGGACCTGTCGCCTCACATGTTGCCGTCGACAGCGATGAGATCATCCCCGGAGATGTTCGAGAACCATCCAGTCCCTCTTCCGCGTAATGCAACGGTCAATATTGGAAACAATTGGAACATGCCGTCGCCAACTGGAAGAATTCGAAACATCGAGAATGCTGTATCGGAGATAAATAGAGAGCCCTCAAGAGGGAGTGGACAGTCTGAACGAGCCCATACCATCGAGCTATACAGTGGCGTAGTAATATAAATTAAGTTGTAGATTCAGTGTGAAATAAATTATTTAAACCAAGTTAAGTTTATTTACGTTACAATTGGTGTCGGAAGTGAGATTTTGAAAATAAACAAGTGATCGTGGAGTGGATAGTCAGAAAAATAAATTGATAGACCTTTTTGTACGCCCAAAAATAGACAGTGGCCCGGTTTTCGCGAAGTGGACAATTGTGCGTGGGAATATAAACTGATACACTGTTCGCGTGAAACAGAAAATAGACAGTGGCCCGGTTTTCGCGAAGTGGACAATTGTGCGTGGGAATATAAACTGATACACTCTTCGCGTGAAACAGACAATAGACTGATACCTCGTCAAAGACAAAATGTGTTCAAGAAAAGTGCGCCTTGCGGACTTGAAGGTAGCGGAATTGAAACAGGAATTGGAGGAAAGGGAACTGGAAACAACGGGTAAAAAGCAAGTACTCCAGGAAAGACTTGCAGAAGGACTTATACAAGAAGGTGAGGACCCCGAAACATTTTTATTCGAAGTTCCCGGAGGTGATTTGAGTCCGATAATAGAATCCTTGAAAGAAGAGCTGCAACAAAATTCGAGGACTTTGGAAGAGAAGCTTGAAGAAAATTCTAGAAATCTGGAAGAGAAGCTTCAAGAAAATTCTAGAAATCTGGAAGAGAAGCTTCTAGAAAATTCAAGAAGCCTGGAAGAAAATGCAAGAAGCCTGGAAGAGAAGTTCCTGGAAAACACAGAAGGCCTAAAAAAAGAATTGTGTGGTGTGGCTAATTTTCTAGAAGAAAGAATGGGAACCGTTGAGACAGAGATAGATAAAATTAGGGAGCAAATGAACACGGAGGTAGATAAAATCAAAGATGGGGTCGAGGCAGAAATGGACAAAATAAAGGAAACGATCAGTAAGCTGGAAAAACGAATTAATAGTGCGCCCTCCACAGAGATGGTTAACGAAAATGCAATGCTGGACTTGAGTTTGAACTTGGATAAAGTTCAAGAGGGTATAAAAGATGTCAAGGTCATTTCAGAAATAGGGAAGCTTTCCATGAAGCCGCCTCAGTTCGATGGAAAAACTCCATGGGCAAATTACCGCCGGCAGTTTGAAGCAGCGCCAAAGCAAACGGATGGAATGCAGGGAAAGAGCTGTGAACCTATACCCTCCAACTGAAAAATCGCTGCCAAAAATCGGGCGAATCCCTTGCATTACGTGGAGAAGCGACAAATATTCTACAAACTCTCACCGCCCAAGAACAGGAGGACTATGATCAGCTGATTAAACATCTAGAATTACGATATGGCCACGCTCATTTGGAACACGTATACCACTCCCAGCTGAAAAATCGCTGCCAAAAATCGGGCGAATCCTTACAAGAATTCGAAGCTGACATTGCACGCTTGGTTCGTCTCGCATATCCAGCCACACCAGAAAATGTAATGGAGCGACTAGCGGTTCAAGCATTCTTGGATGGACTCCGTGACCAAGAAACCAGACAAGCGTTGATATTAGCTCGTCCAACACATCTCGTAGACGCACTGGCACGAGCTTTGGAATTTGAGGCAGCAAAACAATGCTGCAAAAGCCAAAGTAAAGTTCAAACGATTGAGGAAGACTCACAGGAGCCTGCTAACTTGGAAGCTGCCATAAGAAAAGTGATGAAGGAAGTGTTGCCTGAGAAAAGACATATAAGATGCCGGAATTGTCGCAAAATTGGACATGTGCGTAGCAAATGTCCAACATTCATCGACTCCGATGCAGGAAAACTAAGAAAGGTCGATGAGAAGGGCAATCGTCGGCATGTGTCCAGCAAGCCCCGGTTAACAACGCATATGTCGCTATGCTTCAACGACAGAACAAGGGTGTCTTCGTAGACGGTCTCATCAATAACGAGCCTTGCACCATGCTGCTAGATACAGGTGCGACTAGGACAATTCTCAGGCCTTCCTTTGCCAGAACACCGGAACGGATTGAACCGACAACTTGGAAGCTACGCACAGCAACAGGGAGCCAGCTACTGTATATGAC
The DNA here is from genome assembly GCA_018342105.1 of Gonioctena quinquepunctata. Taxonomy (NCBI): domain Eukaryota; kingdom Metazoa; phylum Arthropoda; class Insecta; order Coleoptera; family Chrysomelidae; genus Gonioctena; species Gonioctena quinquepunctata. Next base: position 256,857 of record JAFIRS010001175.1, read on the forward strand.
GAGCTACCGATTGAAATAATTTTGGGCAACACTAAAGTGAAACATCAGGCACTTGTAGCGGACATCGAAGACGATGCAATCATCGGAATGGACATCATGAATTCCAGAGGGTTTGAATTGGATTTCAAAGACGGCGTCCTACGTGTCAACGGAGAAGAGCTGGTACTTCATGGGAGAAGTGAAGAGTTGATCCGTGTGCTGTTGGCTGAAGATGTAAGCGTACCTGAGAGGGCTGAAACCATTCTGGAGGCTCGCCTGGACGGGAGTGCGAGCAGTGGAGACGTGGTGATGTTCGAGCCCAAACTTCATGATGAGAAAATTGGACGAGGATTGCACTAGGGAAGACCTTGTTGCGTGCTGACAAATTTGTGCCGGTAAGGGTCATGAATGTCAATTATTTCCCAGTGACCTTGAAGAAAGGAACAATTTTGGGGCACTGCTCGTCAGTTTCATCCGTGATCCGGGGCGTACGAGGTACGATTAGCCAACCCAACAACTTGCCCACAGAACTAAGAAATTAGTTGCCATCTCTTCCAAAGACATAAAACCAGCTCAACAGCCCAAACTAAGAGATTTAGTCAAAAGTACCAAGACATCTTCGATACCGGACAAGGAAAAGGGGTCGAACTAATGTGGTCCAGCACAAGATTGATACTGGGGTGCCCGACCGATCCGGCAATCAGCAAGAAGACTTCCTCTTGCCAAGAAGGCAGAGGCTGACAAAATAGTCAGCGATATGGGAAAAGAAGGAGTTATCGAACCGTCTGACAGTCCCTGGTCCTCTCCAGTCGTACTGGTGAAGAAAAGGATGGATCGACACGCTTTTGTGTAGACTATCGCCAACTTAATAATGTCACGAAGAAGGACAGTTACCCTCTCCCGAGAATAGATGACACCTAGACACGTTGGCTGGTTCCACGATTTTCTCGACCCTTGATCTGAAGAGTGGATACTGGCAAGTAGAACTCGCTCAGGAAGATCGAGAAAAGACTGCTTTACCATCGGCTCAGGATTGTGGCAGTTCACCGTTATGCCATTCGGGCTCTGTAATGCTCCCGCCACATTCGAAAGATTGATGGAAACAGTACTGAAGGGACTCTCATGGAACACGTGTCTAGTGTATCTCGACGACATAATTGTGGTCGGCAGATCGTTCGAGGACCACGTGAAAAACTTGGAGGAAGTATTCCTGCGACTGAGGAACTCGGATTGAAGCTGAGCCCTAAAAATGCCATCTGTTCCAAAAGAAGTACGATACCTCGGCCACGTTGTCTCTGGGAAGGAGTAGCAGTGGATGACCAGAAGATCAAAGCTGTTAAGGATTGGCCCATCCCAAAGACATTCACCAACTTCGAAGTTTCCTTGGTTTGTGCACATACTATCGCCGATATGTGCTGGGGTTCGCAAACATCGCTAAACCACTGACCAGGCTCACGGAAGGTCAAACAAAGTTCCAGTGGTCCGAAGAATGCCAAGACTCGTTCAGGAAGCTGAAGGGAGCTTTGATTAACGCACCTGTTCTGAGCTATCCCTTACCCAACGGAAGTTCATTTTGGATACGGACGCCAGCAACGTGGGACTTGGAGCTGTCCTATCTCAGATCCAGGAGGGGCAGGAGAAGGTCATTGGTTATTTCAGCAAGACGCTCAGCAAACCAGAGCGCAATTACTGTGTCACCAGGCGAGAGCTGTTAGCTGTTGTAAAGGGAGTGGAGCACTTCTACAAGTACGTGTATGGAAGAAGATTCCTGTTGAGAACTGACCATGCAGCTCTCAAATGGCTCTTACAGTTCAAAAATCCTGAGGGTCAAGTAGCACGTTGGATCGAGAGACTCCAAGAATTCGATTTCGAGATCGAACATCGAGCCGGAACTAGCCATAAGAATGCAGATGCCTTGTCGCGAAGACCATGTCCAGATGATTGCTCACATTGCCGACGAGCAGAAGAGAAAGAAGCAACACTTTGTAGAACCGCGGCAATGGATGACAACTGGAATGACAGCAAGATCCAGAAAGACCAAGAGAGAGACCCCGACCTTGGCTTAGTCGTCAGCTGGAAGAAGGGCAATCGAAGACCATCATGGCAGGAAGTCGCAGGTTACTCGCCGGCTGTTAAGTCCTATTGGGCACAATGGAACTCTCTTATTCTGGACAATGGGATCCTGAAACGTGTGTTGGAGGCCGATATTGGTGGGGAAGACAGACGCCAAATAATTGTTCCCAGGAACAGAAGAGAGGAAGTGCTGCGGGAAATCCATGATGGAGTCGCCGGAGGACATCTGGGAGTGACGAAGACCCTGCAGAAAGTGAGGCAACGGTTTTACTGGGCCAATTGTCAAGCTGACGTCCAGGACTGGTGCAGATATGGGGAGTCATGCAGATATCGTCACACTCCAAGGATGAAATTTCGGGACGAAATGTCTTTAAGAAGGGGGCAATGTAACGAACCTAGGCCGGACCTGTCGCCTCACATGTTGCCGTCGACAGCGATGAGATCATCCCCGGAGATGTTCGAGAACCATCCAGTCCCTCTTCCGCGTAATGCAACGGTCAATATTGGAAACAATTGGAACATGCCGTCGCCAACTGGAAGAATTCGAAACATCGAGAATGCTGTATCGGAGATAAATAGAGAGCCCTCAAGAGGGAGTGGACAGTCTGAACGAGCCCATACCATCGAGCTATACAGTGGCGTAGTAATATAAATTAAGTTGTAGATTCAGTGTGAAATAAATTATTTAAACCAAGTTAAGTTTATTTACGTTACAATTTTTATTTACGTTACAATATCCACAACTTCCGAAGCCGAATAATAATGTGATAAATCGACTACTGAAAAAATGTAGGTTGAATGGAACTTTTCGTCCGAAAATCATTCGTAGAAAGCCTGAAGTGGATGATGATGACAATGGCATAACAGTTTTGGGATTTTTTCATGCATTTCCAAATGCTTCTCTACACGAGGCTGAAAGGGAGGTAGGTATACCCTACGTGACAATTTATCGCATTCTTAATAAGCACAAATGGCATCCCTATGAATTCTACTGTGTCCAACATCTGAAAGAGACTGGTTTGCCTCGTAGAGTGGAATTCTTTGAATGGTTACTTGTCAAGACTCAAGAGGATGAACATTTCCTTGACAATATCATATGGACAGATGAGGCCAAGTTTACAAAAAATGAAGTTTTCAATAGACACAACACTCATTATTAGGCGCCAGAAAATCCCCATGTCGTTCGCCAAAGGAGTATTCAAGAAAGATGGCAATTTAATGTATTTTGTGCCATAAAGAATGGGTCAATTTTTTATACCGAGTTTTATGATGTTAATTTGAATGCACCAAAATATGAAGATTTACTGAGAAATGGAATTCAAATGATTTTAAATAATAGGCCAGGTAGAGAACATGTATGGTACCGAATGGATGGTGCTCCACCCAATAATTCTCGTTCAGTAAGCGAAGCTTTAACTGAAATCTTCGAAGACAGATGGATTGGTAATAATGGACCTTTTTGTTGGCCTCCTAGAACACCAGATGGCAATCCATCAAATTATTTTGTGTGGGGTTTCATTAAAAATATGGTTTACTCCAACCCAGTAACAACAATGGAAGATATGAAATCGAGAGTTAGAACTGCTTTCAATAGTTTAACTCCAGACTCAATCAGAAGCGCTACACATAAATTTTTTTTGAAGAGATTACATGTTTGTTTAGGTAGAGGTGGAGATGTGTTCGAACATATTCTGAAATAAATTGACAATTGAATTAACTTACTAATTCATTAAATTATTTTCAGTTCGTGTGTCAGCGTTAATAAAACTATTGTTTGAAGAGAAGTTTCATTTGATGGTTGAAGAGTATTTTGATAATTATTTATTCATTGTATTATCTGTGACTGATGAAGGAGTATCGAACGGAATCTGTTAAATTTCAAAAATAAGTGATGAATACAAGGAAACCACGTCATTTTCTGTTTGAAACAGTTTATCTCGAAAACCGTTCGAAATCTACATAGGTTTATCTGAACAAAGTCAATCTAAAATTGAATGTAGAGTTCAAAAATGTGGAAATATACAGGGTGTTCTATTTGAAAAAATTTACTTCCACTCATTTTTTCATGTGAACAAAGTATCTGCATTTTTTAAAGACCCTGTATGAGGCAAATAAAAATATGACTCGAAGGGAAGATCCTCGTGGTATCACTCCACTCCATTTCAAATTTGATCGTCTTAGTACCAGAGATTTCATGATTATCAGCGTTTATAAAAGTACATGTTTGGTAAACGGTAACAGATAGGTATAGGGAAATAGTACATGAAGTTGTTGACAAAGTGATAATAAATCATAATATGATATTATATACAGGGTGTTCCATTTGAAAAATCAAGGTAGCCGCTACTTTATAGTAGAAGCGGTAACGCCGCATCGTCTAAAATTTTAAGCGTGTAGATCATATTAATTTATGCATACTGTGAAATTTTCAGGTTGATCCGTTGTCTGGTTTGCCAGAAACGTCTAATTAACGCTCATCGTGAAAAGCCCTGTATATTTTTGTAACAGTTTCCTCAAGTAAAGCCGGTTCTAGGCATATTCAGCGAACATGTGAATGTTCGTTAAATTAATGCCTCCAATACAAAAAGTCAGATTTGAAAGTTTTGTACTATTGATACTAATAGTAATTTTTCAAAATCACTCTGATGTTTTTTTCAAAAAATTCTAACTAATTTTTGTATGGCTCCATATGTACAAAAATACGCTCTTTCAATAACACAATAAAAAATTGGTGTTGCTATTTAACAAAGTTATTGATGACGCCATATCTTTGAAGCAAAATGTTGAAGGAATCTACTTCTACCAATGGACATACCATCGGAGTTGTTTTCTAGACACCTTTGTTTTATTCTAATTGTTTTCTTGAGGGGTGCAGATAAGGATAAAAATCAAGAATAGTTTTTTTTGAAATGGTTACAACTTTCACAAATAGTTTTTTGTATGAACAATAATATGCTAATTGATAGATTATGCCAGCGGTTTTGCCAGCATGGATACCGAGAAGGTCATACTTTTTTATAATGTTCCAAAACCCTGAAATACGTGTTTCTTTATTTGAAAAGAATAGCTCAAATACCAATTTCCATGACTCTTATTCCAAAACTAACGGAACCCACATACAAACTTTCACCCCCATTTTACCCCTTTTGGGGTTGAATTTCCAATAACACTGAAACATGTATTTCTTTATTCCTCACAAAGACCTCAAATACACATTTTTATGACCCTAACTCAAAAACTAATGGTACTCGTATACAAACTTTCAACCTCCATTTTGACACTCTTTAGGGTTAATTTTCAAAAACCCTGAAATACATGTTACTGATTCGAAAAGAAGAGCCCCAATACAAATTTCCATGACTCTATCTCCAAAATTAACGGTATTTCCATACAAAATTCCACCCCCCTTTTTACCACTTTAGGGATGGAATTTCCTTAGTTATCTATGTCATGATAGGAGTGCGTTTCAGCTTTTCAGGTCCAGCAGTTTGATCTGGGCATTAATGAATCAGTGAGTCAGTCAGGACTTATAATTTTGTATGCGTCCAATGAAAAAAAAACTGACGTTTGATGAGAAAATATGTATTGCGTTTTTGTTCTGTTCATTTCATAGTTAGCGCAATAGGCCTTTTCATTTTGGATTTTTTTTTGTGGGTTTGCCTCAATTTCCGGCATGAGTTTTGGATACTTCATACGTGTTGTTGTGGGATATGTCGCAGCGATACACGTAGTAAAACATTTTCGGAGAACTTAAGTGTATTATTTCATTAGTTTTCCAAAACCTAGTTTCGAATATCGCCGAAAACTAATGGAGATTTCTACTGGCTCCGTAGACCTCGAAAAAAGAGACAAAAGTTCGTAATTTTTCCGTCCTTGTTGCCAGGGGAGCCAACGTAACTGTCCGTTTGACGGACGTTTTTCTATAGGTTTCCTGCACATTTGACAAATTCACTTCTCTCATTTCTGCTTGGTTTGCTTTGGTAAACATCTTCATCTTATCACTATAAAAACTGATGTTATTGTATGGAGCAAGAAATATTTTTTGCCAACTACTTGGTTCCTTTTGATGGAAAGTTTTGTGAGAGAGTAGAGCAAAGGATTTTTGATCAAAGTAATTCAACCCTAAGCTCTGGGTGAATATTTCACGAAAATGCAGCCATGACCTAGAGAAGCTATTTTAGAGAAATGGCAGGCATTACCAAGCAAATCTGTACTTGTCTCCGTATGGTATGTGCCAACAGGAAGATGACAAAAGAAATCCTATGATAGCTTGTGGGTCTAGCCAATGCGTAAGCAGAGTCAACAGAATAACATTGCTATGATGTGGACAAGAAAGCTGATCTGGCAAAAGAAAGCACTACCTTATAATTTGTAGGACCAGAAGCCTTCTTTGGAATATCGAATAGCAAAGCGTAAAAAGTGTTTCTACACTGGACAGAGCAGTGAAAAATGCCTGAACTGGTCTGAAATTGTAGGACAACAGCACTAGAAGGCATTCATGTGAAACCCATTGAAAAAAAGGAACGCTGCCGTTAAATCTGAATGGAAAAAATCAGAGGATAATAACTATACCACTGTAAAATCATCTGCTCACAGTTGGTTATGCAGAAACGGTAGAATGCCAGTTCTCCAGGATGAAGAAGAATGAGTAGAGTACATTTCTCTGTGCAGATGTCAAGCGAACAAGATCTAACTGTATGGGTTACAGCCAGCTGGAGCCGAAATACTTAGCAATTGAATCACCTAGCTTAATCATTAACTTAATCAGAATGGGGACTAGGTCAAGAATATGAGATCACCCAGTATCTTCATGAAATTTTCACAGGTGCTTCAAAACATGATAAAAAACAGTATAGTAATAAAACATTTTGCGCGGAAAAGATAATATTAGGAGGGTCCATAAAGAGAGGTTATGGGATATCACTTTTGAAAATTGTAAGTAATTGCACAAGTGCATCAAAATTACCGATAATTTTGCATGACAGCATGTTGTGAAAAAACTGCATGAGTTCATTTTCATTTTCTCCAAAATATGAAAATGACCGATTGCAGTTTTTCATAGACAACACGCTGGAATGCGAAATTATCCGGTTATTTTGATGCACGAGTGTAATTCGGGGGAATATTTCCCGAATAAACTGTCAACTTGTCAAACTGACGTTATTTATTTATAAATTCTTAGCTTGTCATCGATAACCAACCCGTAACTGGAAAAAAAGAAGAAATGCAGAAATACGTTTGTTTTAATATTTTTCATTTATATATTATGAAAGTATACGTAAAATATAATGAAACTATTTATTCAAGGTTAAACTAAATCAAAAGTTGCAGGAACTGCAGTGAAATACACAATTATTATACGTATTCTGGTTAGACAATGCAGCTATCGGTGCATTAACGGCTGAAGAGGATGTTTGAGAATGCTGTGCCTGTGGTACGTCATTGCCACGCATTTTTTTGACTATTTTTTCGTAGTGATCTCCATCCATTTGAAGATATGGCGTTATTGATTTTGAATTTGAATGGCCCATGAAGTTGCTGCTCCTCCACCTCCTTTTTTGCGAGATTGGAGACGGCTGTAGCTCGTAACGAATGGTTAGTAAGCTTAATATTCTCTGTATTTAAGAAGCTTTGGCTTTTAGAACAGTATTTCGTCCAGCAGGAATATCTTTATACCATTTTCTGTTCAACTTCCAAGCGGGATTTACAGTGAGAAAGTGTCGTTTTGTTTTTATTCCAACCTGCTTTTCTAGGACTGTTCCTAAAACCAAATCGACACTGGAAAAATAAAACTGACAAATGTTACGATAATGTACCTGGTGGAAGAAATACAATAAATGGATGGACTAAATATGCTGCTGAGGCAATTGGCTTGAAGGTAAAGGACAAAAAGATAACAAATCACTCGAATAGATCAACTGCTGTTAGCGAATTGGCAAAAAGTGGTGTAGAAGAACAACAATTGCTGAAAATTACTGGTCATAGCAATCAAAATTCTATGAAACCATACTTAAATCTCGATCAAGAACACCACAACAAGATCATAAATATTATGCGTGGTAATAGATCTTCTATAGTAGAGAACAGCAACGAATCTAATGTTAAGTTAAATTTTAATAATTGTACTTTCACTAACTGTACTTTTAATAAATAAATAAATGTTTCATTGTGTTGAGTTATAAATTTTTTTGTCAAAAAAATTTCCGCCGAATATCCCTCGAACATTGACAAATTCCTCATAATTTTGTGACAAATTTCTCAATCTCGTTGCTTGGTAACAGCCCTCAGCCTTCGGCTTCGGGCTGTTACCAAGAAACGAGCTTTCGATTGTCATGAAATTATTCCGTCTATTATCAATGTCCTAGGAATATTACTACTGATAATAAGGGTAATAATAACCCATGTGGTCTAGCCATATTTACTAAAAGTGTCCGAAATTTTCATATTACCCGCTTTTTATACATGGCGGATGCGCTTGCGCGTAACGAGTCGTGAAAAGGCCTATATTATTTGTTGAATTAGAGAAACATCTTGAAAATGAACCAAACTTTTATTCTTTTTTCTAAGTTCTTACCTTCTGACTCTCAGTTTTGGGTCCATAGTAGTACATCACGAGCACTACGGTTATAAGAGAAGCTAGGGCAAATATGACGAATGCTATTGCCTTTTTGGTTGTCACAAAACATCCCCCATTTCTGTTATATTTCAAAATGGCCTCATCTGATAGAAATTCCAGTCTATTGGAATGGTAGCCACCGCGTCCCATAGTTTATTCTGAAAAAAAAAGAAATTGGAAATAACTTATTTCAAACAAGTAATTCTGTACTTCTAACCACGTTTCTACTATCAGGATGTAGTATACAAATACATGAGAAGTGTTTGAATTCCTTGGAAATTTGTTGTGGCTAATTTATCAAGATATTGTTTAATATTAATGTACAAATTTTAGAGGTTACTTCGGTCCTTCTTAATGAAATAGTTGACTATAGGGTGAACCACCCAGTTGTTGGACGCATGGGAGTTATTGGACAGCTGCCCTTCGATGAAGAAAAATAAGATTCCTGTATGCGATAGCTAGTCTAGTTTCTCGTAGATGGCGCCGGTAGTATGTTAACTAATATTATTTTGATCGCTATATTTTTCGCTGTTTCAGTTATAGTTTAACCATTTTCAATTGCAGAAGCTGTTTCTATAAGGAGCAAATCAAACACGAGCGTATATGCGAAGTAACGGAACGAAAAATAATGTGTACTACTCGTAAACATTCTCCGTCGGCAAACGAAAGATCAAAAGAAGATCAAAAGAGGCGACAGTGACAGCTGTTTAGTTCTACAGCAGAGCCAGAGCCAGAGCCAATCAAAACGGACCGCAAGCCAATGATAATGCTTGTAGGTGTGCCATACGTTAACAAGTCGAGAAATGTCTCCGGTCCGGGATCGAAATAGGTTTTAAAATATTCTATCGTTCTGTTGTGTTTTGTTGGAAAATATGACTTTTTTTCGACCATATGAATATGAAATTATGATGATCCGATTGCCTAATAATACATACTTCCTCGCTCATGGCATATTTTTTTTATTTTAACCTATTTTTAAAATATTTGAATATCTAAATAAAATTAGTTATCTCCGCCCCTGCTGCTCAAAGGATACCGCTTCAAGACTGCTAAACTTGTTTTTAATGCTTCTGCAATTGTAAATGGTTTAACTATAGTATGAATTTTATTGCTCTATTTATATCACAACCAATAATTGGACACTTGTCCAATTATTGAATATCAACATGTCCAGAACTATAATGCTTTATTACGGTTATCGTAATTTTTTTCATTAGGTACCTAGGTTCTTGGTAGGATGCCAAAGAGAAAAGATTTTTATATCAACTAGATGGAGGCAGCTATAACTGAGCTAAAACTCAAACAAGCGTCTTTAAGAGCTGCTGCGAAAAAATGTGGTGTTCTTAAGGACCTCAGAATTCAAAATAAAGAATCCAGGTCACAAGGATACATGTGGACCATCGCCCATACCTACTCCAAGAAAAGAGTAGGAGTTAGTAAAGTAATGTTGTATACCTAGATTTTTAAATAAACCCTATATTTCAGATGCGTAGAGGAATTAGAACTAGAAATATCAAGTAGTGTTAAAAAATCCTCCACCTTACCCTTCCAATAGGAACAGACCCGGCGATTTTTGGTTTATGGTATTTTTTACGAAGATAATGATTAGCGAACCTCTACATTAGCATTTTATTTATTTCAGGTATTCCTTAGAAGACATCCAATAATCGTACAACGAACCAGTGAAGCTGTTAATGCAAACTTAACTTGCACTTCAAGCGCCCAAAGTATTACTGACTATCTGGAATCACCAGAAAAATCAGAACTGAAAACTAAACGGAATATAGAGCACGTCTCCTTTGCAGTAACATCAAGAAGTTACCAAGAATATTGAAAAAAGCATGCTTTTGAAGAAGATTGGAATTGGAAAGAAAACGGAAAAGAGAGGAAGCAGCTTTAGCAGAAACGAAGAAAAAAATAGAGAGGAAAGGAAAATTCTATTGAAGTGAAATATTTTGTCTGTAAAAAACTCATAGTAAAAGCTCAATATTTAACTTGTGATAATTGTTAAACAAAGTATCAACGTCGATGCAATCCCAAAAAACATAAACAACACGTACCCGATGCAGACGAGAACGATCTTTCCATGTGCTATAGGAAGAAAGTGAAGAAGTGAACCAAGAGACAGAAAATGTAGAAATTCAGAAAGTTACTAGTCATGAAAATACCAAGAGAGGTAGAGAATTATAAGTGGGAATACAAATCAATGTTATTCACCTATGTGTCATAGTTATAAAATAAAATATTTCTAGCTTTGACACTTCTTTATACATAAGTAATAAGTACTCATTTGACCGTTTTCTTAACTGTCCAATAACTAGAAAAAGTGTCCCAAAACTGATTTTTTTGACATGCTCTATATTTTTCCAGTATTTATTGAAACCTTTTCAATGATTCTATAATATTTTTATGGGAATATCATCGTATCCAGAAGATTTTGTATTCCTTATATCTTCAATAACTCAATTAAACCGGGATTAAACTGGGGAAATATGTAATGTAGCGTTTCACCATACTCCAAAGGGCGATTAAATCGACTAATAGCGATTTAGTACAAATCGTCCATTCTAGGAGGATTATAACTTTAATTGAGATTATTGTGACATTTCGTTAAAATGGTGTTTCGACGAGTGATGATGAATTTGTAGTTCGACGTCCTCGATGGATTCGGAAATAGATCATTAAAAAAATTTGGACAATGGAGATTTTGAGAGATTTCGACTTTCAAATGGAGCTGCATTTCAAATACTGGGATCAATTCAGGAACAAATAGAATTTGCAAACGCCTAGTGAGTTTTATTGTTTCATTTCCTTTTGAATTGGTAACTGATATTGTTCATCAATACTTTACAAGGTTTGTGCCAGGCCTGAAGGTTATTGAAAATGTTATGGCATTTCTGTAATAGCAAAGCAAATGATAATATGTTCATTCCAGGCTGGTAAGGGATATTGGAAGGGTCATAGTGGAAGAACATGAAGAAGATTGTGGAAGATCCACGTCCATAAGAGAGGCAGGATACATAGTAGTTAATAAGAGGCCACAATTCAGATATATTTTTTTTGACTTCATGGTCAAGAACTGTGGAAAATATACAAAAATATTCAAGTAATAATAATAATGTTCATGATTCCCAAGAAACATCTGTTTATAGTATTGAACATTATGAAATTCAGTGCAAAGAATAATTTATTAATATGTTTGAATGCAGTTAAATTTGTTAATAAAAAGGAACAAGTTGATAAAATTACTTTTTTTCCGGTAGGTGTGGTTCTGTGGAATGGGGTTCAGATGATGAAAGCTCATGTACAAAATTGACTTTAAATGTATAACAAAACTCAACAACCAGGAACTCGGTTATTAACGTTCAAAAATTAAATGTAAATATTTTTTACATGCATAAAGGCAAAAGTCATCAGATGAAACTAATAATTTACATTAAAAAATATACGTCATTATTCAAAAACTTGAATACTTGTGAATCTGGCTCGCTAACATAAGAGTGAATAGATCTTAAATCAGTTATTCCTCTTCAAAAAGTAAATAAATATCTTTTTCTAATTTTGACAATTAAAGTGACCCTTTTCAAAACTCTTTGACGTCACCAAATGTTTTACTTTTGATCGCCAGTTGCGAAAAGTAAAATTTTTCGCAACTGGTGATTGAAGGTAAATGTCACCACCAGTTGCAAAAAATACAGGAATAACATTTGTTATAATTTTGAGGCTATTCAATACATAATATGTATGGTAAAAACTGATTATAAATATTAATAACATAATTTGAACAATTGGTGATATTGACCCCAGCTGACAACGTAGTGTTCTATGTAGCATTAATTTCCGTTTTTTCCATGAGAGTCTCTCCAAGGATGAGAACACGCTTTTAACGCACTAAAAATTAAAAAATAATTTTAATAATCAATGACTATACCAAAAAGCGTGGGGTGCTTTGTTGAAATCAATTAAAATAGTCCAAGATCCCAGACCCGCCAAACCTACGTCATTTTAGCAAAACTGAAATTTTGAGTTGTGATAGTTAAGAACGTATGCATACTTGCTAGCTTGAGAAAGGGGTCCTTTTACGGGAGCAGGTATAAAAGTACATAAAAACTTTCTCACTTACATTGAAGTATCGTAATGCGTTTGACAATTAATATCTTCCAGTTGGCCAAGGGGTCTAAGGCGCAAGATCTAGGCACTGATTTCGAAAACTGGCGAGGGTTCAAATCCCCACGCCTGACGATTTTTTTTTATTTTTCCCATCGAAATTGAGTTTTTTTTTTATTTGGATATTCATCCCAAAACTAAATCATTTCTCAATTTCAAGCTAGCAAGTACGCATACGTTCTCAACTACATATCACACTAATCATACTTAAAATTTCAGCTTTGCTAAAATGAGGTAGGTTTGCCAGCTCTGGGATCATAGTCGTTGAATATTAAAATTATTGTTTAATTTTTATTGCGTTAAAAGCGTGTTCTTCAGTTTTTTCAAATATATATTTTTTATATTATCAACTTGAATCAAAAAGGATCACATATCAAAATTAGAAAAACTATTGTGTAAAACACGTTGCGAAACCCTATTTTTCGTAACTCGCTTTCTTTTGTGGAACTCGCTTCGCTCGTTCCGCAGAAATTCGATCATTACGTGCATCGTGAGTGTTCTTATTAGTTTGGAATCCGAATTGATTTTCTTTGATGATGTTATGGGAAATGAGAAATGAGTCGGGAAAAGAGATATTGGCCGATAATTTGGGATCGTCCATGTTCCCACCTTTATGCAGAGGAATAACAACATACTTTTTAAGAAATGTGAGAAATGTACCATTACGAAAAGAGAGATTAATTAGTGAGGCGAGAGATTTAAGTGCTTCTTTTGGAAGATTCTGTGATATTTTTATGGAAATGTCATCGTATCCAGTAGATTTTTATCCCTTATATCTTTAATAACTTCAAGAAGTTCGTGAATATTTGTATCAAATAATATAAAAGTATCTTCAATGTGACAATTTTTGTCGTAAGGGAAAGTTATATTATTGCTAAGCTTACGAGCAATTGAGCAGTAGAACTCATTTATCTCATCTGCGCTAATTGGTATATTTAGGTTTACTCTTTTTTTAGGATTCTCCCGCTGGTAGCAAGTAGCTTGATTTCGTAAGCTTCAGAACACTCCTATAAATTCTGGGTAATTCTAATAATAAGCATGGAAACCTGGATTAAGTGTGAATTTTCGTATGTAATGAAGAGACCGCAGATTTCTTGAGGAGATTTTTTTATTCCTGGGGTATTAGTACTATCAAATGACCAGAAAATATTGTCAGAAAATTATGTTTCAAGAGGTTAACCATTAAACTGAATACTGCAAACAATCTCACGCAGTCGGAGGCAATAATATATCTTCATTAAATCAAAGAAGATGCCTCCGACTGCGTGAGATTGTTTACAGTATTAAGTTTGATAGTTAACCTCTTAAAACATAATTTTCTGACAACATTTTCTGGTCATCTTGTTTCCATCTTTTTTAAACTTCACTTTTTACGCAGTCGGGTTTTTTTATTTTTTAAATGAACTTTTTTTATCGTTTAATGGATAACTGTTGATATTGTTGCAGCAAACGAGTTCAGAGAACTGATTCTCGTGTACTTTTCTATAAATTCCAGTAATTGAGAATGTTGAGTGAATTTTCCGAAATAGAGAGTTGGTTCCAAAAATGCTTCTACATGTTGAAAAGGGAAGATAGTGACTAAGGTTTATCTTTCAGTCGCAGATGATTCCACATCTGATTTTATGAACATCCTGTTTATATTTTCAACAAATCAATGCTTCTACAGTTCTCAACTCAATACCAGTTAACCTGAATTAGTATTGACACCCTGTATCTCCGTTGCTACTTCGAGCGGGAATACGGACATTGCTGTGTTCAGGCGAAGATTTTCTCACTTTCGAGGAATGTAAGATTGTAAACTCTTGTCACGATAGATGAAATAAATGTCTACCAGCAATCGAATGATCATAGAGCTAGAGGTACGTTGGAAAAAAGTGAAGGTGATAATTTGCACGTGGAACACCTTTTCTATCTGTATCACCCGAAGTTTACAAATGTTTTATTCATTTTAATGGTTGTCCATTAACCGCACACGCTGTTCACGATTTCTTTTATTAGCATTGATAATGAATTGAATCATACGAAGATATGAAGCACAGGTGAATATTGGTAATCCCCCGTAGGTTTTCACATTTTTGCTTGTCATTTCTAAGTTATATGAAATTAATGTACTTTGAGGAAAAAAAACATTAATCTTGAATATTCAATGGGAACAGTATTCCTATTTTTGTCTAAACCTTTAATTGTAGACTCAAAATCTCCCTGAACCTAGTTAAAACTTTGCAGCAATATAACACATGAATATTATTTTATTTGCAGAGTTTTGTCTACACAACAACAATCCAACACCTTCAATAACAGCCTTCAGTGGCAAATATAATTCCATGCATTCCTGGTATTTGGAAACTTGAAAAGAATGGGCTCTAAATCCAATGTATGCACACTGTTCAAAACAAACAGAATTAAAAAAACTAAAAGTGCAGTGTTACATGTGTGTGGTGAAATTTATATAGGTCAATCGTCAAGACATTTGAAAATGCGAACATCTGAACACAATCTGAAATTAGTCAAACATATTTTAAAGCAAAAGGAAACAATACGAAAATTCTCCTGTTAGCCCCAAATGACGCGAAAAGTAATCTAAAGAACTTTATGAATTTTTTTGAACAGATATGATAAATTGGACGCATGTTTTTTCACTATGGCCCAAATATACCTTAGCTTTTCTAGACACAAATGTCATTAAAACTCTAGATTTACTAACTATTTTTCACATCATAATTTTCAACATGAAATAAACATTCAAAAATTTGAAAACAAGAGCGCTTAAAATTTCAAATCCAGAATGCCATGAAAAAATCTTAAACCATTCAAAAAATTCGTTTTTACGGCGACCTCTTATTTATTAACACACGAAATCGATTGTTAATGACCCGTATTAATATTCAATTTCTCTATTAATGCATGATTGTGATATATGCAGCCAAACATAGACCGTCCACATAAATCGTTGGTAATGTTATATCTTCCCCTTCTTTTGATCGATACGCACAAGGATCAGCATTGGTGTGTTCGGCTCCAAAAGATTTCAATACCTTATTCAGTTTTTCATACCAACTCCTTCCAGCTTGGCGTAGTCCGTATAAAGACTTCTTTAGAATATCAGTGAGTTTCCTGGGTGGTTCCATATACAGTGCTCGTCTATCGATTTCTAATATAATTTGCCGTATTAGCTGCTTCAGTCCAGAATGACGGTGGTAGTAGGCTGGACTTCAATAATTAAACCCACTACTAGTAAAAACTCTTCTTCAACATCGAATATAACACTTGAAATAAATGATAATTTGACCAACGACCCTGAAATAGTTTCTAATCAATTCAATAACTATTTCACAAATATTCCACGCCTTCTAATCAACCAAACAAATGAACCCATTCAAAAAACTCTGAAAAATAGATATCCAAATACATTCTTCATGAATCCAGCAACTGAATCAGAAATCTTAAACATCATCATGAGTCTAAAGAGCTCCCACTCACAGGGAGATGATCATATAACAACAAATCTAATAGAAAAGTGTGCCAATCTGTTGACGCAACCATTATCGTATCTATTAAATTGTTCTCTTGAAGAAGGTACTTTTCCATCATGCCTCAAAATGGCAAAAATTATTCCGATTCACAAATCGGGAAAAGTCTCAGATATTCCCTTTGCTAAGGTTTTTGAAAAATATGTTGCAAATGCAATAACATAATTTATGGATAGGTTTGATTTAATGAACTCGAATCAATATGGGTTCCAAAAAGGCAAATCAACCTCGAATGCAATGGTGACGTTTGTGAATAGACTTTCGGAGGAGTTAGACAAAGGTAACTAGGTGGTTTGCACCTTTTTGGTTCTGAGCAAGGCATTCGATCTTGTCAACCATGAAATTCTTCTAACAAAATTAGAACTGTACGGTTTTAGAGGAGTGGTACATGATTGGCTAAACAGTTATCTCACAAACAGGATACGATATGTTCAAGCAAACAATCACACTTCGTTGAAAACAATAAATGATATAGGGGTTGCCCAGGGCTCTGTTTCAGGTCCTCTATTATATCTGATATACGTGAATGACATTTCTAATGAGAGTTGTATAATGTATGCAGATGACACCTCCCTCATTACTACAGGGAGCAATGTAGAGCAAACAAACAGTCTTGAACGCCAATGAAGAAATCAAAATATCTGATGAATAGTTCTCTTCAAATGAATTAGTTTTGAACATGGGGAATACAAAGTTTATAAGATTTGGTCAGTCAAATAATAAATTCGATCACAGCTTGTTGCTAAGATCTAACGGCAGATCTATCACTCAAGCACCTTATATAGTCTACCCATATAAATGAAGTGTGCAAAAAACTAGCTCCAAAGTGTTATCTCCTGTACCAACTCAGGAATACATGGCAATAACCCTGTTTAATCATCTACCAAACTGCAACAAAGATCTTTCTTTGAATAAATTCAAAATAGTAGTCAAAAATATTTTACTAAAAAAAGCGTACTACTCAATAGGTGAGTATTTGGGAGATACGGATTTTAACTGATTGTTTATTTATGTATGTACGTATATTTTTCATATTTTATCTTTCATTAAAGTACATGATATTCTTGCTTTTAGATATTCCTATGTATAATTTGTAATCTGTAATCTGTTTGTAATATAAGTCTCTTATTTGTATTGTTGAGAATTCGCTTGGAAAAACTGTTTCTGACACCTGACTTGGTCTGTATTATGCGAGTAATAGTCATAGAACCAAAAATTAAAAATTAATCATCATTATTATTATATTAAGTCCTTTTTTGCATGCTTTCATGCACTTAGTTAAATCATTAAGTATATTGATTATATTGACCACAATTTGTGAATTTTTTTTAACCGACGAAACCAAAAAGGAGGAGGTTCTCTATTCCACCCGTATATTTTATGTTTTTCCATCATATTTTTTTATGTATGATCAAGCATAACTTTTTACTGAGGCGTCCGATTCCGATAATTCTTTTTTCAGTGGATAGGGTGTACTTCGAATTTGGTCCCATTCGGATTTAAAAGATGAAATCCACCCCTAAGGGTAGCGAAATGAAGGATATTGATCACTCACCCTCTGAATTCTGGTCCGTTAACCGATTCTATCAGGCATAACTTTGTACTGGGTTCTTCGATTTGGATGACTCTTTTTTCAATAGATAGGGTATACCTTATATTTGGATTTCGAAAGGAATAAGCCACCCCTACGGGTGGAAAAATAGGGGATAATTGATTTTTCACTAGTTAACATTGTCACACACATACGTAGTTGACAATGACAGATCGCTACTGACATTATTCTTGTTCCGTCAAAATCAGTATATTTTATTAGAGGATGGAATGATATACAAAGTAATGAAATAAACTAACCAGAACAACGAAAAAAATTTATATTACAACAAATAGTCAAAGTAGATAATCATATTATTTAACTGGTAATAGTTGAAGTAAGGTGGGTAAGTAAGTATTTTTGAAGTAATCAAAACAAGTGGTAGTAATTGGTAGATTTTACACAAAATTGAAAAATGAAAACTTTTTAACAAATTCAACCGACGAAATACGGAACTAAAAAGTAAAAAATAAAAACTTTTTAACAAAAAATTAATCCGACGAAAAAATTAACTGAAAAGCAAAAAATAAAATAAACCTTCTTAGTCTAACTGATAATTGAGCTCCTAAACTAATGTAAGTAACTGATTTTGAGTCGGCGCCAAACAAACTAGCAATTGAATTAGGTGAAGCGTAAAATGATGGCAGCGAGATGCACGGCTGCGTTTTGATGACTTCTTTCATAGATAATGATCTTCGATAATTGTTTGTTTGGCGCCGACTCAAAATCAGTTACTTACATTAGTTTAAGAGCTCAATTATCATTTAGACTAAGAAGGTTTATTTTATTTTTTGCTTTTCAGTTGATTTTTTCGTCGGTTTAATTTTTTGTTAAAAAGTTTTTATTCAAATATTAATTTATCTTATGTAAAATTTTATAACTGATACTGTACTATACTGACTTGTTCTATATTACGCTAGACATAATCTAAAGAACCAATAAACTATTATTATTATTATGAGTGCCGTTTCAATGAATGTACGCTTTTTCCTTTCCGCTATACCATTTTGTTCAGGGTTGAAGGGGACTGTCAAATGTCTGGTAATGCCGTTTTTTTTCAACAGTTTCTCAAAGTCCTTACCGACAATAAAAATACAGAATAAGTGTTCAGAATCCCACTGTTCTAGTAGAACATACTAGACAAAATGGTCTTACTTTTGATTTCACAATCCCCATCATCCTTGATAAGAAACCCTTTCTGTCAAAAAGACTTCTAAGCGAAATAATTATTTTTTTACTACAACTGTTTTTCTCCATTGATATAAAAACTATATGGTTCCCGGATATTTTTTTAATTTTATCTCAGTATACGTCACCTCCAATCTACAAAAATGCATTGTTACAGAGTCCTGAAGATGAATGTAAAAAATCGGAAACGTTGGCAAGGAAACAATAGTTTTTCTTCAACCAAACTGATCCGGATTCCAACAAACCTTCTGAATATTATATGTTTATATGGGATCACTAACCTTACTAAAATTGTTTATTATTTCAAGTTATTTAAATATTATTACTTTTTTATGATGTAAACAATATTTCTTTGTTGCGAAACATTTTATTATGCAAATAAATTTTTTAACATATTTCTACTAACAAATTCGAAATTTTATTCGTATATTTTTGCAAATCTAGAATACCAAAACTCAGTAACGTATCGAGGCAAATTCAATAAGCTGCCTTTTTTGATCACATAACTATCATATTTTTGTGCCAGTGGGTGAGAAAACACAAAAAAAGGAAGGAATACTGACAATATACTTGTTTCTAATCATAGTCGTTCCAACAAAAAAAATGGTTTACCCGATGACGAAGGATATTCACGATACCCGCTTGGACTATATGATTGCGTTCCAAATAATTGGATGTAATTTTGTAATGTAATTCCATTGAAATCAAACGGAACTGAATTTTCACTGGGGACACATGTCATTATGTATACAAACTAGTTAAATTTCCGGTGCTAACTGGAAAATATATCAACAACGACAAGATAAAAATATGCTATTCCGGTTGGGTTGAAGTTAAACGAATAAAAAACCCTAGGTGTGATTTTAATTCAGGGATTCAGAGGTGAAATACTCAACATTAATTTTTTAACATAGTTAGAAACCAATATTTCTAGGCGTGGACATGAGGGTTGTCTTTTCTGGGTATATACAACTTCATTCGCCCTTTTAAATAACGTGGAAAATCCTCACTAATATTGTATATGCCTTAAATGTATCCCTCTCTAGGGGTTGGAGCTCAATTGGGGTTATTATAAAAGTTATCAATGTTTCATTGTGATGAACAATCATGAATAAAAAATGGAGAAATCATTGGTGAAGACATATATCTCTTGGTCCTCCACATAGTACGTACTGATCTACATCAGCAATTTTTTTATGTTTCCCCTATTTTCTGTGCATCATTTTTTTTTTCTTCCACTTTCGACCTATACTATATCATAATTCATCCACAATATCGCTGAGGTCTAACGACAAAAGGGTTATTTAAAAAATACCGTATTTAAACCCCGGTTACTCTAGCAATAAATCCAGCAATATTTTTTTACCCAGTTAGCCCTATATTCTGTCAGAACGTTCATAAAGGAGAATAATTGAAAATGTCAAGAAATCCAAATTACCGGGGGGTTTGGCGGCGGCAATATTTTTATTAGACACTCTGCCACCTTGAAATTTCGTCAGAGCGTTCTTGAGGGAGACCAAATCCAAGTTACCGAGCGTCGGGGACAAGAGGGCGGCGGCAATATTTACTTTAAATATCCTGCCACCACCATATTTCGTCAGAGCGTTCATGAAAAAAGATAATGCATGATTTCATCAACAGAAAAATGTTACCGAGCGTCGGAGGCGGTATTGCGGAGTCAATATTTTCATAAGAGATACTGCCACCAACGTATTTTGTCAGAGCGTTCGATAAGAACGCTAATGTATGAATCCATCAACAGGAAAAATTCATCGAGCGTCGGGGGCGAGTTGGCCTCAGCAATTTTTCTTGTTGTTTTTTTGATAACCAACATATTTTGTCGGAGCATTCATGGAGGAAGATAATGCACGATTTTATCAACATAAAGAAGGCTAATGTACGAATCCATTAACAGAGAAAAATTACCGAGCATCGGGGGCGGGTTGGCCACAGCAATATTTTTATTAGAGATCCTGCCACAACCATATTCCGTCAGATCATTCATGATGGAGAATAATAGAGGATTCCATCAACAGAACAAAAATACCGAGCGTCGGGGGCGGTATAGCAGCGTCAATATTTTTATTAGAGATCCTGCCACCAACATATTTAAGGTTTAAGTCACTTTTCGTAGAAATAGTCTGTTAAATTGAAGAAATATGTTCTTTTGCACTTCGATGGCAATGCCTGAATTGTGATGAAATGAAGATCTATTTGTTAAGTAGTGAGAATATTGAATATTTTTTTATGCGTTTCTTTGCATGCAAGAAAATATATCTCAACGTTCCGTGAATCAAATCTCCCGATGGCAAGGTACACTTTAGTAGAAACGAATTATAATGCCGCTCTCAAAAAATAAAAAATAAAAAAGTGTAGTCCGGCTATGGAAAAAAATATAATCAATGGAAAAATGTTCCAAAACTTTCAGCCGGCTAGGGATAAATAAAATAAACTAATATGTAAGAAACAAGTTAGGTGCTGATTGCTATCATCGTCTTATTGGGTAAGACAAGTATTTCGATATGTTAGATATTCCTATTTATTTAGTTCTATTGAAGTCTTCTGGCAGTTTCATATTAAAACCTTATAATTCAATTCAAATGCCGTGATCGTATGTTGTCAACTACAAAGAGCAAACGTAATTCGATAGACAAATAAAAATTATTAAAAAAACATTTTTAAAGATAAGCTTTTATATAAATGCACTAAAAGGAAAAAAAATATTTTTTTTAGTGTTTGATCTAGGTTATTCTGTGAGTAACAGATTCAAAATCTTGCCGCGCAAGATTACCTGTTTTGTATCCATGGCAAGCTTTTGAATCTGTTAACACAGAGTAACTTAGATCAAACAATGAATGAAATTATTGTTTCCGTTTTAGTGCATTTATATAAAAGCTTGCCTTTGAAAATGTTTTTTTTCAATTTTTATTTTAACTTTTTAGTTCTGTTTTTATTAACAATTAATGAAAGTTTGTTTTTAAAATATTTTAGTTCGTTTATTTATTTTTAATTTTCTAGTTTTTATGATGTTAAATAGTAATTTATATCTTCTTTATTTTTTAATAAGAAAATCATAATCTTCGACCCCGAAAACCCCTAAATACCAATTTTGAATAGAACCAGACCATAATCACAAAAATTGTCGGCCATATTGGAGCCACCGTTTTTCCTAAAAAAAATTCATAATGTATTGTCACCGGAATTATGTACACCTGCCAAATATCAAATGAATCGGACGATTAAAAGTGGGTCAAATTTAACTTGCAAGATTTGATTACAGACAGACGCACAGACAGACACCAGGACAAGTGAAACGAAAATGAAATATTGTAAAAAAATCTTCGACCCCTAAAACCCCCACATACCAATTTTGAATAGAATCGGACCATAATCACAAAATGCAATCGCCATTTTGGAGCGGCCATGTTGAATTTTGACAAAAAAGGATAATCTCCGACCCCGAAAACCCCTAGATACCAATTTTGAACAGAATCGGACCATAATCACAAAAATTGTCCGCTATATTGGAGCCGCCAGAAGACCTCAATAGAACTAAATAAACAAGAATATCTAACATATCAAAAGACTTGTCTTACTCAATAAGACGATGATAGCAATCAGCACCCATCTTGCTTCTCACTTTTTAGTTTATTTTAATTTATCCCTAGTTGGGTGAAAGGTTTGGAACTTTTTTCCTTTAATTATCGTTATTTTTTTCGGTAGTCGGCTTACAGATTTTTAAAACTTTTTTGTTGAGTCAGATTACATAGAATTATTAGGGAGCATATAGAGAGCTTTGAATCTTTCTCCAGCTTTTGATCATAGGGATTGAGGTTTTTTAGGGGAGAATGCGAAATGTACCCAATCACTCAACCCAAGAACAGAATATAAAGTGCTTGTTTGCCAATACCATATTTCAATGAATAATTTGTTCATCAAATAAACTTGGTAAATATTCTATTAACAGTTTTTAGTAGTAATATAATAATGATTGGAATATCCGGGATATCTTCAAATGTAAAACTCAATATCGAGGTACATTGAACCGAGGCTATCAAAAGATACATACAATGACAACTTTGCATTTTATGATTAAGGCATGAACATTTGCAAATATCGTTCCTGATAGCTGTAGATATTTTTTCAGTGATTAAACAAGTTATAAAATAAATATCATGCGATATTAGTCGTCTGTAAATTTTTTCATACTAATCGATATTATTGTATTACTAGCTGACTCGATAGACGTTGTCCCGTCCAAATTTCTGTATTCCCTAATTTCAATTTTTCAATCAATTATGAAAGAAAAATTATACAATCTTGGTTTCAGAGATAACTTTTTAAAGTGGTTAATGTCCTATCTTGAAAACAGACAAATATTTGTAACAGTTGCAAATGAGCGATCGTATTTCTATGATATTGACTAAGGACTTCCCCACGGTTCCATACTTGGTCCGTTGATTTTTCTGTTATTCATAAACGACATGCCTGCATACATGAGCACGGAATGTACTGTAGTATTTGCCGACGACTGTTCTTTTGCTGTGAACACAGAAAATCTAGAGGAATTGGAAGAAAACTGAATAGTGTATCATTAGAATTCACAAATTGGTGTACCAGAAACTTTATGATTGTCAACCCAAATAAAACAGTATTCATGCAATTCCACCCATAAAAAAAATTGATATCCCAATCTATGTCAATGTTAATGGCAATATCATTGAAAAGTCTGACTCAACAAAATTTTTAGGCACCTACATCAACTCTGATATGAGCTGGAAATTCCATATTAACCATGTTTGTAAAAATATCAAAAGTGGCTACTATGCATTTCTTCAACTAAAAAATGTCCTTATTTTACAACAGCTAATGAATGTATATCACGCAATTGTGTTTTCCCATTTATCATATAACATAATTTTATGGGCTAACGCAAGTCGAATCTTTAACTCTCAAACCTTCTGAAACATGTAGGCCATACTTCTCACAAAATATTATCATGACATTCTACTCGATATATATATATATATATATATATATATATTGTTGTGATAGGCTCTTTATTATATTTGTAATTTATTATTGGCTAATCGTTATTATAATATTGATTGTTGTTACTTATTTTTTTTTAGCAACAACTAGTCATCATAAAATATTTGTTATGGTAAATTTGTTTCAGTGATTTCCTTTTTTATTTAATAATTTTGAAAAATAAATACCTATCATAACAGTAATGAAACTCCGGCTATGTTGTCTTACCCTTTTTCATTACTCTTTTACCTTACCCAGCTCAGTCGGTACGCCTATGGAGTATGAGTAATCTCTATTGTCATGACAGATTCAGTAGTGCCAACTTGGTGCACTGCTTGATGTCAAAGGTGCTATTTTGTGGGAAGATTATGAAAGGTGTTCAATAGATAAACAAAGAATGCAGAAAAATCGTCAAATAGTTGTTTTTATTGAAGTGAATCCTTAAAATTGACCTATTATGCAAAATCTAACTTATCTAACAGTGATGTGAAATGGTAAAACTTGTTTATGTGTGATAAATTACTTGGTAAATAAACTTTTGAATGTAATGAAAAGTCTGTGAGCATAGAAAAGACCATCAAAAGTTCAAATGAATGGACACAAGTTATCAAATAACCAATAGAAGTGTCTGGACCTGATACGTTGCACTTTATTTAGTTCTGCTTTTGAAATACCTGCTATTCTTCCTTTGTGGCGTTCTCCTGCCTCTTGGAAGTGTTCGTGTTCACTGGACAAGTTCAGCTACACTGCAAAGTCCTTTTTTTTGTTCCTGGCAATGGCAAGTACTGGACTTTTGTTATCTTAATAAGGTGAATGGCTTTTTATTGTTTGTTTAGTTTCCATTAAGAATCTGAATTAGTCGTATAACGTTTTTGGATAATTTTGCTTGTTTTTCTCTTGTTTTTTATTATAATTTTTCTTCCAAAATTGGTACGTGGTTTCGTTTTTGCATACATTTTTCATCTCCCTCAAGCTTGTTACATTTCCTCTTGGCAACCCACATTTTTTTGTTTTCTTTTCACAAATTTTGAGTTTATGCCCACTTTCTATGTCACTGTTTGTTATTCTAACTTATTCTAATGATTTTATTTACAATATATAATTCTAGACCTTATATTATATGTACAAATTTGGATAAAATTCATATTTGACACTTTTCTGTTCTCATAATTTTTTTATTTCATAATTTTCCTCACATTGTTTTTGACATCTTGCTGTTGGGTTCCCTCCTGATGTGATTTACCATACAGGATGTTCCAACTTGAATACCATTTCATCTACTTGAGATCCAAAGTTTTTTCATGAATTTAAATTTCCATATTATTTTTATTGTTGTGCAAATTGAATGTATTGTTGGTCACATACTTATGGCAATAGAGATACTTCAGGACTGACTTTTTGATACATATGCGTTGACTGGAACATGGTATAAGATTCTCGAACAGTAAAAAGTATAGAAAAATTGTAAAACAAACATAGCATGAACACGATAACTTAAATACCTAATAATAATAATAAATTATTAGTTTCATTATTTTATAAACATTTCCTAACATAACAATATATAGATATATATATATATATACCACTCTATGTAAGAAAACATTTTAGTAAATTTTCAAAGAATTCTGATAATCATGAGCATTTTACCAGACACGGCGATTTGTTACAGATACCAAAGCATACGTCTGAATTGTATGAAAAAAATCCTGCTTATATGGGCATCAAGCTCTATAATAATCTACCGATAAGTATAAAAAATTAAAACAATGTTCATACGTTCGAAAAAAAATTGATGATGTTTCTTGTTGAAGGATGTTTTTATGATCTAGAAGAATATAAGTCTCGATAACATCATAAATAATTTCAATAAGTTTTGATATGATGTGATAACATCCTAAATAATTTTAATATGTTCAATATGTTTAATGTGATGTGAATGTCTCACTGATTTATGTCTTATGTACCTAGTGACTTGCCTGATATAATTTTTGTGATCCTAAGGATGAATAACATCCTAAATAATTTTAGTATGTTTGATGTGATGTGAAACGTCCTAAATAATTTTAATAAGTTTGATGTGATGTGAATGTCTCACTGACTCATGTCTTCATGCCCATTGACTTGTCTGATGTCATTATTATGATCCCCAGGATGAATAAAGTATTATTATTATTATATTTGTTTTTCCTGAAAACTTGGGTTCAAAAAAATTATTGTCTGTTCGTTACTAAGAACGGATATCAAAAAGTTTGAAGTAACTTTGGAACGTCCCTGCCTATTTGGGGTTTAATATTAATTATGGTCTGGCAACAAAATAATGCCCGTTTGGAAAATAAGTGTAAATATACAAAGCTACTGGAACGATCACAAAACCGAGAAAAAGAAAGTTCTGATGCCTTTTCGCACCGTACAAAAAGATTAAAAGACTTTCCTGACTGTTTTTACTATGAGGCTAGAAAAAGGTGAACTCATATTAGTAGAATGCTTTTGCATAAGGGGACAAAAAGATAGTCTGCTTTTTGGTCCAGTTCTTATGTCAATCAGACAAAAAGAGGGTCTTTCTTTATACGATTTTTGTCCGATATTTCTTTCAAATCCACTGGTTATAAAAGCAGAGATTTAATTAGGATCGCTGTCTTTTACTTCCCGTCCGGAAGCGGGTTCTTAACTGCCAGTCCGAGAACAAGCCTTTTTGGATTCCGTTCCGAGAACAAGTTTTTATTCTCCAGAACAAGTGAGTGAAATCGTTCTGCGAGTTGTGACCGTAAAAGAAAATAGTTTTCCGTAAAGCATAAGCATTCATGCAAAAGCTTTGATTAGGAAGTGAGGTAACCGTAAGTGAAACATTGTGTATAAACCTTCCATAACCGGTTGATTTGATTGCGTCATTATAATCAGATTGCCCTGTTGTGTATATTTCCCCCTACCGTGTTTGAGTTCATCAGGTTGGCGAAACGACTAATTGATTTTATTTCGTGCATTGTGAATATTTCATTAAGAGTACGATACAGCTGTGGAAATAAGTGTAAAATATCCCATCCCGTGACTTTCACGATAAATCATCATCATGCATTATTTGTTATTCGGATTGATTTATGTCGTGGGGTATTTTTGTTTAACCAAGAAAATAGAGTAATAATTCCTATCACTACGATAGCAGTCTGTCGTATCTGTATTTATTTTATATTAATTGACAATCCTACCGTACAAGTTATAATTTTCGTTGTTTCCCTCCTGATACTTGCAGAGTCCCGTGTGTTATCTTAAATTGACAATGAGACTAATATACTGATATTAGGGCTCTTTAATTTCGAGGGTGGGTTTATAAGATACTTGAATTTTCTGTGTTGAAGTAATTATGAATCTAGTAGGTAATACATGTTGATGTCTTGTACGCAGCATCCTGGCCGTATAACTTCTTCCTGCTGAGTTGGTATAGTCCATCCAGTATCAATTGCAGAAGCTGTTTCTATAGGGAGCAAATAAAAACTCACTTCGCTAACACGAGCGTTTATGCGAAGAAACGGAACGAGAAATAATCTGTACTACTTGTATACAGTCTCCGTCGGCACAAAGAGCCCGCTGGTCAACGTGGACTTGAGTGACTGCTGTCTGTTCTACAACCGATTCGTCTGGGCCAATCAAGTCGGACATCAATGCTTGCAGGTGTGTATATACGATGGGAGGTCATAAATCACGCGTTATATTTGTGTTTTGATAGCTCTGAAAGATTGAAAACCAGCAGCGTCTGTGGTCTTGGTGTGTGCCGATCGAAATACGTTTTAGGATATTCTAGTTTTGTTGGAAAATATGGCTTTTTTTCGACCATGGGAAAATGCAATTGTCTTTAATTTTTTTCATTTGTCATCATTTATGAAGTATTTTTAAAATCTTAAAATATCTAAATAAAATTAGTTAGCTCCGCCATTGCTGCTCACAGGATTTCGCCGCGAGACTTTTTTATGCTTCTGCAATTGATATCGGGAAAACTATACTTAGCTACGGGTAGATCAGCAGTGTGATAACACCGTAGTTTGGGCTTTTACAACGGGTGGTGCGAGATATTAAAGTGGTGTAGTTCTCTCCCCGTGAAGCTCAAAATAATTGTGATGAGTAGCCCGTTAGGTTTTTTTTTGTTCTGAAATGAAGTCATGAAGTTGAAGTAGGTGAATTTAATTCCCACGAGGCCACCAGAAAGAATCACTTTCTGACCTTAGATTGTAAAGATAGGAAAATCGGTCTCCGGAGTGACAAATAGTCTAGTTAACAAGTGCTTTTTAGGTCAAAATTTTTTCGCAAAAAAAAATTTCTACAATATTTTATAAATAAACTCACTTGAATTAAATAACATTTCTAATTGATTTTTAGTTACTAAGATGCTTAGGCTAATAAACTTGGAGATTTTTTTTCCAAACTTATTTTTATTCATAATTAAAAAAATTACCGAGCAAAACTAAAGTTTATAAGCTAAAATTGTTGATAATTATACGTTAGATAAAAAGTTACATAAGTTGTATGGTCATAGTAATATTAGTTTATAAGATATTTAGACATAAAAGTAGAAATCAGTTTTGGCTTAATTTGTTGTTTAATAATGAAGAAAAAAAATATTTTTTCCTTATTTAGTTAAAAAGTTAAATTAAATTAAATAAAAAACCAGGTCAGAGTGGTGAAATGAAAGAAAAGAAAATTTAAAGTTCAAAAAAAAAAAATATTTTTTTTTTTAAAAAGGTTTTTTTTTTTTAAAAAAAAATACAAAGAGATAATTTTATAAAAAATTGTTTATCAAATAAACAATGAAAATTTGAATAATAAACTTTTTTTTTTAATATCGAAGGCTAAGATAAATAATGATTAGAAAAAATGGTTCCTTAATTTTCATAACAAGTGGTAAAAAAAAAGTTATTTAACAAATGCGTTTTTAAGCAATAAAATTCTATTTTTAAAAACGGATTTTTTTTGAAAAATCATAACTATTATCAAAGATTATGTTATAAATTTTTTTTTTAATTATCTCATTAACAACGCATTTGTTTAAAACAATTTTTTTAACAATAGGAGATAAAAATTATTAAAAATCATTTTGAAGTAGTTTCTGATCATAAGAAAACGGATCAATAATAATATTATGAAAAAATTTTTTTCAATGTTTAATGAAGCTTTATAATTTTTCACCTTAGTAAATTGTTATTAACAAAACGAAAATCAACAATTTTTCAATTTTTCTAACGGGAATCTATTCTTAGACCTTTGAAAAATAGCTCCGCGAAACGAAAACATTCTCAGATTGATAGTTTAACAATTATCGCACTTGCAATGTTAATGTTCGTGCTAAAATTGTTAATTAACTAATGGATAACTTATTGAAAAATCGCGATAAAAATTTTTGGACCACAGATTATTGTTTATTGATCTATCCTGTAGGCGCCTGAATTTTTTTTCAATTTTTAATTTTCATATTTAATAAGTTTAAATAATATTTATTCATTAAAGGTCCGAAGGGGACGTGGCTTGCGCAAGCCGGAGTACCCGTTTTCGGGCGTATTTTCAACCCTCTGGGAAAATTATAAATATTGATCCTACAGTTCCGGGAGTCCAAACTTTTCCTTAATAAATTTCCTCTTCTTTTTGCATCTTTTTTCAAATTTGAATTATTTCGAATTATTTTTGAGATATTGGCAAAAAACCAAACCCCCCTTTTTTTTCACCTAATTGTTTATAACTATTGCAATTTTTGCGAGCGGCCTTAGCATTTTCTCAAAAAATATCTACATGCCATTCCGAATCGAATGACACCTCAATCATAATTTTCGGAGAATGCGAAAAAATTTTGACCTAAAAAGCACTTGTTAACTAGACTAAAAGTGGGATATCTCACAAAGATTTTGGTAATTATAATTGGTTAAAGGTGTTCTAGTTTATGTTATGAACTGATCAATTTCTGTGCGTCTGTTAAATTTAGTGAATAGAATATATTGTTGGAGTTCTCATGGCCTGTTTCATTAATTTAAAATTGTGAAAATTGATTAAGTTGAAATTAAAATAAAATTATTACATTGTGGTTACATTTGGAAACTTCTATGGAAAGTATCTTCCACTTTCCACTATAGAATCAGAACAGTGTTTAGTTAAGATGATGACCTTTGAAGGTTTCAATTAACAAAAAAAAAGAAACCAGACCCCTGGATATCCGTATCTCCATCTGTTGCTACCCCTGGTAATATAAAATCTGGCCTCCGAGGGTAGAAGTTGAGTTTTAAAAATAGTTTGAAAAACTGTCTTGGTGTCATAACGTAACGATTCTAGGATAATAGTTATCATTTCCGATCCTAGAAAACCGATTTACACACTTGAGAACGGAATTCAATTTTCCGAGCAACTTTTCCAATTTTTTTTTGCTGTAAACCTTCCGAGGACTGTTACGAAGATTTAATAAAAAATATAGATTCAAAGTTGGATTTTTTCAACTGAAAAACACTTACGCCTCTTTAAAATTATTAATTGATTATAGTCCTTTTGAATATATTCATTGAATTCTCGAAGGAACTATGCTATATTTGACAAATCATAATTTATTTTCACAAATATAAATATGTATGGAAACCATACGAAGGTCGTTCATATGCCGTCTGAATTATTTGTTTATTGGGGACAGTGTTCAGCAACACCGTATCGTATCGGCTCAAAAACGATACCACTGATTGACAGAAGCTCAAATTGAATATATTAACTCGGTCGATATAAAATAAAATGAATGGATATACCCTAATTAAAAAATTAGTTCAAGAGAAAAAAACCCACACTGGCCTAGCCAAGTAATGAGATGGGCATCAAATAGTATATTATGATACAAGTGTATAAGTGAGCCTTTAAAGCAAGCGCAACGAGTTTGAGGGCACGACGCGGAGCGGAGTGCTCTCAACGTTGCAAGTGCTTTAAAGGTACTCATACACGTGTATCATACGCTATTTTTCATTATACCTGCATCATAACTTCAATAACAATGCTGGAAATGAATTTTAGATCAGGATAATGTTCCTTATATTTTAATACATCTAATAAGGTATGTAATGGACATCTGATGTCACGTCTTGTTGACACAATTGTTGTTTACAACCTTATTTGGCAGTTCATAAGATTGATATGAAAGTCGGATTTGTTTTTGTTACCTAGCAACCTTTAAAACACTGCGTGTTTTAATCTTGAGATTTCGCACGCTTTTTCCTTTAAAACACGGCGTGTTTTAATCTTATGGTGCAGGTATGATTAAAAAATACAATTATTATTGGAGGAGAAGGAAATCTTGCATAAGTCTTGCATAAGTCTTCCAAAAGTAAAGTTTCGGGGAGGTCGGATTCCTGCCGACTGTTTTCTATGATATCTCAAGTTTTTTCGGAAATTTTGTATGAAGAATAATTTCGTTTCATTCAGGTCCGCAGACCTTCGACATTGTCTGCATGGTCTACCGTATCCTGAGGAGGAGCAGATACCCCAAAACCGGACTATTAATCCATATCGCAACAAATATTTGCAAAATAACTGCAGGACTTTGCGCGATTGCCTATCGGATTTAATCCAATGTTCGTCGAGGCATTATCCAGGAAAGTAGTTGTTTTCTAATGGATATTCGACTCAACATACAGGTTGTGGTAGAGAACAGTTTGGAGAAATAAGATGCTCTATGAGAAAAACAAATTTCATGAGAATATATAAACACGTTCAATAGAAACCTGATAGAAGAATTCAAGGCCAAACTGCAGATTTTTCACCGTTTCATGTATGCGCACATGTTTTGCGGTTATTTAAATTTTCAAATGATGTTTTAAACGTTAACCACTGAATTATCGAGAAAAGTGAATTACTGAGGTAATTGTGATATTAAATAAACCTGTAAAATCATGTTTTTTTCGGAGATACGAATCACATACTTATTACATATGGATATTTTGAAATCTTACCTGGTGCACAGGTTGGCTACAAATACACAAGAAAAATGTATCTAACATTGGAATTCGGATAATATCATATAGCGCCATCTCACAAAGTTTAGAGGTACCAGTAAACCAACATCCGATTGCAACAATGCAAATACCCTCAAAAATTTACGAGATGGCGCTATACATATCGATTCGTAATTAAAAAAATGTTTTGTGTTAAATCACGTTTTTTTAGGACAGCCGCCTATATACATAAACTTAAAAAGCAAAACCCTATCTGAATACAAAATTTCATCCAAATCGTTAGAGCCGTTTCCGAGATAGCCGAAATATATTTATATATATATACAAGAATTGCTCGTTTAAATAAACAGTTCTTCTCAAAAGTCCCCTCCCCCACCCCTCTTATTTTTGGAACTATTATACATAAACAAGTGAAATTTGGAAACTGAATATTAAAGGTTGTAAACTTCCCAACTAGTGATGATAGATGACGAAATCGTCAAAGATGACTAAGGCCATTGTGACCAATAATTTTAAATGGAACCCTACGGCAAGCGACACCTCCTTTGAAAGGTATCAAAGAAACCTATTCAATGATACTAATTTTGTTTGTGTTTTTGGCAGTTTCAATGGCTCATTAAAATTTAAATTCCATTCAGTATGATATTCATTACAGATTTAAGAATCAGTACCAACTTAAAGGAATTGCTGATGACCTTCATTTACTTCCTCGCAGTGAAATATCCTAGTTTTAAACTCTTCTCGTACTTTTGCAAATGTGTCTGCGGAAACAGCCTCACATTCTGCAACAATACGTTGTTTTAAAACGTCAATATTGCCAGGTTCAGTGGCGTAGACCTTCGATTTACGGTACCCCCACAGAAAAAAAAAAACAAAAGTGTGAGGTCCGGTGATCGAGCTGGCCATTCCGTTGAACCTCGTCGTCCAATCCATCTACCACGATACTCCTCATCCAAATACCGTCTTACTGCACCGTAATAGTGTGGAGGAGCACCATCCTGTTGGAATGTTATTTCCAAATTGCCGAATTCATCTGGATTATCTTCCAAAATTTCAAGGATTAACGGTTCTATTGCGTTTTACAACAGCTCCAGATGAACCTCACTGGTTGAATAAGTATTTAAAAAAAGAGGCCCAACAATATGGTTTCCCAGGATACCTGCCCAAACATTCACCTTCTGGGGAAATTGGGTATGTGTTTCACGAAACAGATGAGGATTTGCGTCACTCCAATACCTCACATTCTGTGTATTTACATTTTCGTTTGGATAGAAAGTACTTTCGTCACTAAAACAAATTGTTTTGATATAGTCTGGCTGTTGGTTAATTTCAGTTTCCATATTTTCACAAAATTCTAGTCTTCGGTCTAGGTCGTCGTCTGAGAGTTGATGAACCATTTTTAATTTGTATTGATGAAATTTGTTTTTTTTCAACACCCTGTGTACTGTACTTCGACTGACTTCACAGGTAGATGCAACGTGAGTTGTTGAAGAAGTAGGATTAACTATTACTTCTGCCAGTATATCAAATTTTTTCTCATCAGAAATTTGTGGTCTGCCAGATCGTTTCGCATCATTGATACTACCCGTTGTTTCAAACTTACGAAGAAGCTCCCTTAAATAAGTCCCCGAAACGGGGCGATTGGGAAACCTCTCATTAAAAATGCGTTCTGCTGCATGAATGTTTTGTCCAGTTTCACCAAGAATTAGGATTGCTGCTACTTTATCACCTAAAGCACGTACCATTTCGCTTCTTGGAGCACTTAAACGTTTGGCTCACAACAGTTTAACAAATTATTAAAATGTACAAAAATATTAAAAGTACCAAAAGCTGCTAAAACAGTTGAACGATCGATCAACAATACACAAATTATTAAATGTACAAAAACTTGGACAATTACAAAAACGTCGAATTAGGAAAACAGCTTACTTGACAACTATCCAGAGGCGGAGCTTGAATTTGGAATTTTAGTATTAACTGATTTAATTCATCACAGCTTTGCGTTTTTCAAAAGCGAGTTGCCAAAACTGCCAAAACACAAACAAAATTAGTATCATTGAATAGGTTTTTTCGATACCTTTTAAAAGAGGTGTCGCTTGCCGTAGGGTTCCATTTAAAATTATTGGTCACAATGGCCTTGTGACGTCATCTTTGACGATTTCGTCATCTATCATCACTAGTAGGGAAGTTTACAACCTTTAATATTCAGTTTCCAAATTTCACTTGTTTATGTATAATCGTTCCAAAAATAAGAGGAGGGGGGAGGGGACTTTTGAGAAGCACTGTATAAGATATGCTAGAAATTTGGGTTTATTTGATTTCAGAATTATTCATAAATTCGAAATAACAGTTGAGCAAGAGAAGAATACGAGAATAAAACAGAGGATTTTAAAAATACATAAAGCTTCAAAACAATTGGACAGAAAGGCTCTCTGTACAAGGTGTTCCAGGATAAATACCGGGTGACAACGAACTTCTAGAATAGTAGGTGTATCAAAATGATATTTGGTATAGGTAAATGGTATGTGAAGAGAAGAGTTTTCTGGATAATTTTCACTTTCCGGTCACCTCCTGTTTTGCCGGAAATGGCTCGGGTTTTGAATTTTGAAATGGAACACCCTGTATATTGTAACATTTTTTTTTTCTGATACAATTCTAGATCAGAATGTGATATTTTAAAAAGTTTAACTCGACATTTTAATAGTAAATGTACACTTTGCAGGCTGTCTGAGATAGATATTCAATTTCGAAGTGAAGAAAACAACTAACCTTGTTATATTCAAACTGGTAATAAAGTCAGAGCTAGTTGACTCCATACTCTGCTTTGAGGTACTCATCATAATTATCACAGTCACTTGTAAGAAACAAACACTATTGAAAAGGGAAACATTCGCAATTTTATATTGCACCATTGCCAAGCAAGATTATCGCACGCACGGTTTACAAAGCTGTCTACGAACGAAAGTTTGTTAGATTCTACTAGTGTTTTCTGATTGGCTGATCAGAAAACAGTACGCGATGTGCACAAGAATTAATTTGAATATTATTGTCTGTCTTTTAAAAAACTTGCCATTCTACAAAAAATAATTTATTTTATATTAATATTTATTAAACGAAAACGCCCGCACAGTGATTCTAGAATCCAACCAGAATTGAAATTTACTACTTCATTCATAAATGCGATGAGTGCTTCATCTTGTCTTCTACTTTTCAAAATACGCACGGAACATCTCGGCGTTTAGTTTTAAGAGCCAGCAAAAGACAAAGACATGTTCAAATTAATTCTCCTGCACAGCACCTACTGTTTTCGGATTGGTTGCTTTAGGATAAAAGCCAATCAGAAAACGCTAATAGAATCTAACAAACTGCCGTTCGTTGACAGCTTTGTAAACCGTGCATGCGAGAATGTTGCTTGGCAACAGTGTTCAGTTCACGTGTTCCGAACGTCTGAATCACTACAATGGTCGTGATATTATTTTTCAAAACAATATTCAATTGCGAATGTTTCCCTTTTTAATAATGTTTGTGTCGTTTGTTTCTTACAAGTGACTGTGATAATTATGAAAAGAGCCTCAAAGCAGAGTACGACTCAATCAATCAATCAAAAATATGCTTTATTGTCTAACTAGGAGAGTTACATGATCAAAATATAAGTAGTTGGATATTTAAGTTCTAGGGATATAAAATTTCTTTAAATAAATAATAGTTTAAAAAAACTAAAAAACACGCTTTTATAGAAAACCAGACTAAAAAAATAGAAAATAAGAAAAAATTTTATTTTATTTAAAAAAAAGCGTGGGGTGCATGGTATCGCCTCAGCCAACAATTACCTGTGATCTGAGACATTTCTTACTTTACTGCCCTATATAATTATTGATACCATGCACCCCACGCTTTTTTTTAAATAAAATAAATTTTTTTCCTATTTAAAATTTTTTTAGTCTGGTTTTCTATAAAAGCGTGTTTTTTATTTTTTTTTAACTATTATTTATTTCTTACTTTTTAGTGTGGTTTATTTATGAAAGTGTGTTTTTTTAGTTTTTTTTAAACTATTATTTTTATTATTTTTTTGCAAATAAAAAAATTGAATAATTTTATAAAATTGGGTGATCATAATCTCCGACCCCAAAAACCCCCACATACCAATTTTGAATAGAATCAGACCATAATCACAAAACTCGGCCGCCATTTTAAAGCCGCCATCTTGAATTTTTCAATTTTTACAAAAGAATCATAATATTCGACCCTAAAAACCTCCACATACCAATTTTGAATAGAATCAGACCATAATCACAAAACTCGGCCGTCATTTTAAAGCCGCCATCATGAATTTTTCAATCTTCACAGAAGAATCATAATATTCGACCCCAAAAACCCCCACATACCAATTTTAAATAGAATCAGACCATAATCACAAAACTCGTCCACCATTTTGGAGCCGCCATCTCGAGTTTTTCAATTTTGACAAAAGAATCATAATCTCCGATCACGAAAACCCTCAGATACCCAATTTGAAGCAAATCGGACCATAATCACAAAACTCGTACGCCATATTGGAGCCGCTATTTTGTTTTTTTTCCCACACAAAAATTTCTTAATGCATTGTCACCGGAATCATGTACCCCTGCCAAATTTCAAATCATTCGAACATCTGAAAGTGGGTTAAAATCAAGTCCAAAGGAGTCGGTTACAAACAAACAAACAAACAACCAAACAAACATACAAGTGAAGCTAATATAAAGCGTGTAAAAAGAAAAATATCACATATGAAAGAAAATATAAGACACAGTATATAATTACAAACACATTATAGTAAAAAAGGCTAAAGATAAAGGAACATTTTAAACGAGTATGAAATATATCACAATTTGTCACTATAATATTCTTGCAGGGAATAATAAGCTTTGTATACAGTATATCTTTAACTGCCTTCCGGATTTAGGTAAGTCAGACATTCGTTTCAGATTAATTGGCAAATGATTAAACAATTTTTCACTTTCAAACCTCAGTGAATTTGTTGTTAAGGAAGATTTTGGAATTGGCAGAGGTATGTTATTATTCTGTCTGGTTTCGTGTACTCTAAGACTTGTCATGTTAAGATGTTTCTTTTTTATCAAACATACGGTTTCAAGTATGAAGATGCTACATATAAAGTTAAGATTTTGTGAGACTCAAATAGAGGTTTGCAGTGTTCGGAGTTTTTAACTCCACATAAATAGCGTACTGCTCTTTTTTGCATTACAAAAATAGAATTGAACAGTTGTTGGCTGCAGAAGTCAACTAGTTCAGACTTTATCCAGTTTGGATATAACAAGGTTAGTTGTTTTCTTCACTTTGAAATTGAATATCTATCTCAGGCAGCCGCAATGTATAGATTTCAGTTCAACCTTCTACATTATTCAAATATCGAGTTAAATGTTTATTGCATTCGGCAATTGCCGAAGTTTTCTTCTGAGTAGGTCACCTGAAATTAGACGGGTGGCGCTACCCAAAATTTGTTACTCACAAAGAACAAAAACATGTTTTATTTTTTTTCAGATTTTTAACCACTGTAATTCGTTATAAAATGCCATTATATACTCGTCATTCGCGGGTGTGGAAGATGTTTATATTACACCCTGTATATAGATATAATTGTAATTGAAGAAACAATTGAGTAATTTATATAGAATAAAACAGTTGTGGAAAAATCTCTCCACATAAAATTTTTATTTCTAACGATATTGTTGTTGATATTATTGATTATTTATATTATAATTTTGATAAATAATTCTTCATAATTTGACTGAATAACGGTTAGTAATAGGTGGTCATGACCTTGAAACTGTTTTTTTCTATACTATCGAAAAGTGATGGAATCTGATGAGACGTATTTGGCATTGATGAGTCGGTTCAATTATTTTCACTGGAATAAATATTTCTTAATCTGTAAAGCAAAGCATATAGGAAACTCAGAGCGGTAAATATCTGAAACGATTCCTTGAATTTTGGAACGAGAAAAGAATTGTAGCAACTTTCAAATAGAACATGCCTCTAGGAAATTCAATTCGAGCCATTTGCGGCCTCATTATAAAAAATTTAACCACTCAAGCTTTGCATTCGTGATGTAATCAGATAATAAGACCGCACTCAGTAAATTTTCAGGCAAAATGCTTTTTCGAAAATATGAAATCTCTAGCACTTGTAATATTACCCTCGAGAAAACGGTGCTTAAAAATCACGCGATTCGGAACTAAAAAGCATGAGAGCCCCGCGTTTTTCTTCCGGATTCATGTTTAGTAGGCAAAAACACGTATGAGAAGTTAAACAGCTTTTTCAAGGCATTCCCCATAAATCACATTTGAAAAGAAAATAGGTATGCTAAATGTATTCGTATTATTTAAAAAATATTCTAGGGTTCATTTTGTGGGTTTCTAAAAGCTTTGTAATTTGTTGATCACAATTTGGTTGAGCAAGAGACAATATCAAATAGAAAGTTTCTCTGTTGACGCGATTCTTTGGAATTTTTACCTACCACAACCGAAAAGTGAGGATAATCACTCTAGAAAATATATACAGGTGTAAGTGGTATATCTTTATAGGTAGTCGGATTTTAGATTTTATAGACTAGATTATCTTATGTTGTGAAAAGTAATAAAATTGAAAAGTCTCGTCAAGCAACAAAAAATATTTTCAAGTTCTTAATGGAACTGTTTCCATTGGAAAAAAAATAATGTGGGTGCCTTACCTTTTTTCAGCGTCTCTTTTCATTGATACCACAACATCAGGAGGAAATGTTTCAAATTCGCGCACCAAATCACCTAACGAAAGTAGTTCCAATCGCGTTAAAGAACGTCCGCACTAAATCGCAGTACCTGAATGATGAATTATCGAGCCGTAGCAAACAATCGCACGTTTTTCGTTCAACTAAATACGACTTTTTTCGTCTACCGCGCTACAGTGATTAGACCTCCAAAGGCAGTCCAATAACAATACCAGGAGCGCGATTGATGGTAAAATGGTATGCAATAACGAGTTAGAATCCATCCAAATGAATTCTTCTCGCATATTAATGTTACATAAGATAATTATTGCATTGAAAATTAATTATGGTACCCTTGAAATATCTTGCTATTAGATGAGGTACCCCACTCTTTTGACATTTCGGTATTTTAAATGGGTACTGACAAGCCAGTCAACGATTCGAAAAATCATCCCGGCATTGATGTATGTGGCGTGATTTTACTAGAAGTGAGCTTTTTTTCTCTAGGTATAGGGAACAAAAATGAGGATGGAGTTACTTTAGTTAACGAAATCAGTACGAATAGAAACTACTCATAAAATTAATTCAATTCCAGTACTATTACTATTTTTGATGAGAATAAACTTAAAAATCAGTAAACTAAAAAAATAATAAACGAAAAATAAAAAAAAATATGACAAACCAAATAAAATTATAACGAATCTGGCCGCATTTGAAAATTTTCCCGTGAAAATCTAAAATAAGAGAAGACTGAAAACCCTGGTACAATGAAAATATTTAATTACACTACGTGATGAATTATACAAAAAATATAACCCCACCCAATTGTTTATTGATTCCTATGACAATTATAATGAATGAGTTGAATTAAGTATTAAATAGTCTAGTCAACAAGTGCTTTTTAAGTCAAATTTTTTTCGCATTCTCCGAAAATTATGATTGAGGTGTCATTCGATTCGGAATGGCATGTAGATAGTTTTTGGAAAATGCTAAGCCGCTCGCAAAAATTGCAATAGTTATAAACAATTAAGTGAAAAAAAGGGGGTTTAGTTTTTCGCCAATATCTCAAAAACTATTTGAGATAATTCAAATATAAAAAAAGATTCAAAAAGAAGAGGAAATTTCCTGAAAAAAAGTTTTGTTGGACCAATATTTATAATTTTCCCGGAGGGTTGAAAATACGCCCGAAAACGGGTACTCCGGCTTGCTTCGGACCTTTAATGAATAAATATTATTTAAACTTATTAAATATGAAAATTTAAAATTGAAAAAATTCAGGCGCCTGCAGGATAGATCAATGAACAATCATCTGTGGTCCAAAAATTTTTATCGCGATTTTTCAATAAGTTATCCATTAGTTAATTAACAATTTGTTGTAGCACGAACATTAACATTGCAAGTGCGATAATTGTTAAATTATTATTCTGAGAATTTTTTCCTTTCGTGGAGCTATTTTTCAAAGGTCTTAGAATAGATTCCCGTTGGAAAAACTGAAGAATTGTTGATTTTAGTTTTGTTATTAACAATTTACTAAGGTATAAAATTATAAGGCTTCATTAAACATTGAAAAAAACTTTTTTATAATAATATTATTGAACGTTTTCTTATGATCAGAAGCTACCTAAAAATAATTTTAATAATTTTTATCCCTTTTAAAAATTGTTATAAACAAATGCGTTGTTTATGAGATAATTAAAAAAAATTATCTGATATCATAGTCTTTGATGAGAATTATGATTTAAAAAAAACCGCTTCTTTAAAAAAAATATTAATTGCTTAAGAATGCATTTGTTAAATAACAATTTTTTTTACCACTTGTTATGAAATATAGGGAACATTTTTATTAACATTATTCATCTTGGCTTTGATTTAAAAAAAACATTATCATTTAAATTTTCATTGTTTATTTAATAAACAATTTGTTATAAACAAATAATTATATTTTGTTTTTTTTTTTAAAATTATCAAACATTTTTATTAAACATAAAAAACCAGGTCGGAGTGGTGAAATAAAAGAGAACAGAGAATTGAAAGTTCAATAAGAAATATTAATATATTTTTTTTAAATAATACATGGTTGTTCTTGTTTTTTTAACAAATGCGTTTTCAAGCAATACATTTGTTTTTTAAGAAGAGGTTTTTTTTTAACATAATTTTCGTTAGAGTTTATGTTATAAAAAAAAAAAAAATTATCTCATAAACGCATTTGTTCATAACAATTTTTTAAACAAAAATAAAAATTATTAAAAATTTTAATTGTGATCAAAAATAATATTACATAAAAAAAGTTTTTTCAATGTTTAATGAAGTTTTATAATTTTTCACCTTAGTAAATTGTAATAAAAAACGAAAATTAACAATTTTTTTATTTTTCCAACGGGAATCTATTCTTAGACCTTTGAAAAATAGCTCCACGGAAGGAAAAAATTATCAGATTAATAGTTTAACAATTATCGCACTTGTAATGTTAATGTTCGTGCTACAAAAAATTGTTAATTAACTAATGGATAACTTATTGACAAACCGCGATAAAAAAATTTGGACTACGGATCATTGTTCATTGATCTATCCTGCAGGCGCCTGACTTTTTTCAATTTTTAATTTTCATATTTAATAAGTTTAAATAATATTTATTCATTAAAGGTCCGAAGGGGGCGTGGCTTGCGCAAGCCGGAGTACCCGTTTTCGGGCGTATTTTCAACCCTCTGGGAAAATTATAAATATTGGTCCAACAGTTCCGGGAGTTCAAACCAAACCCCCTTTTTTTTCACTTAATTGTTTATAACTATTGCAATTTTTGCGAGCGGCCTTAGCATTTTCTCAAAAACTATCAACATGCCATTCCGAATCGAATGACACCTCAATCATAATTTTCGGAGAATGCGAAAAAAAATTTGACCTAAAAAGCACTTGTTGACTAGACTATAAAGAAGCAAAAAAATGTCAACAAAAAATTATCAATGCTACTACAAAATCAGTTTGGAACTCATTGAATGAACTACATATTATGCAGTGCCTTATTAAGTGTGAAAACGCTCGATTATCTAACGAGTTATTTATTTTTAAATGGAAAGGGTATATTTTTATATAAAGTATTAAAAGCCCATAGTTTTCTCAGTTCAACCATACCACATACGTCATATATATACATATATATATATATATATATATATATATATATATATATATATATATATATATATATATATATATATATATATATATATATATATATATATATATATATATATATATGAAAGAGTGGAATATCGAGGGGACTGTTAAACAAAATGGAAGGAATATAATGGACATAACCCTCAAAGTGTTAACGTAGACACGTGTTTCGGGCCTCGGCCTCATCAGTACGTGGAGGTGCAAGGATGCAACACTTGGGGGAAAACGACAAATCAACGGAGTCAACAAACAAACCAGCCGCTCATTTGTGGTTTCGGTCAGCAGACCCTGCATTCCAAGGCAACAACCAACGTCATCACGGAGGCAGCTATAGCTACCTGCGTGACATCCGAGTCCAGGAATATAAATATGAAAGAGTGGAATATCGAGGGGACTGTTAAAAACAAAATATATATATATATATATATATATATATATATACTGAGTATGAAGAAAATAGGTGCTCATATCTCTTATTTATTCCATTATTTATTTTGCAACGAAAATATTAAAAGTAGTCAGTACATAGTAAAAATAAACAAATAACACATTCACAACAAATGCTCGAATTGAGCTCCTTGGGTTGGGGATATTGTCAACTAATATCTGATGAATTCTTGGGTTACGTTTGACAACATCGACAATTGACAATTTGTTGAATTTCAGTTCCAATTCTCCTTTAAAGTCTTTCAAATTGGTAGGTCGGTTTATGAATTCTTCACTTTTCAATAACATCAGACAAAAAATCCATAGGAGTTAAATCTGGGGACCTAGCAGGCCATTCAATGTGACCGCATCGTCCAATCCAGCGATTGGGAAAGGTTTCATTCAGAAAATGTCTAACCACTAAAACATATTGTAGGACCAAATAGTAGAATCTATTTGACCAGGATGATTAATGTCTGGAAATGTTGCAGTTAAATATGGAACTACATCACATCTAAATACTTTTTCACAGTATCGTCAAAAAAATGTGGTCCTACAATGTATTCTTGAGAATACACAGTTCCTTTTGGAAGATATTGGGTATAAGCTCCCATCGTTCAATTGGTTTTTTTTGTTGGCAGTAACGACAAATTTGCGTATTCATAAAATTTAAAACCATTATTGTGATTACACACTTGCATATTTTTACAAAACTCCATGCGTCTTTGAAGTCATCTTCATTAAGTTCATGTATAAGTTTAACTTTATATGAATGTAATTTAACTTTTCGTATAATTTTCTGCTCACCATCACGACACATCCCATTGTTGCCAGATAAAGTTGTAATTGAAAGATGAGGATTTTTTTTTTCAATTCGAAGTAATACATTTAATTGAGTGTCATCAGTAACGGTAGGTCTTAAGCTCATTCTCAACATTGCCAATTTCATTAAATTTGTGTGTAAATTGCTTAATGTCGATTTGCTATTGGTTCTCGATCAGGATATGTTTTTCATTAAATATGTCGCATACTTCTTTTACGATCGCCGTAACCTAAGATCATCAAAACTTCTATTCGCTGTTTTCCTGACAGTACCTGTATCGTAATTCCAAATGTTTTCATTCAGGGTAAT
This sequence comes from Gonioctena quinquepunctata, assembly GCA_018342105.1. Taxonomy (NCBI): domain Eukaryota; kingdom Metazoa; phylum Arthropoda; class Insecta; order Coleoptera; family Chrysomelidae; genus Gonioctena; species Gonioctena quinquepunctata. Next base: position 300,470 of record JAFIRS010001175.1, read on the forward strand.
ATTTTTCAGAAAGATATTGAAGACTCATAAATCGATATGCTACACGACAAATAGTGACATATGCAATGGTAACTAAGAACTTATTGTCTAGTTGCTAAGGGCTTCCAGATGTTTCCGTAGCCTACTTGAGGTTTAGAAATATACTCAAACTACTGAGTAATTTTCAGGTATTCATCGCAAAATAAATAAATATTAAGAAATATGAGCACCTGTTTCCTTTATACACAGTATACTGTAACTTAAAATGTTACATACAAGGTATGGTTGAACTTGGGCTTTTAATTTTGATATAAAAATATACCCTTTCAATTTAAACAAACTTGAGAGGTGTCAAGGGACACCCGGATGGAACGAAGTTCCTTTCGATTAATTAGTGAAGGAATTGTAATAAATTATTTTTTTTAAGTTATAATAATATTTTTTTTATTATTAACAAATATAATGTAATATAAACTTAATCAGTAGGCTCAATTTTAGTACATACGCATTGATATTGTAATATTAAAATATAATTTGCTTTTAAATTTATTAAAGTTATGACGCGTACACTTGCTAAACCAGAATAATGTAATTAAAGCAGGATTTTTTTCAACAAATACATAATGAGGTTCATAATGCGTACTTGCTAAATGCGATTTGTATGTCTGTATATAACTTTACATCCTTAACCTAATCCATCAAAACTATTCGGAACTTTGCAGAAACACTGTCAGATTCATAATGTTATTATTTTAGTATATTTATTATGTACAAAATCTGAGACTCAACAAAATAATCTCCGACAATGTACACTTTCAATGTGAAATAGAAAGATGAGTGCAAGAGTTAATGGCTTTCTTGAGCACTGAGAGATGAAATAACGCACTACGCGAATGGTCTTATAAATAATATTAGAAAAGTCCTGTTCAACTTTTAGTTCTTAATTTATTCGTCTAGCCTCTTTAACCAGAAATGCTTTGATGATAAAACTACGTTCCAAAAATTATCGATGACGTCATATCTTGTAAGGTAGTGGGGGTAAAAACTATTTTTTTGTCAAAAAAGTAGAAAACTAAAATAAAAAATCGACCAGTCCAAGCTTTACCTCCGAAAAACATCAACTCGTGAGATAATCGAGCGTTTCCACACTTTATGAACGCACTATATAATGAATCCAGACGCTACGATAAAATTATAAAATAACTTGAAAAATGGAAGAAAAAAAATAAAATCGACAAGAAATTTGAGAAGAGTTCAATGATTATTTCATTAATATTGGTCCAGAGTTGTCATAGGGTTTCATGGCCAAAAGAGAAATACCAATTCAGTCAAAATTATTATGAATGTATTGATATTGAAGTCGGTCAATTCAACAGCCAATTTAACCAAGAGAGATATTTGACCCCAGTCAACTGAGCACCAAACGCGGGTCGTCCTAGTCAAAGCCCGGGTGAGCGGTCGTCTCGGATGGTAACGCCCAGGAGAAAATTTGAACATTTGTATAGCCAGACTGGGAAACAGTGGAAAGCTCCAACTGCAGACTCAATTTGAGTCTTTTGTTGTGGTGCTTCCTGCCGAATTTAGTTCTAATCCATCGAATTTTGAATAATTGAATGGCAAAGTTATGAATTTTGCCATTTTATTCAACTTTTGACAGATTTGGAGAAATAGTTTTGGCTGTTCTGGCTGTTCAAGGGCTTTCAAATGACATATTGCACGTCAAGTTTAGTGCGATATAGTTTAATTTTTTAATAGTGACACTTCCGTTTGACAGATAACAGTCAAAAACTAATGGTCGCATTCTGGGCAGAAACTGTATCTTGATACCAAATTTCAGTTCGATTGGTCAAACGGTTCGGCACTTATCGTGGAAGATTACAGAGACCCAGACAGACAGACAGACATACTTCACTCTGGAATGGTCAATCGTGTCGAGAGACTTCAAAACGGATATTTCTGTCAATATCTCGATTTTTTTTCGCACTATTACTTTACTTGACCACTCGAGAAGGCGGGTCAAGTAAAATTGCCAAAGGTAAGCCAATTTTCTAAACGGGTAAAAAAGATCAAATGGGAAATTATGGACCAATCACTGTTTTTTCCGTACTTTCAAAAATAATAGAAAAAGCAGTAAACTGTTTTATGTGGTGTTCCTCAAGGGTCCAAGGGTGTTAGTGAATAAGTGCGACAAACTCCAGGGGGGGATTTTACATGAAAAAATAATGACAGTTTGCTATATAACTTTTGTCCACAAATGCTTCGTTTTCCGAGATACGGGGTGTTAAAGTTTTTCTTAAAATCTGACTATTTATTTATTGCCCTGAAACCGGTTGAGATATGCAAATTAAATTTGGTGAGTTTTAAGAAGTAGTTATTGCGCATTTTTTGACAAGCAATTGAGAATTTTATGTTCATCATTGGCGCGCATACGGGTAATGACCTAAATTTTTTTAAAGAAAAAAATGGTTCGCCACTGATATATTTCAAATAAAAAAAATTCTCCTGCCTTTTTTTCGTATGGGGCGCCGTTTGTTTGTGAAAAAATAAAACATCTTAACGCGTATTTGTCATTACTTTAATACATTATCTAGTAGTGATGCTAGTAGGCTAATGTCAACATTCTGTTGAATACGAATATTTCAGCGAAATGTCAAATTAGCGTTTCTTCATTTTTAAGCTTTTAGTTTGGTATAACATTAATGATAATAAGTAATTAATTTTTCTTTTATCGAAAAGAATGGAAAATTATACAAATGCGGAATTGTCTATTTGTCTTTTTTTTTTTTTTTTTTTTTTATGTTCTGGTTCCCACGAAAAGGGATATCCTGTAATGTTCAGAGAACATCGTGGGAAGCTAGGGAAAGAAGGTAGGAGTTGGTGTTCTTCTTAAATTTCTGAAGGTTGTATGCCTCGGGGAACACCTCCCTAGGCAATGAGTTCCAAAGCCTCGCTGTTCGTTGGATGAACGAGTCTTTGGAAAGTGTTGTTCTGCAGGTTTCAAAGTGACCACGAAGGGGTGTGATTACTGAACTTGACGGGTTAATCTCGAAGAGACTGCCAAAGCAGGAACGATTGTTGATATTTCAGAAGAGCATCGCCCATGAAAATATCTATAAAATAGAGACAAATCGCCAACTTTTCTACGGTGTTCCAGACAAGTGAGCGAGTTTGTAAGCGAGGCATCACCGACGAGACGAATTGCCCTTCTTTGGACAGAATCCAATAGCCTCAGGATATGTTTAGGTGCCGCACTCCAAATATGGGAACAGTATTCCAGGACAGGTCGGATCTGTGCCTTATAGATCTAAGCAGCTGACTGGGGGTGAAATAGCTCTTGGCACGAAACAGAAAACCAAGTTTTTGGGATGCACTTTTGGCAATGGACCTCACGTGATTTTCCCAGGAAAGGTTATTGCTGATAGTAATACCAAGCATCGATATGGATGGCTTCAGTGGTATGGTTACTCCTGACAAAGTTATGTTAGGCACAGTGAGATCGGCTTTTCTAGAGAAAAGACATGCTTGTGTCGAAGTAATGGAAATGGTCGGCAAGTTCGACGATTGAATGCTGAGTTGTATCCAGGACGTAGAATACCCCATCATACAATATTTGCTCGTCTTCACCAACGTTTGCGCGAAAATGATACATTTAAGAAACAAACGGCTGACTGCGGGCGCCCTCGAGAAATACGAATGTGCAACGAGAAGAAGCAGTTCTCGAGTAAATTGCGGAGTCACCTGAAAAAAGTACTCGAAAAATTGTCAACATACTGAATGTAAGCAACTTCACTTTATTTAAAATTCTTAAAGAACAGCAATTGTATCCGTTTCATATTCAACGTGTGCAAGTTCTACTACCTAGAGACTTTTTTCTGCGCCTAGTTTTTTGCCATTGAATTCTTCATCAAATCGCTCAAATTCCTGATTTTTTAAATGGCGTTTTGTTTACTAACGAGGCTAATTTTGGACGACAGTGTATTCGAAATTTCCATAACAATCACATGGAATCTTTGAAGCTCATTTTCAGCATCAGTTTTCAGTAAATGTATGGCTTGGGGTACTTGATGATCATTTGATCGGTCCATATTTCCTTCCACAACGACTAACAGGCGACTCTCACCTTAATTTCCTTCTTGAAGAAATTCCTCTACAGCTGAGACAACACTTCTGGTTCATGCATGATGATGCACCAGTCCATTTTAGCATTATTGTACGTAATCACTTAGATACAGTATATCCAAATCGTTGGATAGGTAGAGGAGGTACGGAACATTGTCCTGCTGGATCTCCGGATTTAAATTCTCTAGATTTTTGCATTTGGGGTTTCCTTAAGTCATTTGTTTATTCCACTACCGTCGAAAATGTTGAAGACCTGAGGAATCGAATTATAGCCGGCTATGAGACAATAAGAAATACACCAGGAATATTTGCGCGAATACGACAATCAATGAGGCGAAGAGTTGAATCTTGTATCACGTCTGAGGGAGGTCATTTTGAACATTTGTTGTACCTTTGCTCCTATTTATTTATTAGTGTTATTTTCTGTTATTGTTCTGGTTTAACGTTACTGTATTAGATAGTTCTTGATAATGTATTAAAGAAATGAAAAATACGCGATAAGATGTTTTATGTTTTTGAATAAAAACGGCACCCCATACGAAAAAAAGGCAAGAGATATTTTTTGTCACAAATTGAACGAGAAATTCAAATATATCTGAAATATCTCAGTGGTGTACCATTTTCTCTTTAAAAAAATTGAGATCATTACCCGTATGCGCGCCAATGATGAACATAAAATTCTTAATTGCATGTCAAAAAATGCGCAATAACTACCTCTTAAAATTCATCAAATTTAATTTGCATATCTCGACCGGTTTCAGAGCAATAAATAAATACTCAGTTTTTAAGAAAAACTTTTATCTCGCATTTGCGGACAAAAGTTATATAGCAAACTGTTATCATTTTTTCATGCAGAATCACCCCCTGAAGTTTGTCGCACTAATTCACTAACACCCTGTATAAGCTTGGATTTGACTGGAAAAATCAAAATGTTTGCTGATGATATAGTAGCAAAAATTTACATGAGATCAACAATAACATGATAGATGACCTTCAAAAATATCTTCATGGCTTATATCGCATAAATTATCATAAAATTTTGAAAAAATCTTCATTTATGTTCTTAACAAAAAGATCCTCGAATATTGATGTGAAAGATCCTATTAAATTCAATAATGAAAGTATAAAGTACTCTCCCAGCCTGAAATTCTTGGAACTATATATAGATGAGAATTTATCGTGTTCCAAACAATTTGAAATATTAGAGAGGGAATATGCCCTACTATTGGATTATTTCAAAATAAGAATTTTTTAACTATTGAATATCCTAAAACCATTTATTTTACCTTGATTTATTCTAAATTCCAATATGTAATTTCTGTTTGGGCTTCACCTAGTCATTCTTTGCTCAAGAAAAACATTTCAAAACAAAATCATCAAGTGTATATTAAAACTTGACTATCGAGAACCAACAGCTAATTCATATAAACCATGAAAACTTCCAGTTATCCATTCATTATACAAAATTAGACTGTGTACCAGGCCATTTGAAAACATATGGCAAATTACGATTGAAAAATTCATTTAAAAAAATATCTATTTCATTAACAGAAATAATTTTTTCTGTTTTTATTACTTATATCATTCTCCCATACTATACCTAGTATATGGTGCACACTTTCTTGTTGTTAAATTAATATTTTCCCTTCCATAAACTTATCGTTTCTTGGGAAATAAATTTTAAAAAAATATTGCTACTCTATACCCTCTCAAAGATTATAGAGAAACTTGTAAAAACAAGAATGGTTCAGTATCAAACAAAAACATAACATTTTGAGCATCAGTTCGGATTTCAAGAATCAAAAATACAACCGAGGAAATTTTCTCATTTTTCGAAAAAGTTTATCTGAGTTTGAATGATGACGAGGAGGTCGCGGCAAGCTTTTGTGACTTTTCAAAGGCATTCGATTGTGTAGATCGAAATGTACTACTAAAAAAGTTTTATGATTGTTGGTTTAGAGGGGTTGCCTTCAATTGGTTTGAATCATATATTCTTGGCAGAAAACATAGTGTTAAAATTTCCAATGAATTATCAGATCAAGAGTACCTCAGGGTTCAGTGTTAGGCCCTATTTTATTTTTGTTATATCTGAATGGTTAAGCATGTCTACCTATCACAGAAAAATCACATTATTCCTTAACAACACAGGGATCCTAGGTATGTCCTTTTTATGTGCCGCGGTACAAGGACATGATTGGGACATTCTGGGGATGTCCCGCAGAGGATGTCCAGAGGACATCCCATCTGGTATATTCATAGGTTGTCCCATTTATGTCCCTGGTATTTCCGATATCCATTCTCATATATAAGAATCGTCGAAACTCATCAAAATGTTCATTGAAAATTCAAAGTGGATATTTTGTTTTGAAAATGTTTGTTTTTCTCCTGGAAAATAACTATGAAGGAAATGGAAATATATTTCGGAAATTTCTGGGAAGTGACCATTTTGCAAGCAAAAAGTTATTGATGCATAATATACCCTTAATATAAATTCTCGAGAAATTATAAACAAATCCAATTACATTTTGGTATCTGTGGTTTTATCCTGTTTGGCTTTGGCAACATTGTTTGAATTATCTGGTGATCTGTCAACAATGGTTAACCTCACTTTGCATAATGTGCAAAATTATAAAATTGTTCTTTTGTTTGATGTACATTTGAAGTATTTTACAGTTATAGTGTTATAGTGTGTTATCATAGTCAAATTGATTGTTAGTTGTAAAACAAATCAAAATATTGAATGTAATCTTTTGGATCGAAGACTTGATTGTTCCAATAATATGGTTACTCGATTCTGAATATTATGCTTATAGTATATTTATTAATCTATTATAGGTACATATTAATATAATGGATCGTAGGAGGAAGGTATCCTCAAGGCTTGAGAGAAAAAATACACTGAGTAAATATTATAAAAGGACAAGAAAACTTGGAAGACAAAATGAAGAATCTTGAGAGGCTCTTAGTGGGCCTTCTACTAGTCGATTAATGGCTGTAAATGATGATGTTTATCTAACATTACCTTCTACAAGTTCAGATAAAATATTCATGAAGTTGATCAATGTCAATCAAGTTCTGAAAATTTGTCTGATGGTTCTTCCCTTGGAGAATTGAACACTACATCAAGAGAAGACCTAGTTCAAAATTATTCTGTTGAGAACTTCCATGAAAATATTGAAAATTCAAATGATAGCATAAATTCAAAGTGACCTGAGTGGGCCTTGAAACACAACATAACACATGCAGCAATAATACTTGGTGATTATTTTTATCTATTATTGTAAATTCCAAAAGAGCTATAACATGATATCTGTATGAGTAATTTTTTTCCACAAAGAAAAAGATAATGCAATGCCTGCAATAAATGCAACATCCCAATATGTCTAGTCTTTTTTTGTTTATTTGTCATATGAATTTATATATAGGATAAGTTTTTGTTTGTCGTTTTCTTATCATATTTTAACACAATATGACATATTGATTTCTGAATTAAACCTATTTTGTGTTGAGAATCTTTAGATTTAATTTTTTCCATATTTTCCATGAAATTTTTCAAATTAAATGAATGAGAAAGAATCCAGGATGTAATATCAGGATGTCCCTGGGACATCCAGGGATGTCCATTGTCGACTTCATATCATCCCTGATGTCTTTGAGAGATGTCCTCGTCCTAACAATGAGAGTCCCTATGTACAGGATGTGAATAGTTAGAAAACCACAGATGAAAAGTGGACAGTCTAAAAATTATCATATTCCAATATCTACATGAGGTCATATCTTGGTAGTAGAATAATATTTGATAAAAAATACACAGAAAACTTCTGTCTTCCTCTTCTAACCCCAAATGTTTTGATTCCTTATTGTTAACCATAGGTGATGAATAGGGAGAAAGGACCACTATAAGGAAAAAGTTTATAGGATTCCTGGACCAGTAATTTTCAATAAGTTCATAATATTATCTTTTAAGGGGTATATCGAATAAATGGGTGACTATTTCGCCTAGGAGAGTAGTTTGGCCTTGAAAATAGAGAAGTTTAGTAAAGTGCTCTCCTCCGCGAATCTCATTCTCTCCCTGGTTCGATAATTGATAATATACTTGAATGTCTAGCATTTCAATTTCTGGGAAGGGATACATAATTCTCTAACTTATAAAAATTAAGGTATTTTTCAATCCTATAGCATTCAAAACCTGTCTTCTAACACAAATTCGACACTCACACTATTAGTTTTTTGAAAAGATAGATTAGAGTATATGAGTAATTGAAAGATAAATTAATCGTTTTCATTCTACTCTTCACATAATGGCCCATACATTGTCTCCAGTTATGTGACTTACATTGTTACCATATGAAAGATGTGTTGTCTACGCTGCGATTCTTACATTGACAAACCCGGACCGAAGTCCGAATAGAATTTAACCATAGGCAAGTCTTTTGAAATTAGTTCCCTCATTAGTTTTGATCTAATCAATTGGCTTAAAGTTGCATAGAGACAACGTATCAGATGAGTATTATAGTAAAATAGCTCCTCACTGATTTATACTGATAATGCATTCTAGGTTTGCCATAAATACACATTAGCTCCTCTCAATGTTATATTTCAATAAAATTAATTCATATAAAGATGTCTTTTGACAACATTTTTATCAAGAGAAATTGTTTTTCTAAAGCAAGGGTTGAAAATTATTTTATGCACGACCGGGCGTAAAGTAGCTCTTTAGCGCCCGGATTTGCGGGCGTAAAGTGGCACTTTAACGCCCGTGGACTACTTTATCGCCCGGCGGGCGATAAAATCGTTGAACAGGCGCTACAGTGAATTTCAATCTCATATCGATAGAAATCTATATTCCGATGGATCATATAATCAAACCCAAAACATTATTAACAATAATATAACGAAAACAATGAATAAATTTATTTAAATGACTATAACTTAATATTAACAATACAATTAGAACAGTTATTAATGGAAATATTTGGAATTGTTGTTTTCTGTTGTTGCAGATAGTTACTGATTTAACTGATTCCTCATTACTAGAAGTCTGAAGAGAATGCATGTTATTATCTGGTGTTTCAGAGTAGTGAGCAATATTTTCAGATTGTCTGCAATGGCTAGTAGAAGGCTCATCATTTTCTACAATTTTCTTAGCAATCTTCAGCTTATTTGCAACTGAATTTTCAATATAACCTTCCGCAACAGTCGTCGACTTCCACCCAGCATGTCTTTCAATGTTGATTATATCCTCGCCTGCATCTGCTAACATAGTTGCCGAGGAACGTCTGAAGCAGTGACCAGTATATTCTTTCGCATAGAATACCTAGGTAAGTGGCTATTCTGAATGGTATTTGACCGAAATGTATTTTTCCGATAACCTGTCTCGTACACTTGCCATTTTTATAATATAAAAACGCTTTTGATCATTCTGATCTCGCAAGGAAGAATTTTTCTGTAAATATCCAAATAACTTGGCGATTTATGTTCTTTATCGATTACAGTAAATACTCATCTATTTCGTTTGGTTTCTCGTATAGTTATGAGTAAGAATGTCTCGAAATCTTGAATGTCGTCCACTGTGATATTTGCCAATTCTTCGCGGCCACATGCTCCACAAATACCAAAAATCAGTGCTACCTACAATAAATTCTCAGATTAACGTACTGAACATTGAGAAAACATGAAATTAGAACTTACTTTCATCATAAGATACAAATCGTCTGGTGCTTCCCTCAAAAATAACTCGATTTCTTCTCTGCTTAGGATCTTCGATTTCTTTGGTTTATAACCATCAAATTTTCGTTTCAAAAAAGCTATCAATCTTGCGTATCTACTACTATATTATCATGTACATTTAAAGTAGCTTTCAGCATGGAATAATATGACCACATGGTAGAGGGCTTACAATATTTAGATTTTTCCAGAAAATAGGCAAGACGTACAGTCTCTGTGTATTTCTTATTTTTTACATTTTTCCCGTTGCACCACGAATTCTTCATACACCTTGTCGTATATTTTCTTGGATTTACTGCTAATTCATTCGCATCCTCAGCTGCTTTACTTATTTCTGGTGGAGTACAATTCACACTTTCTTCGTCGCTTGAATCCATTTCAAAATCAGTAATAAATTATCTGTGATCACAAAAATTGACAGCAAATATGGCTACTAGCCTATATAATCTTATTTCGAAAAATTGACTGAGTTGCCATGGTAACATTCATTCCATCTTCTGTTTACGATATGATATGAATATACATCCTCACGGCAGCCTTGATGTATTTTTATCATGTTCTTGATATGAAGAGGTATCTATCATGACATCAAATATACCGGTCGTGCATAAAATTTTGTATGTATTTCGGACGTAATTTGCTTTTATGGACCTAGGCGTGTTAATAGCCCTCGCTATCGCTCGGGCTATTACTACACGCTGGTCCATAAAAGCCTATTTTACGCCCTTGATACATAAATAACTATATAATTGACATTGAGAGTCCACGTCAGACCAGTATGTTTGTTTATTAATCCGTTGTTATGGCAACGGCTTTTACCACTTTCATCAATGTTTAGAAACTGATCATCATCATGAATACTAGTTGACAACCATGCAATGAAGTTCAATCTCCTATAAACTCCTAAATATAGGAATAGAATATGGTTATGAGAAAAGTAAATAAAGATTATTACTTGGCCATAGTTCTTGAACCAAATGTATTTTGAAGGGATGGAATTTGTTTTTGGACAAAATCAGGGAGAGGTTCTACTAGGTTCAACATCGAAACGAACTAAAGGTCGCAAAACAAGGTCCAGAGATGAAATGAAGGGAGGCAACGGCGGAGCCTCTTTTCATTTTCGGAACAAAGTTCCTTTACGCAGCTTGCGGTAGGTGTTGACTGATAGAAATCGTCACTTAAGAAAAAAGTGTTATACCCCTTCGATGCGACTCTCTCTCCCTCTGTCTCTTTCTATTATATACGAGTGTGTGTTACAATCATCCAGCTAAGATGCTTAAAAATCCTGGTGTATTAACTGATTCGATTTTGTTTAGAATTTTTATGGGACAAAATATGAATGGCATTGAATTCTGCTTAGAACTGCAATAGTAGATGGCGCGGTTAAGGAATATGTTTGTGTAACGCTAAATGTCAAATTTCAAACCTATGAAATTTTCTTTTTTTTTCAATATTACTGCATATTTTGAAGCAAAAAAATTTGAATTGATCGTTTACAAAGATTAAAGTTCTACGAACAAGATGAAATCCTTGAAATTCACTACAATGTTTACATCTGCCTGTCAAAAATCAGATGACTGCTCGATTTTTCTTGAAGTCTACCTGGCGATTTTTCCAGTGATTTCTTCTCAAATGGCCTTTTTGGCATCATGGAAACTTCCACGAAGGAAGGAGAAAAGGTAGGAGAGTGGACTGATGTCTCTAGACGATGAATTGACTTGAAAATTGGAGAATGTCTCCGATGACATTGTTCCATTAAACTTTTCGATACGAACTATTACCAACCCATTCACTGCACATCTCTGCCGGACTATTACCTCTCTAACAACTTTCTGATCTGAACAAAATCAGAGAGTTCATTGTAGATATCATAAAATCTGTTGAAGTTGAGAAATCGATGAATTCATGTCTGCGACAGTCTAGGCTGCTTCCAGCTATCTTAGAAAAGGTGAGCCCTACTAACAAAGGTGAGGAGAGAAAACAATAATATAAATCAGCTTCCCTTTTATTTTTCAGTAAGTAACACCCTGCATGAGATAATCGGAGAAGGAGGGCAATCTAAACCAAGCAGTTGTTCGGAAGAACAAGGCCCACTCCCAAGATCGATAGGGCTAATGACTATTAGTAGGATAATTATACATTTTCAATAAACACATGAATTTCATAAGTAGTGTGGACTTTTCATTCTATGAAGATATCTTGATTTTGGCTAGTGGGTTACAAACCGTCACAGAGAGTCTCATGGCTCTTTGGAAGAAAATATCCACTATATTTAGAATTTTCCAATACTTTTAGTCAGAAGATTGTCAGCTCATGGGAAAATTTTCGTACAAAATATATATGATATAAGAAATAAATATAAAAGTAATAATAAAATTATTTGACTTGCTAGTTACTAGATACATTACAATCACAAGTTGAAAAAAATAATTACAATGGGCAAAGGTAGTTCAGAGAAGATATACAAATTGATGTATACATATACGAGTCATTTCAATATAGGCTGGGTAAAACAAATATCGTCAACTTCTGGTAAAGCTTCTTGTTAAAATCTACTGGAAATGGATCCGCATCCTTTCCAAAGACCCCATCAATCCGTTGGGGACTCTCAAAAAACCCAACGGCAATCACACCAACACTGGGAAGGAAACTATAGAACTCTTGCTCCATACACACTTCCCAGGATCCACTGTCACCACAAATCAAAACCCCAGATATGAAATCCCTACAAACCTTCATTTGAGGGCAAGAAGGGCAGACTGGGAAGTGGCTAAACGAACGGTAACTCATTCAAAAGTAGTGTGGGCAATAAACTCCTTCGAGCCTTACAAGTCTCTGGGCCCAGATGGAGTATTTCCCATACTACTTCAAAGCGGAGTTGAATATCTAGCACCAGAACTGTGCAGACTGTACAGGCTGAGCCTAGAATTGGGATGGCTACCTCAAACCTGGAAAACTGTAAACGTGGTATTTATTCCAAAACCTGGACTGGACTCAAACGACCAGGCAAAGCCTATCGTCATTTCTTCTGAAAGGCTTAGAAAAACTGATAGATAGAGACATAAGGGAAACCGCTCTTGTAGAACGGCCTTCACATCAAAACCAACATGCCTATCTAACAGGAAAATCATGCGAGACAGCACTTCATCAGCTTGTTTCAAGGCTTGAAGAGTCTCTGGCAAACAAAGAAATTGCACTATGCACTTTTCTAGACATCGAAGAAGCCTTCGACAACACCTCCTTTGAAAGTATGGTCTCTGCGGCCACTCGTGGAGGCATTGACGGAACCACCTGCAGGTGGATACACTCAATGCTTCACAATAGACTGGTCCAAGCCAACATGTTCGAGGAAACAGAGCAGGTTGAAATTTCCAGAGGTACCCCACAGGGGGGCATACTCTCACCCCTTCTGTGGGACATGGTTGTAGATGAACTGCTAATTTCTCTGAATAACCAAGGGTATTACTCTCAAGGGTATGCAGATGACTTGGTCATCCTCAAAGAATACTCGAACAACCTCAGAGCTAATGCAAAATGCACAGAGGACAGTAGAGGAATGGTGTAACAGAGAGAGCCTAAGGGCAAATCCAAACAAAACAACACTAATTCTCTTCACCCGGAGAAGAAACATGGGAGATCTCATATCGTCCAGACTATTCGGTGGAACATTACAAGTAGTAGAGCAGGTGAAATATCTAGGGCTGATTCTTGACAAGAAACTAACCTGGAACCCGCATCTTCAACATGTAACCAATAAAAGCAAGATAACCTTCATGATGTGCAGGAGAGCTTCTGAAAAAACCTGGGGGCTTAAACCGAAAGCCATGCACTGGCTTTACACAGCGGTAATAAGACTAGTTAGGCTCACTCTTATGGTGGCCAAAAACAAATCACAGACAGGCAAAAACCAACCTTGGGAAAATCCAGAGGCTTGCCTGTCTCTGTATCACGGGTGCAATGAATAACACTCCAACAGCTGCAATGGAAATCATCCTAAACCTCGAACCACTTGACTTACATGTCATTGGGGAGGCCAGGATGAGTGCATACAGACTGAAACAAACAAAAAACTGAAGAATCCGAACAACTGGACATACCAGAATCACTCATGTAATCAACATCGAAGGGAAAGGAAGGGATTACATAATACCACTTGGCAAATGCTCCACGATATCCCAAGCTGAAACACATGCTATCATGGTATGCATTCAGAAGAATCAAGAGAGTGGTTATAGGAAAAAACACATCTACATTCTATCTGACTGTCAAAGTGCTATCAAAGCACTCAACTCTATACAGATAAAGTCCAAACTGGTCTGGGACTGCCTCCAGAACCTCATTGAGCTGGCAAAACACAACAAGGTCACGTTGATGTGGGTGCCAGGTCATAGAGGCATTGAAGGCAACGTCAAAGTGGACCAGCTAGCTAGACAAGCATCTGAAACGCTATTCACAGGGCCAGAACCTGCACATGGGATTAGCAGAAACCGATGCAGGACCCTGATCGACGAGTGGATAAAAAGAAGACACCAACAACATTGGGATCAAACTGTCGGGCAAATGCACAGCAAAGTCATGGTAGGGCATCCAAACCGGACCTTGACGGCTGACCTTCTGAACCTGAACAGAACGAAGGCACGTATAATAATAGGTCTGTTGACTGGACACTGCGGCCTAAGAAAACACCTTAACACCATGGGAGTACGCAGGGAAACCGTGGAGTGTAGGCTATGTGATGAAGAGGAGGAAACAGCCTCTCATATCATCTTCGACTGTGACGCCCTAAGTAGTAGGCGATACAGAACCTTTGGAGAGATCAGCCCGGAAACAGGCATGAATCCGAAGAACCTTATCAACAGGCTTCTAAACCTAATTAAAGGCACAAACCTGTTTGAATGAGGAACCACTGACGACAGAGTGATACAATAGACCCCAGCTGGTCGCAGTGTCAAGGGAAGCTAAGTGCGAACCCTGTCTCTGGCTCGTCAGCTTTCAACCAACCAACCAACTAACCAACCAACCAACCAACTGGAAATGGATATAGAATTGAATTCAAGAAAATATTCTCTACGAGAAAATGACTATTATTTGTCGCGATGATTTCTCGAGAACAATTTTGTGTGTCGGCAATTGTCACTCTTCATACGAATGGAACGCAGAGCTTCATTCAAAAATAATGACACCCACACCGGTAGCACCTAATTTAATAGTTAATAATAATTGTCTTGTTGTCTTTTAACTGAATAATGGGCCCAACAGACGCAAGAGTTGCGGACGCCAATAAACTGATCTTTGCAATGAAGTATTCTTTGAATGATGAAAGTATTTCATTCTCCCCTATCCATATACGATATTATTGTCACTCTTTTAGTGCAAAGAAAAAGAAGAGATATTTCTTCCCAGGTTAATTTCTCATCTATCAGCAGTGCTGAATGTTAGAATCTACTAATTTTACATTGAGTATCCATTTGTTTATAGTTAACCAGTCTCCTAATAATCTCTTACATATTTGAATTTGTATAGCATTCTCCTCAATTTGTCAACTACATTTTTCTATTTTCAGGTTTCCTCTCAAATGTCTATTATAACGCCAAGGTATTTCATTGTGTTCTTCTCTTCTGGTATTTCATGACTCTCTCCTGTTTTCAGAGGTCCCATATTTGATATCATTTGTGTAAGAACAGAAGGGTAAGTATCTAGTTTTGGTAGTGTTAATTTATTACCTCAGGACATTTCCTTAGGCTTTCATTTCCGGTAAATCGTTTATATAGATAGTAAACAGTAAGGGTCCCAGTAGGGTTTCTTGTGGGACTCCATAGGCTGGGCGAACCATTGATACTTACCTTCTGTTTTCTATATCAGTCAAATAACTATTAATAATTCTATAAATATTATACAATATTCTTTTTTTCAATATATTTTCCACGATTTTAGATATTTTAGAGTATGGTCAACAGTATCATATGCTTTCTTCAAATCCAGAAATAATCCTATGTTATCATTTTTGTCCAAGGAATTTTGTGTTGGAATTTTTTTGAAAAGTTTATTGGTATTAATCAAATCATTATTCTTCAATACATTTTGAATATCTTTGCAAACACACTTGATAAGGCTATGGGTCTATAGTTGTCCATTGAGGTTTTATCACCATTTTCGAACGTTCAATACATGAATTTTGTAGATCTGAATTCACAACTATTAAGGTAGATTTCAATTGAAATACTATCTATTAATCCCGTCATCATAAGAGTTTCAAAAAAATTTGATATATCTTCGCCATCATGGTCCCCAGAACCCCAAAATACCACCAGTTCGAATATCTATATATATGTATATATATATATATATATATATATATATATATATATATACAGTGGCCGTCATAAAGTTGGCTACATATGGAAAAAAAATTGTTAATTGAAATTTCTGAAAAACTCTAATGACGGTTCGTTTCTGCATGTCTGACAACTAAAAAATCCGTTG
This sequence comes from Gonioctena quinquepunctata, assembly GCA_018342105.1. Taxonomy (NCBI): domain Eukaryota; kingdom Metazoa; phylum Arthropoda; class Insecta; order Coleoptera; family Chrysomelidae; genus Gonioctena; species Gonioctena quinquepunctata. The sequence goes on from JAFIRS010001175.1 coordinate 316,778, forward strand.
CTACCTCAGATTTGGGGGAATTTTAAATTTATTTGTCTGTGGTGCCGAAAAAAACAAAAATACCATTTTATTCCTCTACCCTTACTGAGAACATTATAAATTCTTGTTTTATCTGGACAAAACTTTAATAACTTAAATCACATAAGTTCGGGTCAAAACTAATCAAATATTTGCGAAATAGACATTTTGCGGGAGATTAATTATGGAAACGCGATTTAGTCTTGTTACTAGGTGTAGTCATGCCCTGTATATTGATGCACTTGAACTTATTCAATATTCTCTACCCGTAAATAAAATTTAAACCAACTAATATTTGTAATTAAAACTTAGTAGTAATACATTATTTATCCTAATTGAGTTCAGTATTGTTTACGTGGATGTGGAAAAATAAAAAACACTCAATAAACAAACAATGTACAAATTTTCAATATTCTAGGTGAACACCTTCGCGCTCCATACATAGAATTGTTCTGGAAAACATTTCGCAGCGAACATTTTTTTAAATAATTCTATTGATCAGTGCTGCACAATTCCTTATACAAATTTCTAAATGTTCTACATTTCGAAATGGGCGTTGTTCATAAACATTGCTTTTCAGATAGCCAATATTAAATTTAGCAAGGATAAATAATGTATTATTGAGTTTCAATTACAAATATTAGTTGGTTTAAATTCCATTTACGGATTGAGAATATTGAATAAGCTCATGTACATCAATATACAGGGCATGACTACACCTAGTGACAAGACTTAATCGTGTTTTCATAATTAATCTCCCGCAAAATGTCTATTCCACAAATATTTTATTAACTTCGATCCAAACTTATGTGATTTAGGTTTTTAAAGCTGTTTCCAGATAAAACAAGAATGTATAATGTGTAGAATTAAGGAATAAAATGGTATTTTTGAAAAAAAAACAGTTTTTCGTTAATAACTCAAAAACTGTTGATATTTTAGAACTTTTGCTACTCCCGGAATTCTATCTCCATTATTTATATTTTTTATTCTACGCCGAAAATGGGTCTCCATGCGGCCGTTACGCAACGCAACACCGCTAGAGACAGTATATCACACAAAACAATTTTTTTTATAGTATCAAATATTAATTTAAAAATTCTAAAAATTATGATGTTATCAGAACACTTGATAGAATGAAGCCCCGTTGAAAAAACATTTTTATGTCGATTTTTCAAAAAGTTATACGATTGTTAATCAACTAATTTTTATCCAATCTGTTTTTACAAAAGTCGACATAAAAGTTTAAATAATTGACCTATAAATTTTTTGTTTCTTGGAACCCTTCTTATATCACTTCAGAATTAACGTCTGGTGCGGAATTCTTAAAGACATTATTGTTGGACCAGTATTTTTCAGACAACCACTGAATTCTGCAACATACTTAAGAATGCTGCAGACGTTTCTCTCCGATTATTTAGATGATATTCCTCTGGACATGAGAGCAGCAATGTATTTACAACAAGACGGCGAATCCGTTCATTCTACGCTAGAAGTGAGAAGGTGGTTAAACGGAACATTTCCAAATCGTTGGATTGGATGATATTCCAATAACGCTTGGCCCGCCCGGTCACCGGACCTCACTCCTTTGGATTTTTTCTTATGAGGATAACTCAAACAAAAGGTATATTCAAGAAGACAATTTCAAAATATACGTCATTTGGAGAATACTATCAGGGATTGTATTCGGGGAATAGCTCCCCAGATACTAAGAAATGTTCATGATGCAATGCACCGCCGTACTGTGCACTATATTGAGAATGGAGGACTCCACGTAGAATTTGTTTCAAAAAATGTTATTTGTATTGGGAAAATAAATTAATTGGCATTCTGGCATCATACCTTGGAGACAATTCAGTTTTATTTACTATTTGCAGCAAGATTTTGTGAAATTCCGTCACATAATTCAATTAATGTGATTTTCCGATCGGAGGAAAAAATGAAAAAACATTCAGAGAGTGATATCATCATATCTAACAATATACCATTCGCCTAGCATAATATTCCTTATGTTGTACAGGGCGATGAGGAAAAAATTTAAAAAAAAGTTGAAATATGAAATTGGTCGGGAAAAGGTCAATTAACTGAAACCACAATGGATCTGTTGCCGACGTTTCAACTTTTATAAAGTTATTCTCAGGGCACTACAATAGGGATTGTGAATATTACAAGGGTTAATAGTAGAGTAGCTTAGTACATGATAAATTACATGTATTAAGCTACTCTACTATTCTCCCTTGTAATATTCGCAATAGTGCCCTGAGGATGACTTTATAAAAGTTGAAACGTCGGCAACAGATCCATAGTGGTTTCAGTTAATTGACCTTTTCCCAACCAACTCCAATTTATAATAACCAGTGAGGTTCGAATTTCTGGATCAACATTCGATTTTGAACAATATTTCGTCATGAATTTGAATTATACCGTGAGAAATAAAGTGATGGGATCATATTATTTTAAAAACAAAGCATGCTTTTCTATCTCCCTCGTAAGGGTCGTATAAAATTCAATTTTGGTGTTTGCAATTTAGGTTTGGGATAAAGCAGAGGTTTTATCACGAATGATTTTTTTTGAGAAATCAATAATACATTTTTTTCCATATGCTGCGAACTTTATGCCGGACACTGCATATGGCTGTTTTTCTTTTTTTTTTTAATTTAGGAAAAATATATAGCGAGGGTCACAAATTGTTTATAACAAATTTTCAACTTAATAAGCAATTGAATTAATGATAAAGAAAAATTGTTAACCTATAGAGAAATGAAATTTTTAAATTTTAAAAAAAATTTTAATTAATTATTAAACAAACAAAATATAAAAAAATTATAAACAATTAGAAAATTTTATTCAAGGTTTTTTTTAATCATCATTTTGTTTGACAATAAAATGGTGAGAAATAATGTTTTAAAGATATCATACTTGTCTATTTGTTTATAAACAATTTCTCAACAATTTTTTTTCCTATCCTAATTAATGCCATTGTTAGATGCAAAAATAGCTCTATAATAACATTTGCCAACAAACATTTTTTCAATTTTTTTTTATTATTTCATTTTTTGTTCATTTAAAAAAATTATAACAAACAAAATATAAAACATTAATAAACTTTCATGACGTGATCTTGTTAGTATGTAATAAGAAGGGCTCAAAACAAAAAATTATAGTCAATTATTTAAACTTTTATGTCGACTTTTGTAAAAACAAAGATTGGATAAAAATTAGTTAATTAACAATCGTATAACTTTAAAAAAAATCGACATAATTTTTTTCTGAACGGGGCTTAATTCTTCCAAGTGTTCTGATGACACCATAATTTTTTCAAATTTTTCAATTATTATTTAATACTATAAAAAAAATATTTTTTCGCCTACTTCTATCTAAAGTATACATTTCCTGGACTCATTGTAGGGAGCAAAGTCGTACCTCCCTAGAGAGGTAAAGTACTTTTTTTCCCTAGGGAGGAAAAGTAAAAGTGACGTCATGGTATGTCATCAATAAAATGAGTTATACGTCATGACGACCTAAACTATATTCTATTATATAAATATAAATTTTACCGTTTATTTATAGAACACCATGTATTTTGCAAAATGGTAGAAATCAGTAAATTGTTATTTCAATTTAACGATTTTTACATTAATAATTTGATTTTAATTCATAGATTCATCCGGTTTTCGAATTTAGGACAGAAATATTATAGCATGCTATGGTCGATTGACAGATCAACAGTTTTCAAAGTGTGTTACGCTATAATATATCTACAAAATATAAAATAATATTTAAAAAATGAGTGATTCACGCGAATTTGAAGATATAAATAATACACCACCGGATATTTTGGAACAAGTTAATGTAACAGTACAATCTCTATTACCCCAAAAATCTAAAGAATAAATAATAGTTAAAAAAAACTAAAAAACACGCTTTTATAGAAAACCAGACAAAAAAAATAGAAAATAAGAATTTTTTTTATTTTATTTAAAAAAAAGCGTGGGGTGCATGGTATCAATTACCTGTGATCTGAGACATTTCTTACTTTACTGCCCTAGATGTGTAATGTACTATATAATTTTTTTTAAATAATTTTTTTTTTTTCTTATTTTCTATTTTTTTAGTGTGGTTTTTTATGAACGCGTGTTTTTTAGTTTTTTAAACGATTATTTATTTCCTATTTTTTAGTGTGGTTTATTTATAAAAGCGTGTTTTTTTTAACTATTATTTTAATTATTTTTTTGCAAATAAAAAAATGGAATAATCCTACCAAATTAGGTAATCATAATCTCCAACCCCAAAAACCCCCACCTACCAATTTTGAATAGAATCAGACCATAATCACAAAACTCGTTCATCATTTTGAAACCGCCATTTTTAATTTGTCAATTTTGACAAAAGAATCATAAACTCCGACCATGAAAACCCTCAGGTACCAATTTTGAAGCGAATCGGACAATAATCACAAAACTCATCCACCATTTTGGTGCCGCCATCTTGAATTTTTCAATTTTGACAAAATATTCATAATTTCCGACCACGAGAACCCTCAGATACAAATTTTGAAGCGAATCGGACCATAATCACAGAACTGGTCCACCATTTTGAAGCCGCCTTTCTGAATTTGTCAATTTTGACAATAGAATCATAATCTTCGACCATGAAAACCCTCAGGTACCAATTTTGAAGCGAATCGGACCATAATCACAAAACTCGCCCCATTATGGCGCCATCTAGAATTTTGAAGCGAATCGGACCTTAATCACAAAACTCGTACGCCAAATTGGAGCCGCCATTTTGTTTTTTTCTCCACACAAAAATTTCTTAATGTATTGTCACCGGAATTATGTACACTCGCCAAATTTCACATCATTCGGACGTCTGGAAGTGGGTCAAAATCGTGCCCAAAGGAGTCGGTTACAAACAAACAAACAAACATACAAGTGAAGCTAATATAAAGCGTGTAAAAATACGAAAAACAGTATTTACATTTCAAGCAATGTGCCGAAGAAAAGCATATTCGTACATACTTAAAAAATGTTATTTTGGGGTATTTTTCGCTATTAGCAAATACCTTAAAAGCCTTCAAATTGTGGTCCAAGTATTCGATGCTACGTACCATGCTTCAATAAAAAAAATGTGGATATCAAATACCCAAAATTAATTGCTTTCTTGAAAAGACAAAACCAGGGATATAAACCCAATAAGGCAAACACCTTCTCAAGAGAGGAAGTAAATAAATTTTTACTAGAAGCCCCCGATGATAATTATTTATTAATGAAGGTAAGATATTTTCAAGAAGTAAATATATTAAGAAAATAAAAGTTAAACGGCAAATATTATAAAAGAGCTACAACAATACGCTATGTTCATGATTCCGCAGAAGTTGCCTGTGAGTCCCGGTAGCGCAACGAATTGGTGCACCGCTCACTGTTCATGATAAGCTTGTAGGTGTTGGTTCGAATTCCGGCGTCGACAGCTTTTTTTTTAAATTCTTTTTTCTATGTTTTGTAGGTTCTCCTCATTTTTGGAATTTCAGGAGCATGCAGGTGTGACGAGCTCCTTGAAATGGCCACTGCAGATATTGAAGATAAAGGTTCAATTTTGATAGTAAATATACCAAATTCTAAAACAAATATACAGATAACGTTTCTAATCAATGCTTCACCGGGGAATGGCCCTAATTATATTGCCATTTATAGAAAATATATATCGCTACGCCCTAAAACAGATCAGACACGTTTATTTGTCTGCTATAGAGCAGGAAAATGTATCAACCAAATGGTTGGAAAAAATACTATAGCTAAAATTCTTAAAAAAATTGCAGAATTTTTAAAACTGCCTGATGGTAATCAAACTATCACGAAAACTGCGTTGGCTCCAGCTCTCACTCCTAGTGGTATTCAAATAACCACTGCTCAAAACTGCACGTTCAACATTAGTATAAATAATTACTCTAACACATATTAAAAATATGTAGGATGCAAGAATGAAAATAACGTGCCTATAAGTTATACTGTACCTACTTCTTGGTTTTAGTTCTTTGATAAATTTCGTTTGTTAGTTTCATAAATAAATTATTTAAAAATGACTTGTTATTGCTACGCGTCGGGCAATAAACTTCATCCTCGGGAGGAAAATAGCACTTTCCTCCCTTGTTACCCCGCTAGCGCGGGAGAAATTACCTGGGAGGAAAAGTAGCACTTTCTTCCCTTGTTATACAAATAGCTATTGTGTGATATACTGTCTCCAGCGGTGTTGCGCTCATGACGTAACGATCGCGCGGAGACCTATTTTCGGCGTTGAATAAAAATTATAAATAATGGAGATAGAATTCCGGGAGTCGGCACTTTTGTATTGGAAATTTCCTCCTCTTTGATGATCTCTTTCAAAAGTTCTTAAATATATATAAACTGAATATTTTTTTTTCATCTTATTTTGTCAATAACAATTGCAATTTTTTATGTGCTAATAAATGCTCGAGATACATTTTTCTAGACGTCATTCCAAATCGAATGAGTTATCGCACATAATTTTAGGACGGGGAACAAGAATTAACCCATTTTTTAACTTGTTCATCGGACTAGCAATTACAGAATCAATAAATACAGTCTGAAATCTAGCTTTCCGACTGGCCCCGCTGATGATTTATTGGATGCACATATAGTCCACCCAATATCAATTGCAGAAGCTGTTTCTATAGGGAGCAAATGAAAACTCACTTCGCTAACACGAGCGTATATGCGAAGAAACGGAACGAAAAATAATCTGTATTACTCGTAAAAATTTTCCGTCGGCAAACGGTAGATCAAAAGAGCCGATAGTCAACGTGGACTTGAGTGACTGCTGTCTGTTCTACAACCGATTCGTCTGGGCCAATCAAGTCGGACATCAATGCTGGCAGTTGTGTCTACGATGGGAGGTCATAAATCACGCGTTATTTTTGTGTTTTAATAGCTCTGAAAGATTAAAAACCAGTAGCGTCTATAGTCTTGGTGTGTGCCGATCGGAATACGTTTTAGGATATAATAATAACCTACATCAAACAATGAAAGAAATTGTTTTTCTTTCTTAATGTATTTGTATAAATAAAAGCTTGTCTTTAATTTTTTTTCATTTTTCATTATTTATGAAGTCTTTTTAAAATCTTAAAATATCTAAATAAAGTTAGTTATCTCCGCCACTGCTGCTCACAGGATTTCGCCGCAAGACTTTTTTATGCTTCTGCAATTGATATTGGGAAAACATACATGTATATCTGAAAAATTACTCCTGTAAATTGGTCCCTAACGAAGATAATGTGGGGGGAATTTACCACATCTGTACGTCTCTAATTTCGGATCATGGGATAAACAGCGACAAGGACTAATTTGAATACGAATTCAAACGCAGTGTCAGTTGATACCAACCCAAGAGAAAATTGCATAGTATGTGTGTACCTCTAATATGATACAAGGTTAAGTGAAGTTTTATTTGCACTCGTTCGATTCGGTTTTTAGTGAGTATAACAATTTTTTTATGTATTGCCGAGGGTGTTCGTGTGCTAAATGAAACACTATTTCAAGAGCTCAGTAATGAATCATTTTTATATCAATGAAGATTATAAATTCAATAATTTTATTCATATTTCTACATCCCTAATTATGATCTCCTGTAGCCTCTTCCATCTTCATCGTGGTTGTCAATTTTTTTGCATACCACCATATGAAAACCCCGCCGCACGAAAACATATGGGAAATTGGCTCCCGGTCGAAATGGCTGAAATTTTATTATGTTATAGTAGGATGGGTCATTAGAAAAAAGTGTGAGTTCAAATGATTTTGTATGTTTAGTTTCTGAGATATAAGGGGTCAAAGTTCGTATAAACGTATAGTATTGGGGTATGATTGAAAGAAAAAAACTGTTTTTTTAGTCGAAATAAGACAAAGTAAGGATGAAAATTCATTGATCGGAACTCATAAACATGTTCAATTATAATCTTATTGATGATAGTACATTAGGGTGTATACGGGGCATAGTCAAAAACATCGTTTTTCCGGATTTTTTTCCAGCACTATTCCAAAACCAACAGGTTATATTCTGTTAAGATATCAAATTGTAGTAGAAAAAATGTGTTTTGTTTCTTGATGACTCTCTCTATTTGAAATATTTTTTATTTTTATTTTCGATTATACCCCTATACTGAAAACAATTGACAGATCGTTTTTGATTACAAAAAAAGGAATTAATTGCTACTGCCCATTGAATAAAAGATAGGGTAACATTCTGATGAACTCAATTGTTCAATATTACCTTTCATTTAGAAAAAGGGAGCGTTACATTTTTTTAGGTCATATACAAAGTTTTTATTGAAAATCTAGAAAATTGTTCTGTTAATTTGGACCATATTTCACTCACAATATTTTGAAAATGTTGACTATCATATACGATAGTTTTATCAACTTTGTGTGTTGCGTTTCTAAGATATGAATTTTTGAAGTTTACAGTATTACGATATATGGGGTAACCTATCGATTTAACAAAATTTTATGGAACCTTTCGACACATTCAATTATATTATAAAACTTTTCGAAATCAGTTATTTGATACTATAAACAACACAAACCACACTCAACAACAATTTGGAACTCTACAGTATAGACTCAAAAAAAAATCGAATTATAAATAACGACTTCTAACATAAAAAGTCAGTTAATATTATGGAAACTATAATATAACAAATCGAAATGAACCTGATGAAGCTATGGTATAGCGAAACACGCGTCGTGCTTTAGTGAACCCTTAAGTAGTGAAAATCTCATAGTGTATTGTAGTAGAGAACTCTAAATCGAAATTGAAACTAATTAGTTATAAACAACATGAACAACAATTTACATGATTGAACTCTCAAAAAACAAACAATAAACAAAACCTAAATTCAAATAATATTATTAATATTGTTATTTATTGGTCTATTTGCGCAATCTAAAACATTGTTTAATAGTTCATGGCTAGGGTACTTTATTGTTTCTTGATGACGATCATATCCTAGGTACCAAAGTACGCTGCAAATATGGGAACAGCATCCCACTGTTCTTGCTCCACTTTTGCAGGTACAGTAGTAGCCTAGAATACGTTCATTTGCAGTTGCATCAGGAATAATACTAAAGGATATCCACAGTTGATACTTTATAGCATTCCTAAATCTGGACGCTATGCGGCAGCGTAATAGTCCAGGTTCAGGATTACGCATATCAATTTCAAATAAAAACTATAAAGTACCTTAGCCATAAACTATTGAGAAATGTTTTAGATTGCGCAAATAGACTAATCAATAACAATATCAAAAATTTAATTTGAATTTGAGTTTTGGTTATTGTTTGTTTTTTGAGAGTTCCAATATGTAAATTGTTGATTATGTTGTTTATAACTAATAAGTTTCAATTTCGATTTGTTATATTATAATTTCTATAATATTAATTGACTTTTTAGTTAGAAGTCGTTATTTATAATTCGATATTTTTTTGAGTCTATACTGTTGAGTTCCAAATTGTTGTTGAGTGTGGTTTGTGTTGTTTATAGTATCAAATAATTGATTTCGAAAAGTTTTATAATAGAAAGGTTCCATAAAATTTTGTTGAATCGATAGGTTACCCCATATATCGTAATACCGTAAACTTCAAAAATGCATATCATAGAAACGCAACATACAAAGTTGATAAAACTATCGTATATGATAGTCAAAGTTTTCAAAATATTGTGAGGGAAATATGGTCCAAATTAACGGAACAGTTTTCTAGATATTCAATAAAAACATTGTAAGTGACCTAAAAAAAATTGTAACGCACCCTTTATCTAAATGAAAGGTAATATTGAACAATTGAGTTCATCAGAATGTTACCCTATCTTTTATTCAATGGGCAGTAGCAAATAATTTCTTTTTGTATTCAAAAACGATCTGTCAATTGTTTTCAGTATAGGGGTATACTCGAAAATTAAAATATATATATATATTTCAAACAGAGATAGTCATCAAGAATCAAAACACGTTTTTTCGCCTTCAATAGACTGAAACTATGGTATCTTAATAAAATATAACTTGTTGGTTTTGAAATAGTGCTGGAAAAAAAACCGGAAAAACGATTCTCTTGACTATGCCCCGTATACACCCTAATGTACTATCATCAATAAGATTATAATTGAACATGCTTATGAGTTTCGATCAATACATTTTCATCCTTACTTTGTCTTATTTTGACTAAAAAAACAGTTTTTTTCTTTGTCAATCCTCCTACCAATACGACGTTTTTACGCCGCTTATATCTCAGAAACTAAACATACAAAATCATTTGAACTTACACTTTTTTCTGATGGCCCATCCTACTATAACATAATGAAATTTCAGCCAATTCGACCGAGAGCCAATTTCCCATATGTTTTCGTGCGGGGCGGGGTTCTTTCTACCATGGGTGTGATTTTTTCTTGATGGCCAGTAAAAGTAATTAGTCTTTACAACAACTAGGACTTGAGACTACTGATCTTGGAGGTAGAGGACATAGTCCTCGGATTTTTCTTCGTGAAAAAATTTATCCAAAAATGCCTTGTCTCGCTGTTAAAAACGACATAAAACAAAAATAAAATCAAACCATCCACGTTGGACAGAACAGTGAAGACGTAAATTAATGCCTTCTTGAGCCAATGGACGAAAACGATTTTTGTCAAAATCAACAAAAGCCAAGGTATTCCTAGAACGAAAAATAAGAGCGTTGCAAGCTGCACTTGTAACTTTTGAATATTGTCTTTATTAGCATGAGATTCCACGGTTTTGGTAGTGACTTGCCTCATCACTATGAAAAACACAAAGGTATTGACTATTATTATAGTGATTATAGGCGCTATGAAACCTAAATACAAAACCAAACCTGAAGGATAACAAAAACTATGCTCCATCATTGAATAACTACTGGGTCCCAGTAGTGCCGAAATGGAGACTGGTATAAGACCAAAGCCCCAGCCGAATATAAGAGATATTAGTACGATTTTCTCTGGCAATACAGCGAAAACCTTGACAAACCTCATGTATTGCAAGAACGAATAAACTAACATCCAAGCAAATTTGGAAACAACCACGTAGTGAATGAATTTACCGAGGAAGTGACAGTCTCCAGTGTTTCTCGGTAATTCTGTTAACAATAATTCCAATATAATGGCTAGGCAAAGGTTCAACAGAATTATGGTTCCTTGCTTTTTTCTCCACTTTTTGAAGACCACAGCTGTGGCGAATACTCCGAAAACACCACTTATGGATAGAAAATCGCTCAGATATATTAGTACACTCAAAACTGTGTCGTTGGATGTACTGTCCTCTTCGATTTCTTCAAGAATCAAGAGCGCGAAATGGGTTAGATGAGAAAAATGACAGGTATGAAATAAGCTATCGTTCTCATAGAGTTCTGTGTGAGTCCCTCCAATGGTCGACCAATTCCCCCTTTTTGGTATGGTTTTCTTCCCGTAGTCCCAAAACCCGCATTCAGGGTAGGCGTTCTCAACTGATTTGAACAAAATCGGGAGCATACCAGGCAAATAGCATCCATATTCTGGTATCGTTACGCTTATTACAGGACCTGCTGGTTTTTTAGAGTAATTACTTGCAAAAAAATGATCCTTGAGGAAAATTGTAGTTATAACAGTTACATTTCCACCCTGGAAATCCTCCAGAATATTCTCTGGAATGTAGACAGCCATATGGAAATCTTCATCGTATTTCACGTCGTTGAATGTATCGTTTCTTCTCATATTTTCCACTGTCACCCCGTTGCTGCCAGTATAAACCACAATACCTGATACGTTACTCAAAAGGGGATTGCTGACATGTACAATTATATTTTCTCTTTGAATCAGGACGACTTCGGATTCCGATAACTCCATTTTCAAAAGATCATCTACCAGATCCAGAATACAATCCGTTATGTTCATAGTGTACTGGGCAGTTGCCAAATTCTCTTCATTGATATTCAACAGGTCATTTGTTATATTGACGGTGGCTCCTACGACATCTAAGCTACCATCGGCGAAATCACCTTTGAGATTAGAAGAGGATAAAGCTTCCAACATTCTAGACACGTAGTAAATGCACAGAACTGGTAGATCAGGCTCTCTCCTGATGACACTGCTTACATTCTCAATAGTTTCGACATCTAGCGATTCGCTTAGTAAGGAATGGAAATAGGCGATAGATTCAGAAGGGTGTGAATCGACTTCGCAGTCTCCCATAACGTCAGACCAATCGACACCGTATAAAAAATCGCCTTCACATACTCTATACACTGGCAATCCGTTTTTCTGAAGACATACCTCTTCAGGCACGGCTGTTTTGCCTGAGACCGTCAAAGGCCAAGTGAGGACCTTGTGATCTCCTGGTGATGTCTGTTCTGGAAAGCAATATTCGCTGCTTCTAAAGTAAACGACCTCCGCTTCTATTAGACATGATAGATTTTGTCTGAGGCGTGCAAACTCATATTCAACGTTCTTGTGTCTGGTGGTAGTTACATGAAGCACAAAATCCAATTCGGCGAAATCGAAGAATATTATTTTCATGACTCTTATAGCGGCTCCTCCCAAGAGTTTGGTGAGTTGCTGTGGAATGAAGTTTTCGTATCGAATTGGACACTCTCCGCCACATTTGAAAGTCACACATACCTTGGACTGTCGTAGTCTGAGAGCATATTCATTCCCTCTTTTCTTTCTGTAAGCTACAACTGTGTTCGATGATACATTAACGTCATTGCGGTGGACTTCACACCAGTATCGACCCATATAGTCCTCCAGTGATACTTGGTACACGTTGAAGGGTATGTGTTTGTTGTGTTGGTCGACGATTTTCTTAACATTCACACGTTTCTTCAATTCAAAAGTAGCGGCATCTGTGAAGCAAGAAATATAATCCACATTCTCATTTGTGGATATGGCTTCTGGATAATATATCATCAGATACAGTTTTCTTTTCATTGCTTCGAAGTTAAGGAGTAACTCCACTTTTCCTGTGGATCTTTTGAGTTGTACCGTTAAGCAGAGTGAGCAGTCTAAGTCTTTCGTTGTGTAAAACCATTCGTTTTTGCTTAGAGCTGGTTTGAACCCCTCCAAAGCCATCTCCGAAGACGGACCCTGCCCCACGTAACACTGGTCACGGCCTGCTAAATCTGACAGGATATTTTTGTCGGTGATCGTCTTCACATTGGCAAGAGCAGAGCAATGCTTTCGCAGTTTACAGTAGCATTTTTGGGAGTTTATACCAGCACTGACACAACCTTCTGGGCAGTACTGATTATCTTCTCGTTTGTCAAACTCGCATAAGTGTTTATGATTGGCGCTACAGTACTCTGGCTCCGGTCCAACTTTCTGGGGATCCAAAATTACACAGTCCTTTTTGAAGTACTCGGGATCACCAACCTGCACGAAAGAAAATGCTACTAGAGGTTTCCCGTAATCAACACCCCAGATTCGATACTCATAATGGCCGTATTTCAGAAATCTTCTCCACGATAGCCATACCGATTCGTTGAGAATTGGTTGTGATATAAAATCCTCCGTTATTTTTCCTGGGTTGCATATATCCTCCCAAGGCATAGCTTCGGAAATATAGACGCAACTTCCATCGGTTTCTCTGTAGTTATTTGGGCATCTTCTAAAAGTGTCAGTTGTCTTCAGGCAAGTGACAGGCTGCTTTGGTATCCAGGATTGATTGCTGCAAATCCGGACTATCAGGATCCCGGATTCGTCTAGGCAGGGTGGTGTGGAAATCACGATCTCGTTGTTCTGGCCTTTCGATTGCCATGATACTTTCCTCGTACTGTTGAATATTTCTGAAAACTCCTCCGGGCATTTCTGAAATAAAAAATACACTTTAAATACTGCATACAATGTTGTGGGGGACAACAATATGTTTTTTATTGGTCAAGAGATTGCTATTTCAACATGAACTTTTTCATTTCAATAGACAATTTATGGTTACTGAATAATTTGATTCTCGTATGGTTGTATTATGACAGTAATGAAACATTCAAGATGGTGGACGAGTTTGATGATATTTTCAAAGTTGATATTCAGAAGTTTTTGGTGTCGTTAGACAATATTTTCATCAAAATTGAACAATTTGATATGGATATCGACGATCATGATTTTTTTTGTCAGAATTCAATGATTCTTAATGGAAGTGCCAAACTGGTTGATGATTTTTGTGATTTATGATCCAAATTCATTCCAAATTGGTATCTGCGGATTTTAATTTTTTTGGCATAATTTTAACAAAAGTATGATTTATGATTCGAAAACAATTTTATGCTCTCAGAAGTAGAATATATAAAAAACATAGCAAATCCATGGCCTAGTAGATTGTCTCAAAGAATGAAAATATATATTTTGCTCAAATCTATATTTTGAAATTTGAAATTTCAAGCTATTGATTGTGATTCTATTTAGTTTGCTCTATATAATAACAATATAAACTTGGTTTCGTTTGTAATTAACGAATCTAATGCCTTCAAGATCCACGTTGACGAATTTTATGACATCTATACGAACTCATGCCTTCAATATCAACTCTACACCATTCAATATCTCCAAATTCAATCATAAGCCAAATTCCATAACTCAAGATCGATTAGTCAAATATCATTCTTTCAATATCAACTCAACCAATAGGGCAATCGACTCTACAACATCAAAATCAATTCCCAATTTTCATCTTTTGATGTCACTACTACCAAATGTTATGCCTTCAAGATCAACTGTATCAATTTTATTGCTTTAAAATCAACTCTCATCAAAAGTCAAGCCTTTGAAATCAATTCAACTAAACTTCATGCCTATGATATCCAATCTGCCGAATTCTAAGTCTTCTAGATCAACTCTGCCAAATTGTATTATTCTAAATCAACCAGGCCATATTTCATGCCTTAAATATCAACTCTGTCAAAAGTCACGATCAAATCTGTTGAATTATATGTTCTCAATATCAACTTCGCCAAATATTATACCTTCAAAATCAACCCCAAAAATTCCAAATCTTAGAAAAATTAACTCTCCCACATTTCATGCCTTCAAAATGAATTGCAAAATTTCATCTCCTGATGTCAACTCTGCCTTCAAAATCAACTGTGTCAATTTCATTTCTTCAACATTAATACTCACCAATGACTTTGATATCAACTCTGCCAGATTTAAAGCCTTCAAGATCAACTTTGGCAAATTTTATCATTCAAAATCAACTCCACTAAATTTCATGCTTTGAACATCAATACTGCCAAATGGTATGCCTTCAAGATCAACTATATTTGTCATACTTTAAATCAATCTGTGGAATTCAATTCCTTCAGGATTTACTATATCAAATGTCAGGCCTTCAAAATTAACTATGACAATATTCATGAGATCGAAATTAACTCAGCCAAATTTTAGGCCTTCAAGACCAACTCTGCCAAATGCTAGATCAACTATGCCTAATACCAACTTAAACTAACTCCAAACTTAACAAACATCCATCAAATACCAAATTTCATGCCCTATCAACTATGTCCAATCCAACATCTTCAAAATCAACTCTGCCAAAAGCTAGACCTTCAAGATCGATCACCCCAAATACTAATTCTTCAAGATCATCTTTGCTCGATTTCATGCCTTCATGAATAAGTCTACCAAAGTCCATGACTTCGAGATCAACTGTGGAATTTTGTGCATTGAAAATCAACTAGGCCAAATTCAAGGTCTTCAACTGTGTAAAATGTTATTACTACAAGAGCAACTTCACCAAATTCCATTTCTTGAACACCACAACAACTCTGCCAAATCTTATGCCTCCAGGATCAACTATATTTTTCAAGGCCTCAAAACCAACTCTGTGGAATTCAATTACTCGAATGTCAACTTTACCAAAGGTCTTCAAGATCAACTTTCAGGATCGAGATCAACTTTCAGGATCGAGATCAACTTATCTCCCAAATGTTGGCTCTTCAAAATTTTTTTTTTTTTTTATGTTCTGGTTCCCACGAAAAGGGATATCCTGTAATGTTCAGAGAACATCGTGGGAACCAAGGGAAAGAAGGTAGGAGTTGGTGTTCTTCTTAAATTTCTGAAGGTTGTATGCCTCGGGGAACACCTCCCTAGGCAATGAGTTCCAAAGCCTCGCTGTTCGTTGGATGAACGAGTCTTTGGAAAGTGATGTTCTGCAGGTCTCCAAAGTGACCACGAAGGGGTGTGATGACTGAACTTGACGGGTTAATCTCGAAGAGACTGCCAAAGCAGGAACGATTGTTGATATTTCAGAAGAGCATCGCCCATGAAAATATCTATAAAATAGAGACAAATCGCCAACTTTTCTACGGTGTTCCAGACAAGTGAGCGAGTTTGTAAGCGAGGCATCACCGACGAGACGAATTGCCCTTTTTTGGACAGAATCCAATAGCCTCAGGATATGTTTAGGTGCCGCACTCCAAATATGGGAACAGTATTCCAGGACAGGTCGGATCTGTGCCTTATAGATCATAAGCAGCTGACTGGGGGTGAAATAGCTCTTGGCACGAAACAAAACCAAGTTTTGGGATGCACTTTGGCAATGGACCTCACGTGATTTTCCCAGGAAAGGTTATTGCTGATAGTAATACCAAGCATCGATATGGATGACTTCAGTGGTATGGTTACTCCTGACAAAGTTATGTTAGGCACAGTGAGATCGGCTTTTCTAGAGAGAAGACATGCTTGTGTTTTGTTTGCATTGAATTCTACCGTTATTAGATCCCCATTCGAGAATTGTTGCTAAGTCCATATTTATATTATTAACATTTCTTCCTCGTTCATTTCTGGTTCTCGGGCTGATATAGGGGCCCTGGAAGAGAAAGCGGTATGGAGGGTACTATCATCGGCAAAGCTGTGTACTGGACATGAAGTTGCTTTCAACAGGTCGTTGATGTGAAGTAGAAATAGTGTTGGTGCGAGAATAGATCCCGGAACACCAGCATTTATGAGTAGAGTGTCAGATGAAACTCCATCGACCACTACATGGAGAGACCTGTTTGAGAGAAAACTAGCAAGCAGAGAACACAGCTGAGGGGGCAAGCCATAGGACGGAAGCTTGGCGAGGAGTCCCTGGTGCCAAACTCGATCGAACGCCTTGGAGATATCTAATGCCACAGCTAAAGTTTCTCCATACTTTTCAATAGATAGCTGCCATATATGTGAGACGTAAGCGAGCAGGTCACCAGTTGATCTCTGATGGCGGAAGCCATATTGCCTATCGTTGACAATTCCTGAGTCTTCCAGATATTTCATGAGCTCGATGTTGATGGCTTTTTCCATGACCTTTGAAATAATAGATAGCAGTGCGATAGGTCTGTAGTTGCTAGGTAGGGCCTTTTTGCCTTTTTAGGGACTGGCTGTACTCTTGCAATTTTCCAATTGGACGGAAATACCCCCAAATTGTAAGAGTGGTTGAACAACTTGCAAAGAACAGGTGTTAGTTCGGGGGCACATTTCTTGAGAACAATCGGCGGGATTCCGTCAGATCCACAGGCTTTGTTGGTGTTGAGACCCAGCAAAATCTTTCTGATAGTACGTTGGCGAAAGGTGATCTCGGGCATGTGACTGTCAATAGGTGTAATGTTCAAGCCTTCAAGATCCATTTTGCCCAATTTTATGCTTTGAAGATCAACTCTGTCAAATTTCATGATTCAAGATGAACTAGGCCAAATTTCATGCCTTGAACATCAACTATGCTAAATATCAATTATTCGCCTTCAAGATTAACTCAATAACAATTAAGTTTC
The DNA here is from genome assembly GCA_018342105.1 of Gonioctena quinquepunctata. Lineage (NCBI taxonomy): Eukaryota > Metazoa > Arthropoda > Insecta > Coleoptera > Chrysomelidae > Gonioctena > Gonioctena quinquepunctata. The sequence continues at coordinate 334,579 of JAFIRS010001175.1, forward strand.
ATGACTTAAATTGTGTATAATTTTATAACTTCGAGAATAACTCCACCGAATTTTATGCTTTGAACATACATACTGCAAATGTTATGCCTTGAAGATCAACTTTATTTTTCATGACTTCAAGATCAACCCTATGATATTTAATTTCTCCAAAAATTAGCTCCACCAAATTTCATGCTTTCAAGTGAACTCTAACAAATGCTACGCCAAATACCAATCTTTCGAGCCTTTAAAAAAATTTGTCCACCAAATTTCCCCAACTCTAGATCTGCAAGATCAATTACGCCAAAAACAAATCCTTCAATTTCCCGCTCTCATGATTTAGTCTACCAAATTTCATGCAAGATCAACTGAAAAATTTTGTATCTTCAAGATCAACTGAACCAAATTTCATGACTTCAAGAATAACTCTGTGAAATTAAATTTCTCCATTATCAACTCTACCAAATGTCGGGCCTACGAGATCAACTGAGGCAAATTTTGGGCCTTCAAGATCCACTTTGCCCAATTCATATATATTCACATAATTTTTGCCAAAATGTATGCCCTGAGAAGTCTTTACGGAGAGAATTATACCGGGTATGCATTCTTCAGACAAGCCAAGGTTTCCGGAGTTCCGAGGGTAATGAGATCCAAAGTTGGCAGATGTATTTGAACAATAATTGGAATATTTTTAAATATTTCATACTCCCCCATCACTTCAGGTTTCACCAGAAATGACCCCAACTTGGGAATTGAAAATGGAACACCCTGTATATTTTGAATTTTTATGATTCTAGGGACGATTTGGAGCACGATTACATACGTTTGATTTTTCAGAAGCATTTTTATTTTTGCATCTAGAGTGCGTTGAACCACTTCAACCAATCTGATGGACACGAATGATGAGTAAAAAATAGTATAGATAGTTTTTTCCGCCTAGTTGAGTACCTATGACAGTTTGATATTTCCAAAACCATGTAGCGGGTTATGTGGCCATCATTCATATAGCGACAAGATGTTACTTTATTTTCCCTCGGCTATTTTACTCAGAACAAGAGACTCGTGTGGGAACTGGCCCTAATAGATTCATATAAGTAGTGTGATGTTAAATATTATTATCTGGTGACCCTTTCTCTTATTTTTGGACGCCACTCAGTTGAACATAAAACTAGAAAAATAATCTACCACAACTGAGAACTTGTAGATTAAAAGGTATACATAAATTATAGACAATTTAAAAAATACTCTGTGGATGGGTTTATTTAGAAATCAAACTCTGGTTGGTAATAACGTCCAATGTATTTCCAATTATCACAATAATGTGGTATCCCACATTATAAAAATCACATATTGATATTCAGGTAAAAAAAAGTTTTCGATATTTTCTCTACTGTACAATCATTGGGTTACGGTTCGAAGTATAGTATCGATACAGGCGTTTTCTCGAATTTAAAATAAGGTTGATATGTGAACATCAACTTTATAAAAACAACGGTATCAGTACTATAATCATATATACAATTTTACATTGCTGTGAAGGTTTATTAATGTACTTCCGTAGAAAACATATGACAACAAAAATATGGGTATTTCCCAACTTTGAAATATTACACACCGTTGTATTATCAATTATGTTCATAGCTTTGAAGAAAATCAACACAGTGAATTTGAATCAAATTTTTAGTGAATAAATCCATACACAATGTAAACAGACAATGGAATTGAAAATCGACAACGCAAGTTGTACCAACAACGTAATGTGTACAAGCACTTCAACTCAAAACGAGTCACAGAAAAAAATTCCAGAACAGTCTGACCTTAACAATCCTGGGGTAGTAATAAGTATACACTGACACTGATACCACTCTGGACGTCCACAGGAACACAGCAAATCGGCCCTTTGGTAGGACTCATCAGCATTTTGAGTCGTCTATACGTGACCTCCTGATGGTCCTGAACCATGAATTAATTTGCCTGTAGGTACCATTATTAATTGGCCGTTACGAGGAACCAAGAACGAGGGACCGAGATCCCTTCATGCAAAGAAGGGTGTTTCAAATATATAGAGAAATTTACACTTTGAATTCACTAATTATCAAAGTTGGCTTGTGTCATCCTCCATTGATAACTCGTGGTGTAAATCTCGTGCAGAACCATAATCATTTTCAATCTCGTGAGAGGTGTAATCGCATTCATATAGTTACCATCAAAAATTCGATAATGGATCAAATCATAACCACTGGAAACAATATTCAAATCTACACTTGTATTTTCTCAAAACTACTACCAGAAGAGAAAAACTACATGGTTGGCCTCGCCATCACTTCCACAGCAAAAAGAGAACCTTTTTCCGGAAATCTCCTTCACTTTAATTTTCTCACTAGAGAACCGGAAGTCCAAAATCCGTGGGTAATTTAAATTTACCTCTCACCTTCCTTTTTGTATTCGAATAACTTTTTCCAATCTATTGAGAAGGAAAAGGACAGAGTATATTTAATGACAATACCTATAGTCTCGATCAGCTATTTTGACGTCATGTGGTCGTCCCACTTTGTCAGTTACACCTACAAGTTTCCTAGAACTTATCGATAGGCAACCACTGATACTCGCCTCACTAATGCTGTTGGTCAATAATCGTCGAACAAACGAATTGATATCTTGTCATCATCATTTTTAAATAAGTCTACTATATAATAAAGAGAATTACTCCAGAGATATAATACAAAAAACAGGGCCCTTTATATTTACTTTATACAAAAATAGGTAGATGAAAGGATATAGGAAACTTTTCCCATCTCTTCTGCATACCATAATTTTCTCTATCAAAAAGTCACATTATTCATTTTTCTCGGGCGCTACATTGAGTTGGATTATGCCCAATATTGGAAAAAAAAAATTTCAATTCTTGGAAAGTCATCAGTATTTCTTCCACACATCAAAAATACTTAAACCGCAAAAAACACGTTATTTGAAAACCCTGACAACCGATTTTCAAAACTATTCTGGTAATTTTTCATTATTATTTTTGTTACCCTCGTGAGTTGGCATTCTAGATCCTCAAAAACTCAACAATGGAACATAAATTGATCCTCAGGAAATGTTCCCAGGAAATGTTCATTTTTTAAAAACGTTTGTATGTTTTCTAATGGTGCGCATTATTGAAATTTACAGTTATCAATGGATTTGAGTTATTCAACAGATATTGAGTATATACGTCACAAACACACGTGGGTTTCGTTTACCGGGTGATAATGATATATGAGAACGTTACGGACAATATGCAAATTAAAAAATTATTGAATATATCGAAGAAACACATAATACATTTTATTACAAATTTCGTGAAGTACAATGTTTGTTTCATTAGTGTTGCCTTTATCTTCAGTTGTGCAATGGTTGCTAAAAAAATATTTCCAATGTTTCGCGGTTCCTAAAATTTGGACGAATTTGACGAAACATATTGTTTTTTTAATTTTTTTCTATCCTTTTTTCTAATTTTTAACAGCTGTAATTCGATTTGTTGAAAATATGAACAGGATGTTTATAAAATCAGATGTGGAATCATCTGCTACTGAAAGATAAACTTTAGTCACTATCTTCCATCGTCAGGATAACCTTTTGTGGGGTATTCATGTTGAAAAGTGAAACATCTCCAATTGAATATTGAATAGAACGATTTTTCTGTAAATTGAAAAATCCATGAAAAAAATGAATTATTTTTTGTGAATTTCTAACAGAAAACAACTACTTCCCCAGCTAAAGCTACACTGGACTACACTGGACATTGAACTACATCTGCTAGATATTCTGAGAAGGCCCTAACTAAAAAGAAAAAATCTAAACTTGAAAATTTTTATTTTCATTCAGATAGTTATTTGATTTTCTATTCCAGTCTTTATAAAGAACTCATAAAGATGAATGAGGCAAAGAAGAATGATTTCCAAAAGAGTGTAGTCACAGAAATTATTCGTAACATTGACGCAAGAGAAGCATCGCATTCACTAGGTCTTCAATACATTTTTGTCGACGAAAATCTATTTCACGCTTCCACGATCATCAGAAAGACCGGAAGAAATGGGAAACACATTTTCAAGAAGCAATCTCACTTTTACCATCTTTGTAATCCTTCATTCCTTGTATACATTTTTGCTGAAAAATTCAATGACCTAAAGCACACTAGGTATACGAACTTACATATTGATGTACACTAATTTCTTACTTGTCAAAGTTATCTTTGTTTCCGTAGCACACTTTTGATTCTTAAAGTTTTCACCAAACAATGAGAATTATGTGATGAGAATTCGAATAAATCTGAAAAATTGAGTGGGCACTATTTGAAAAATGTATAATCATACAGAGCAATTCATCAAGAATTTACAAGTTTGAATCAGTTCCGAGTGAAGGTGCCTCCGAAATGTTTGACTTATTTAAAAATCGATTCATTTACAAATTAAGGTATACCTTTCGTTTTGATCGAAAAATTGAAGTTATGAATCTGGTTTCGTTCAATTTTGTCCACGAATACCTGATGAGCGATATAGGTACTACAATTTCCTCATAATTTTTCTACAAATAATTAGTGCATTAAGGTTGTTATCCATCCAATTCTCGATTCATCATCAAAGGATTCGTCGTGGAAATTAGAATATAACAAATGTGTGTCTAAAAGATGTTGTTTGAACAAAATGACTTTTTTTACAATTAATAGTTCTGGAATTATCAAACCGCCATGGGTAGGTACTCAACTAGGCAGAAAAAATTGTCTAAAATATATTTTTTCTAATTTTGACATTTAAAGTGGCACTTTTCAAAACTCGTGAACGTTATCAAATGTTTTACTTTTCATCACAAGTTGGAAAAGTTAAATTTTTCGCAACGTGTAAAATTTCACCACAAGTTGCCAAAAATACAGGAATACAGTTTGTAATCAGTTTAAGGCTAAACTACTTGAAGTACTTCTTCACTGTTATTATATTCTCTGTACATATTATGAAGATCAAATTTTATTCGAATTCAATACATAATATGTATGGTAAAAATTCAATATTCAAGCAATTGCTATTTAATTATAAATATTAATAACATAATTTTAACAATTGGTGATATTGACCCCAGCTGACAACGTAGTTTTCAATGTAGTATTAATTTCCGTTTTTCCATTGAAGTATCTCCAAGGAAGAGAAAACGCTTTTAGCGCACTAAAAAGTAAAAAATCGACGTGTGCTTTAGACCACACGACTGAAGTAAAACTTCTTTAGTTCCATCTATATGTATGTATATACAGAGTGGCCACTTTTTTAATGGGATTGTAATGGTAACTTTTAAACCATAAGAGTTAGAAGGTCGGTCAAATGGAGAAAAAGTTGCATTCATAGAAGCATTGTCAAGCAGATCAAACAAATCGAGATTATCAGGCCGGTTATTGAGATATCATAAGAGAAGTAAATTCTGACATTTTGATTTTTCTTTTTTTCCCACTTTATTTCGAATATTATCAAAAAATGTTACAGTAGCTTTTTATTCGACAGTAAATTATCCTCATTTTGACATAATCAGATTTTGTATCCAACGTTTCGTACGCTCTGGGCCACCCTCAACCTCATTTTTTTCAATGCGGACCTGCATATTTTATGACACTTTTCGAAATAACTTTCAACGCTAAATTCAACGATATATCATACAATTTCATTCAAAGTTGATTTTCAGGTGATTTTGACCCTTATCCAAATTTCTTTGGGTCGGATCTGTATTACATTTAGGTACCTTTAGTTTAATTACCAACATGCAATACATTTCGATAAGAAAATCAACTTACTCATCTTAAACTGAATGGAACGTAACAGAATCAAAGCAAGGAACAAGTAATAATTATTTACAAATTTCAAGAGGTGAACAACCTAATTCATAATAATTAAACGAAACTATCATTTAATGAAAGAAAAATCAAATGATTATTCGAAAGTCAATGATGAACATTAATGAAGTAAGTGTTCGAAATGTCCACCATTTTGTGAAATGCACTTTGCGGTTCTGGAACCCATACTTCTTATACATTTGCTTATTTCGTCTCCTTGAATACCTTCCAATACATTCTCAATCTTCTATCTTCTATATATATAGAGGGTGTCCCTGGGCTTCCTCTTTTCCTCTCGGGGATGTATAGATGGGGTCAAAATATCACCAGTACTTCATATAACTTTTGTTCCTAAAACCCTTCGTTACCAAGTTACGGGCCCTCAAAGTTACAAAATGAAAAATGTTTTTCTTTGATAACTTTCAAAGTGAATATTCAAAATTATCTAAATTTTGGTGATTGACTAAACAAATGAATTCCTTCGATGAGCTTCCATGCAGGAGTCAGTTGTTCTGCTACAAAGTCAGGAACGGACAACCCCCGATGGTCCACACCCCTAAACTTTGAAATGACTGGGAATTGTCAATATGTTTTAACAAAACAAGGTTACCTGGACTATTTCCTGAATAAAAGTACCCGTGTGGAAAATCGATTGGAGCAACGATTTTTGATAAAAATTCAAAATTTTGTAATGGTACACAGAATTGTCCCTAGAATTAAAAAGAAGACATATACAGGGTGTTTCATTTGAAACTCCCAAGTTGAAAAATATTTATTCAGCGGAGCTCAAATAATGGACCTAAGACAACTTTATTGCAAAACCATATTATTTTTTACATATAACAGACCTGTAACTACTTTACATCGATACCAAACTAGGATGAAAACAGTTGCAAATGAAATACTACCACGAGCACATAAGTCGATTGGCCAAAGATACTTCGTTTATATTGCTCCAAGGCTGAGAAACTTGCTACCTATCTCATTAAAAACTATCAACTGCAAAACCCTATATAAAAAAAGGTGAAAGCTTGGATTTTGTCAATGAACAGATACGTTTTCCACAACCTCATCGATTCCTGACTTCTGGTTCATTTATTTATTTGTTTATTTATATTGTGCTACTTTTAATGTATCTATTCTGCACAACATATTCACTATTTCTGCAAAAATATTATATTTTTTGCGGTTTTAAAAAATTCTTAAAAAAAAACTTTTATATTGTAACCTCATACTTTCATCTATATTATATTATACCTCATTAAATTATCCTATTGTCATGTAATCCTCATTTGTAATTGTTATTTATATAGTAGGAAATTCCCTTCGACAAGCTCCTCGAGAGCTTTTTTGGGATTACCATCTTTATTTTACCTTACAACTCATTTATCAATTTTTTATGTATATTGCATACACCTTTGGTAAAATAAAAATCATTATCATTTCAATTCTTGATTCCAACACCTCCAACTAAAAAATACGTTGACACCTGGTATGTTTGAAAATATGTATGGCACATTTTCTAATATTTTATCACAGATCTTTCTGTCGTAACATCTGATATGGCCACAAAAATGAGCAGAATACCTAAATGGTTCTCCTAGGGAGAAAATCAATTTTTTCTAAAAATACTAAGAACATAAGAAACTTTTGTTGGGATGGAAAAAGTTGAAGGGGAAAATTTACAATATTTCCACATCAACCCACTGTATACAGGGTGGGGCACCCCATACGACACGGTCCCTGTAAACCAAACCATTAATTTTTTCGGGAATTTCTCCATTTCATTATATGTATATTGATTGAGGCTGCAAAAGGAAATAATTTTGGAGTCTACAGGGTGGCTCGAAAAAGTGTGATATATCAAAGTTGTGTTTTTTTAAATGGAACACCCTGTATTTCGTTACACTTTTGAATAGGTCAAGGAAAAATAATATGATTTCATGTGGGGTACTATGTACCTAACTATAACCGTTCTCGAGTTATTGATTTTTTTATGAAAATGCTAGGTACAATTGGAAACTAAATAACATCGAAATGTATAATTCGAAGGGATGATTTTTTTCGAATTCTGACCAAGCATGAAAGAGGTTTTGGGCTATTGATTTCGATAAAACCCGTTTCTCAATATCATACAGAATGTTCACAAATCATTGTCACTTTTTTATAATTTTGGACAAAGATAACTTTGTTACTTCAAATAGAACACCCTGTATTTTTTTGGTCTGAACAATATAAATTTCAATTATCTTTCATTTCATAACTGGGGTTCCCTATTCGATAAAACCCGTTTCTCAATATCATACAGAATGTTCACAAATCATTGTCACTTTTTTATAATTTCGGACAAAGATAACTTTGTTACTTCAAATAGAACACCCTGTATTTTTTTGGTCTGAACAATATAAATTTCAATTATCTTCCATTTCATAACTGGGGTTCCCTATGCCTAACCTAAATAGTTTTTCAGATATTGGCTTTTTCAAATAGTAGTTCTTATTTCAATGCATTCTTTGAATCAAGATAGCTTTGAAACATTTATTCGACTTGTTGAAAGAATTCTTATTGACAGTTATTGTGTTTAACGTTATTCAAAACATTCAATGAAATATTAGCGTCAAAACTGAAAACTTATCCCATTCAAGAGCGGATAGATATGATTTTAGCGATTGGTGAGTGTTTAGAGAATTGTCTTTTGGCGTCGAGGGTGTATGCCCAAAAATATCCAGACCGGAATCATCCAAACAAGTTGGTTTTCAAACGATTGCTACATCAATTTCGTAGGACTGGGAGTAGCTTATGAAAAGTTAAATAGACCAAAACCTATCCTTGGAAATGAGGAAAATGAATTTCTTATTATGGGATCAATCATAGAAAATCCTCATACGAGTCAACGTAAGATCGAGAAAGATACAAGGATAAACAGACGGAGCATTTCTAGGGTAATAAAAGAAATACAAATTTCACCCGTACCGTATTTAGAAGCATCAGGAATTATATGAAATAGACTTCCATCGACGAATCGAGTTTTGTCATGGGTTCTGGACAAGTTTAGTGAGGATGAACATTTTTTGGATTCCATTTTATTTTCTGGTGAATCTTTTTTTCATAACAATGGCTTAGTGAACAGACACAACTTCCATTATTATAGTGATGTGAATCCTCATTTTTTCCGCACTCTGGATCACCAGAATAGATGGTCTGTTAACATGTGGGGAGGAATTATATGTACACAAGTTATAGGACCATACTTTTTTTATGGAAACTTGAATGGTCAAATTTTTTTACAATTTTTACGAGATGATCTGCCTGAGCTTCTGGAGAATGTGCTGCTAAATATCAGACAACGGATGTGGTTACAATTGGATGGAGCTCCGGCACATTTCAAATTCAGTGTCAGACAGTTTTTGAATATGTGCTTTCCGAATAAATGAATTGGTAGGGGAGGACCACAAATTGGCCAGCGAGAACACCAGATTTGACTAGCCTCGATTTTTTTCCTATGGGGATACTTGAAGAATGAGGTTCAAGACACTCCTCCAACCACACTGAAAAATATGAAGGAGAGAATAAGGGCTGCTTTTCGAAGAGTGACGCCTCAAATGTTATTAAATGTTAAGAAGTCTTTCATAGAGAGAGTGGCTCTTTGTATTCAACAGGATGGTCGTCATTTCGAGCACCTACTTTGAATTAAATACATTTGTGTTTCATATTTTGTTGTTGTTTCAGTTGAATAATAAAAAAAATTGTACAGTCTGTTTAATGAAATACTGTCAGAATATGAATGTAAATGATAACTTCATTTCAGTGAACAGTGAATATTTTCGATGAAGTGAAGTATAACAACTGTCAATGATAATTAGGTGAGCAAATCAAATGAATGTCGTTTCAAAGCTATCTTGATTCAAAGAATGCATTGAAATAAGAACTACTATTTGAAAAAGCCAATATCTGAAAAGCTATTTAGGTTAGGTATAGGGAACCCCGATATGAAATGAAAAATAATTGAATTTTATATTGTTCAGACCAAAAAAATACAGGGTCTTCTATTTGAAGTAACAAAGTTATATTTGTCCGAAATTATAAAAAAGTGACAATGATTTTTGAACATTGTGTATAATATTGAGAATCGGGTTTTATCGAAATCACTAGCCCAAAGCCTCTTTTATGCTTGGTCAGAATTCGAAGGGATGATTTCTATACATTTCGATGTTATTTAGTTTCCAATTGTACCTAGCATATTCATAAAAAAATCAATAACTCGAGAACGGTTATAGTTAGGTATATAGTACATTTTATGAAATCATATTATGTTTTCCTGACCTATTCAAAAGTGTGACGAAATATAGGGTGTTCCATTTAAAAAAACGCAACTTTGATATGTCTCACTTTTTTGAGCCACCCTGTTAGTCTACTCGACAAGTTGAAAATGGTCTAAAATAGAGATAATGCTCTTAAAATTATGTGTGATAGCTCATTGGATCCGGAATAACGCCTAGAAAAATGTGCCAGAAGCGTGTATTAGCACATACAAAACTGCAAAAGTTATAAACAATTGAAGATGAAAAAGAAAATGGCATTTCGTTTTTTGCCAATACTTCATAAACTATTAACATTTAAGAAATTTCAAAAAAAGATTCTGAAAGAGGAGGAAATTTTCAATGAAAAACTCCCAGCTCCCGGAACTCTATCCCCATTATTGGGGAAATGGGTCTCCGAGCGACATTTTTAGGTTGTGCGCGCGGCGTCAAAAGCGAGTACGACACATTAATTAATTTATTTAAGGTATAACATTTTTTTTTTTATTTGAAAAAATTATGGTGTATTCTGAACACTATATATGATTTATTCCCGTTGGAAATTTTACTTAAAGTTAATTTTTCAACAAGTTAAACGATTGTTAACTAACAAAATTTTCTCGAACTTCTGTCTTAATTGTAAATGAAAAAAAAGTTTAAATAATTGTCGTAAAAATTTTTCGCTTCGTAGAGCCTTTCTTATATACATACTTAACAAGATCACGCCATAAAAATTGAAAAAATATTCATACTTTGTTTATAATAATTTTTGTACTTGAACAAAAACTAAAAAATCCAAGTAATGTTATTAAAAAAAATTTTTTTTTTCCTAATCATCAATTATGTTCTTTTATTGATACAAGATATAAATTGATTTGCAAAAAAAATTTTTCCCCCATTTTTTTTTTTGTTTTTTCACTACTTCATTATATTATATATAATAACAATTTTTAATTGTTTATAAACGTTTTTTTATATTTCTATTGTTTAACTAATTAGTTGAAAAATTATTTTTTCTCTAAAAATCATAATTGACATTCCTCTATAAAGTAACAAAAAATATTTTTTTTTATCAACAATTCCAGTGTTTATTCACTTACCAATTTGTTATAAATGAATTTTTAACTTTGTTAAAAAAAAAATCTGAAACCTCTAAAATTAACAAAAACAACCATATATAACAAAGTATAGAAAAAACATTTTTCCAATTTTTTTTTTGGGAATTGGGGGAAAAATTGGGATTTTTTTTTTCTATACTTTGTTATATATGGTTGTTTTTGTAAATTTTAGAAGTTTCAGATTTTTTCTTTAAAAAGTTAAAAAATTATTTAAAAAATTAATTAAAAAAAATTTTAAAAAATTTTTTAAAAAAACGATTAAAAACAATTAAAAATTGTTATTAAGGAGTTTTATTTTCAAAAATCATGATTTTTGTGATATAATGAAGTTGTGGAAAAAAATGTTACGACAATTATTTAAACATTTTTTTTCATTTACAATTGAGACAGTAGTTCGAGAAAATTTTGTTAGTTAACAATCGTTTAACTTGTTGAAAAATCAACTTTAAGTAAAATTTTCAACGGTAATGAATTATTTATAGTGTTCCGAATACACAATATTTTTTTCAAATAAAAAAAAATAATTTAATACCTTAAATAAATTAATTAATGTGTCGTACTCGCTTTTGACGCCGCGCGGGCAACCTAAAAATGTCGCTCGGAGACCCATTTTCAGCGTTAAATTAAAATTATAAATAATGGAGATAGAGTTCAGGGAACTGGAATTTTTTATTGGAAATTTCCTCCTCTTTCAGAATCTTTTTTTGAAATTTCTTAAATATCAATAGTTTATGAAATATTGGCAAACAACGAAATGCCATTTTTTTTCATCTTCAATTGTTTATAACTTTTGCAATTTTTTATGTGCTAATACACGCTTTTGGCACATTTTTCTAGGCGTTATTCCGGATCCAATGAGCTATCACACATAATTTTAAGAGCAGTATCTCTATTTTAGACCATTTTCAACTTGTCGAGTAGACTATGTAGACTACAAAATAATTTCCTTTCGCAGCCTTAATCAATACACATATAATGAAAGGGAGAAATTCCCGAAAACATTAATGGTTTGGTTTACAGGGACCGTGTCGTATGGGGTGCCCCACCCTGTATACAAAATGGCAATGAAACCGAATGACATTCTACATCTTCCGATTTAAAAAACCATAATGAACGGCGAGGATTTTCCAACATCACAAAACGTAAATAACACCTTCTAACGGTTCTGTACAGCCAGTCCATTAAATCGCGTTATCGTGCCTTACTATTCGCCTTTATTTGCTTTTACTTAGTTTTGACACTGGCAAACGCATTAAAGCGACAATTAATGGATTTACATACTGTGATTTTCAGCCTTACCTTGTCGTGTTCTCGATTGCTGTAAACTGTACCTGCCAAAAGGAACAAAACTATGGAAAAGACACTCTTCACCGAAGAAAACCGTCTGAATGTTCTAACCAACATCTTCGCACTTTATAGCAATCGCAACAACAAATATCATTTAGAATCGTTTGTTGATACGGCTAAATTACAGTTTTTCCGTGTACACACACTAAATTCGCTAATTGCTCCGTGAGTAGGTACATGCGAGAATCGTGGGGGGATTTTGCCTACAATGGCCATAGCTATGATAAAGATGTATTTACACAATTGATGGTGAGATAATTAGACATTAGTAATACATACGTGATTCCTTTAGAGAAAAATTCAAACGTGATTTATATTCAACAAAATCAAATAAGGATTTGATATATATATATATATATATATACAGGGTGAGTCAGAATAAAACCGACTACAGATTACTCACCTCATTTCGAGGTGAAAAGTTGCCATCAAGGTATGTCCTAAAATGCATCCCCTCTGAGATACAGGGTGTCGAAAATACGAAAAAATTAAGATTTAATTTGTTTTCTCCAAAATTCCTGAAGGAAAAAATTTTAAACTTGGTACATTAATCAAGGTTTATCAATTTGAAGTTATAATTTTTTATTTTCGTAAACCAGTGGCGTAGTTACGATGGTCATATCCGACTTCTAGTCGTCCGATTAATTTGAAATTTGGCAGGTGTTCATAATTCCGTAACAATGCATTATGGAACTTTTGTTAGAGAAAAAAACCAAAATGGCGAATCCAGGATGGCGGACAATATTTGTAATTATGGTCCAATTTGATTAAAAATTGGTATATGGGAATTTTCGGGGTCAGAAATTATGAATTTTTTGTCGAAATTCATAAATTCAAGATGACGGTCCCAAAATGGAGGACGAGTTTTCTGATTATGGTCATATTTTATTCAAAATTGGTATGTGGGAGTTTTCAGGATCGGAGATTATGAATTTTTTGTCAAAACCTATAAATTCAAGATGCCAACTTCAGAATGGCGGACGATATTAGTCAAAATGTATAAATTTAAGATGGTGGCCCCAAGATGGAGGACGAGTTTTCTGATTATGGTAATATTTTATTCAAAATTGGTATGTGGGGGTTTTCAGATTCGGAAATTATGATTTTTTTGTCGAAATCTATTAATTCAAGATGGCGACTTCAGAATGGCGGACGAGTTTTTGATTATGGTCATTCAAAATTGGTATGCGGGGGTTTTCGGGATCGGAGATTATGAATTTTTCGTCGAAATTCATAAATTCAAGATGGTGGCCCCAAGATGGAAAACGAGTTTTCTGATTATGGTCATATTTTATTCAAAATTGGTATGTGGGGATTTTTAGGTTCGGAGATTATGAATTTTTTGTCAATAATCTATAAATTCAAGATGGCGGACAAGTTTTGTGATTTTGGTAAGATTCTATTCCAAATTGGTCGGGGTCGGAGATCATGATTTCTTTCAGCTCTAAACTTGCAGGGAAGAAACCTTGTAACAACGATGCTCTATTAGAAATAAACAGATCAAGGCGAACTTACTAAAATAAAAAAATAAAATAACTAATATAAACACTTTTTAAAGACAAGCTTTCATCTAAGCCGTGTACTTAAACGTATAAAATAAGTTTAAGTTATCGCTGACAATGATAATTTTTTGTTGAATTATTTGATTTCAAAAAGCTTGTCGCGCGAATTGTAATAAAATTATTACTTCGACAAGTTGTTACTTACCACCTAATCATTGTCCAATTAAATTAATCAGTACCTACTTTTATGAACACTTTGCGCGACAAGATTTTTGTAAAACAAATAATTCAACAAAAAATAATTAAATCATTGTCAGCGATGACTTTTACTTATTTAATTCGTTTTAGTACACGGCTTAAATGAAAGCTTATCTTTAAAAAGGTTTTCTATCAGTTAGTTTTGAAGGTTAAGTTGACATCATTTACATTTTATATATACAGTGAGTCTGCTTAAGTTGGCTAATATGGGAAACTTTTTTATTATTAATTTGACGAAAAATTGTTATTTTCATAAAAAGTTCTGCATGGTCTGAAAGCCAAGATGCAACCATCAGATATCAAATTCTATCAATTTTATACGAGGTATGTAAAAAAATATGAATTTTACTCAAGAGTAAAGTAACTTTATATTTCACAATGTCGAAAATTGTTATTGTGAAAAGTTGTTCGGAAGTAAAAACTATGTTTCAATATGCAATTACATCCTTCTAATTGAAAAAATTCTTTTTTTACAAATTTTTCTCAAATTATCAATACCGAACATTTATCATTTCTATTTATTACAAACATGTTAACCTTTCCGTTCCGTTCAGAAATTAAAAAGCAAATTTTCACAAAACAAAATTTATTAAAAATCTAATGAACATTGAACAGTTGATAACCTTTCAATTAGTTAATGTCTGTCTTGTAACATTTCAGCGATGCATTTAAATTAATAATACCATAATAATTCATTTTGTAGTAATAATTTAACGAACATTATTAGCTCCCTCAATTCACTAACGCCTCAACATATTCGCCTTCTCTTTCAATACAGGTAATTGTTCTATCACGAAAGTTTTTCAATACCCTTCTAATCATAGCCGGAGTAATACTCCGAACGCATTCTGTAATGACTCTTTCCAAATGAGCAACATCTGTTGATGTCCTTTGAAGATACCCTTTTTCCTTTAGGTAACCCCACAAGAAAAAATCGAGTGGCGTCCATATTTGTTGACGTTGAAGGAGGAGAACATTATCAAGAAAATCGTCTAATTAATTCTCTAAAAAGAGCAAATAACTGTCCCAATTCAGAGATTCATGAAAAAAAAGGTACAGCTATTTTATTTCGGTAAATTCCACACCACACATTTGTTTTGAATGCATACTGGTCCCGAGTTTTGATGGTAAAATTTGGATTAGTATCACTCCACCAACGGCAGTTTTGGCTAGAGACTGTTCCATTTGATGTTAATGTTGATTCATCCGAAAAAAGAATATGTCTTGCTATAAATGGGTTATCTTCTAACATTCCTTGGATATTACAACATAATTCAAATCGTCTGTCATGATCTCCTGGTCTCAACATATGGATGAATCGGGGCTTGTATGGGTGAAACTTGTTCTTAAAAAAAAATTGAAACCGTATCTTTGGTAATAGGATTTTGCATTGAAGCTGCCCTTTTTCGCAAGGATATTTTAGGATGTTCGATTGCTTCAAATTCCATGTTATCATTGGCAATCCGTTGTTGGCGTTTGTTGCTAAATTTATTTTTTACATCTCCAGAAGTCTTAAATTTTGTTAATAATTTCCTTACTGTGACATAGTGAAGATTTTTCTCTGGGTGTCGGTTATTAGAAATTTCTGCAGCTTCACGATAATTTTTATAATTCTCACTTACAATTAACACAATTTCAATTTTATCTCCAGTACTTAATGTTGCTGGCATTTCTACCAAATTTTATAATACTTTCTACCAAATTTCGCTGAATACAACTGATGTTTTGAATATCACTGTCAAACATTTTACTGTCTGACATTTCTTGTCAGAGCATCCTAGATTACATGTACAATAATCACGTTAAATTTTTTTTTTTTTAAAAAAGTTAATTATTACTGCAGTGTTTTGAAAGTAAAGTTAGAGTGCCATGGAAGGAAAAACAATTGTTCAAACAAATTTGACTCTGACATAACTTGAAACAGTGCATACGTAATTATTCGATAGTGATTATTTGAAGTGTTTTTAAAAGTTTTAGGCTATAAAATTAGTTACTGATATTAGAAAATGGTTCGGTTTACAAACTCAGAAATGCATTTTGTCTATGGAATGGCCCAAGGCAATTCCAGAGCGGCTAGACGCATTTATCAAGAAAGATATAATCATCGCATTCTACCAAATGGACAAACATTTGTAAGAATACACGGAAGGCTGTGCGAATCAGGCACCTTCCAAAGGTCGGCTGCTCTTATTGAAAGACCTGCAACGGTAAGAACAGTGCAGCTGGAGGAAGCAGTTTCACGTGAAGTTGAGCGTAGCCCCGATACAAGTACACACAAAATTGCACAACAATTAAACATTTCTCACTTTACTGGCTGGAAGATTTTAAGGGACGATCAACTGTATGTATCCTTACCACATACAGCGTGTGCAAGCGTTATTACCTGCGGATTTTCCCAAGTGAGTTGTTTATTCTTTTTGGCTTTTGCAACAATAGGCAGCACTCCGACATTTCTATCCCGTATATTGTTTACCGATGAAGCGTGTTTTTCCCGAAATTCAATTATGAACTTTCATAACAATCATATCTGGGCTGAAGAAAATCCTCATGCGGTTATAGAACATCATTATCAACAACAGTCTTCCGTGAATGTTTGGGTTGGTATTGTGGGTGATTATCTCACTGTATCTCATCTTTTACCTCCGAGTTTAAATGGTCAAGAGTATCGTCATTTTTTGGAATTTACCTGTACTATTAGAAAATGTCCCACTGGCAGTAAGAGGAGCAGTGTAGTTCATGCACGATGGGGCCCCACCTCACTTTAGCATAGTAGCACGTTAATTTCTGGATGCAACTTGTGGAGAAAACTGTTTTGGTCGCGCAGGTCCACAGTCGTGGCCACCCAGGTCACCGGATTCAAATCCCTTAGAATTTTTTCCTTTGGGGACATTTAAAGTCCTTCGTTTATAAAACTCCAGTCAACACTGAAGAAGAATTATTCCAACGGATACGGGATTCATGTGATCAGATAAGACATACGCCGGAAATATTTCAACGTGTTCGGCAATCGATGTTAAGACGAGGTAATGCTTGCATTGAAGTTGAAGGAGGACATTTTGAGCAACTACTGTAAGTTTTGTGTTACTTATTGTTAAATGTTTTCTCACTGAAAAAAATTGCGTACCATTTGTTTAAGTGTGGTTTTATAAAGGGTTCTTCTTGTTTAATGTTTTTCAATTTCCGGCGTTACCACATAACAATAAAGTGATTTTTATTTTTTTTTCTCAAAAACAAAGCAAGATACGAAAAAATGCTAGGAATAATAAAGTTGTAGTTTTAGTAGCTTTGCAAAAATTGCAAAAACTCAATGGCGCACATTTATTTTATCAAAAATATTGGTTAAGGTGCGTTCCGGGACGCCACTGGACATGATATTTTCAATCTAGCTAGGGCTAAATTAGCCCCTTACTACCCCAAATAACACTGTTACTTTACTCTTGAGTAAAATTCATATTTTTTGACATACCTCGTATAAGATTGATAGAATTTGATATCTGATGGTTGCATCTTGGTTTTTAGACCATGCAGAACTTTTTATGAGGCATAACTTTTTTTCGTAAAATTAATAATAAAAAAGTTTCCCATATGTAGCCAACTTAAGCAGACTCACTGTATATATATATATATATATATATATATATATATATATATATATATATATATATATATATATATATATATTATGTCTATGGAAGGTCCGACAACTTATTGTTTTTGTTGGCTACGTTATTTCAATTACTTCGGTTTGGCTGTATGGGGTCGGCTTTAGAATAGCCCCATGGTAAATCCTGCCTGTCGTAAGAGGCGACTAAAAGGATAACCGAAGTTTGTGCCCCACTTGGAAACTCTGATCACACCCTCATCTCCACAACATGCTCTTTCCATTTACCATCGAGCTGCACAATACCACCCCGTCTCATGTGGCATTACAATTCGGCCGACTGGGAAGGTCTTCGTATGTTTTTCTCAGCGTTTTCATGGAAGAGAGTTTGTTTCTCTTCAGTAGATCCAACACGATGTGCTGAGACAATTTCTGAAATCATCATGTTGGGGATGCAAACTTACATACCGAATACCGAAAGAAGAACATCATCCGATAAGACCTGGTTTAACAGAAACTGCTCTAGAGCTGTGGCTTCCAAACAGGCAGCATACCATCGATGGCTAAAAAATCCGGGCCCTGAGACCAGAGCAGCATATGTCGAGGCTAGAGGCATATGCAAAGAGACAATAGAATGCTCAAAAGATGCCCACAATGCCAAAATAAGATCGAAACTTGCTGAATGTCCTAACGGATCCCGTTCATTTTGGTCTTTCGCCAAAGCTGTGGGAAGAAACTTCACTTCCAGCTCATTTCCTCCTCTAACCAAAGAAGATGGAACACTAGCAACGACTGCCCAGGAAAAAGCCAATATCTTTGCGCACCTATTTGCTGGAAATTCCACTCTGGATTCATCGGGAAAACAACCCCCGAACATTACACCTATTGACAGTCACATGCCCGAGATCACCTTTCGCCAACGTACTATCAGAAAGATTTTGCTGGGTCTCAACACCAACAAAGCCTGTGGATCTGACAGAATCCCGCCGATTGTTCTCAAGAAATGTGCCCCCGAACTAACACCTGTTCTTTGCAAGTTGTTCAATCACTCTTACAATTTGGGGGTATTTCCGTCCAATTGGAAAATTGCAAGAGTACAGCCAGTCCCTAAAAAAGGCAAAAAGGCCCTACCTAGCAACTACAGACCTGTTGCGCTGTTATCTATTATTTCAAAGGTCATGGAAAAAGCCATCAACATCGAGCTCATGAAATATCTGGAAGACTCAGGAATTGTCAACGATAGGCAATATGGCTTCCGCCATCAGAGATCAACTGGTGACCTGCTCGCTTACATCTCACATATATGGCAGCTATCTATTGAAAAGTATGGAGAAACTTTAGCTGTGGCATTAGATATCTCCAAGGCGTTCGATCGAGTTTGGCACCAGGGACTCCTCGCCAAGCTTCTGTCTTATGGCTTGCCCCCTCAGCTGTGTTCTCTGCTTGCTAGTTTTCTCTCAAACAGGTCTCTCCATATAGTGGTCGATGGAGTTTCATCTGACACTCTACTCATAAATGCTGGTGTTCCGCAAGGATCTATTCTCGCACCAACACTATTTCTACTTCACATCAACGATCTGTTGAAAGCAACTTCATGTCCAGTACACAGCTTTGCCGATGATAGTACCCTCCATACGGCTTTCTCTTCCAGGGCCCCTATATCAGCCCGTGAAACCAGAAATGAACGAGGAAGAAATGTTAATAATATAAATATGGACTTAGCAACAATTCTGGAGTGGGGATCAAATAACTTGGTAGAATTCAATGCAAACAAAACACAAGCGTGTCTTTTCTCTAGAAAAGCCGATCTCACTGTGCCTAACATAACTTTGTCAGGAGTAACCATACCACTGAAGTCATCCATATCGATGCTTGGTATTACTATCAGCAATAACCTTTCCTGGAAAAATTACGTGAGGTCCATTGCCAAAAGTGCATCCCAAAAACTTGGTTTTTTGTTTCGTGCCAAGAGCTATTTCACCCCCACTCAGCTGCTTATGATCTATAAGGCACAGATCCGACCTGTCCTGGAATACTGTTCCCATATTTGGAGCGCGGCACCTAAACATATCCTGAGGCTATTGGATTCTGTCCAAAAAAGGGCAATTCGTCTCGTCGGTGATGTCTCGCTTACAAACTTGCTCACTTGTCTGGAACAACGTAGAAAAGTTGGCGATTTGTCTCTATTTTATAGATATTTTCATGGGCGATGCTCTTCTGAAATATCAACAATCGTTCCTGCTTTGGCAGTCTCTTCGAGACTAACCCATCAAGTTCAGTCATCACACCCCTTCGTGGTCACTTTGGAGACCTGCAGAACATCACTTTCCAAAGACTCGTTCATCCAACGAACAGCGAGGCTTTGGAACTCATTGCCTAGGGAGGTGTTCCCCGAGGCATACAACCTCCAGAAATTTAAGAAGAACACCAACTCCTACCTTCTTTCCCTTGGTTCCCACGATGTTCTCTGAACATTACAGGATATCCCTTTTCGTGGGAACCAGAACATAAAAAAAAAAAACTCCTCGATGTAACCCTCCGTTACTGTCGTAGAGCTGGTTTCCCTATCCTAAATCATATATTTGTTTGCAAAACATATTCCCATTTCATGATTTCCACTTGCTCTCCTCGAGGCAACACTCTAGTCATCCAGGATTTCACATAACTTTCTGAGTAATTTTGTATTTTCAGGATTTTTAGGATGTGGCAAATATGCACTATCCTCGTGGTAGGATGCGCACTCTCGGTAAGTATACATCTTATAATATCTATTTTATTTACTTCCTGATACATAAAGTTCATAACAATCAGCGCTGACCTTTCCAAAAATCAAAGTTTTGCCTACTAAAATAATATTTGAGATAATACTCTATGTATTGCCACAAAAGTTTGTCTAGTTTCAAGAAAAACTTTTGCAAAAAACTACATGTTTCGAGAAAATGTTTATCTTTACCAGGGATGGTACATGTTTCGGACCTAGAAAGGTTCATCATCAGCCAACACAAGTATTATTATATATATATATATATATATATATATATATATATATATATATATATATATACAGAGTGACCCATTTGGAAGCGGGCCAACTCTCTAAAACTGTTATTCATTATCCGATTCAGATTTTTTTTTTCAGTAGATAGAGCATCAATAGTTCTAGTTGAATGCCATAAATTCGAAATGAGGATAAAAGTTTCACGGCCTACTTCGAATTTTTTTCAAGGTCAAAAATCCAAAAAACATACTAGCGATTTTTTTTAAAATTTGACGACGCCACTGGATTTGTGATGCTTTCAAATGGGTGTGACCAAAATTTCACGATAACATTATTTTTTTAACAGAAATATGGCATAAGCTAAATTCATATCACTTTAACAAAATATTTCGAATAGTCATATAAATCACAATATTGTTAAAAATATCGTTTGAAATGCTCTTTCAAGTCGTTGGCAGTCGAGTTTGTAAACAGCAGTTATTCAAAATGGCGTCAAATTATGTTTCTTCCAAACGTAACTCCATAGTATGGGCACAGTTCATAGCTAAAGAAGCAGTTAGCTCACTTGGCCCAAATGCATGTTCCAAGGTAACATCCACTCCAGGGAAAGAATTCAGGATGCGCAGAAGACTGTACGCGGTTATCGCTCTTCGAAGTATACGAAAAATGTCAGTATTAGTAACACAGTAACACGCGGTATGCGCGAGGGATAAAAATCAGAGTTGCGCAGTGTACAAACGCGAACATAAAGATCAAAGTGCCGACGCCAAGTGAGCTAACTGCTTCTTTAGCTATAAACTGTGGTATCAGAACACTGCAGTTTTTTGCCAAAGAAATTAAATGTACATCTTTACATCAAATAGTAATCAATATTCAATAATCAATAATAACCAATATTGATAACATAAATGAACTACAACAAAAGAATGGATTGATATGAGAGATACATTTATCCTACCATTTTCTAATGCTAACGAACCATAAGATTCGATCAACATTCGATCATTGGTTTGGGGTATTATCTGTGCAATCCTGTCTTATACTTCCGAGCAGTTCCTCTCTGGTGGTTGACAGTTATTCCAAATATCAATCTTGGTTTCATTGAAGCATGCTTAGGATACCACATTTCAAAAATACCTATTATTTTTTATAGGAGGCTTTGTAACTTTAGTTGCTATAGAGATGACAAGTCATCAGAGCAATAGAGGAAAAGACACAAATTTATCAGTGTTAATAGTGAAGTTTATAACTCCTCAAGTACCTACACTAATAAAGAAGTATGGCTGATAATTTGACTTTGCAGGAGAAAATTGAAATAGTAAGACTTCGTGGTAACAACGACAGATCCGAAAGGGGAGTATGTAGAATTTTCAATAACATAATAAATTGCAGAAGACAGTACTCACAAAAAATAAATGTTTGGTGTGGAATATTACATACCACAATAATTGGCCCCTTTTTTTTTAAAGCAATTTAAATCGTAAATTTTTTTTTAATTTAAAAAAAAAACAATTTTCCAACGCTATGGATGAACTTCCACTGGCAGAAGAAGCTCATCTTCTATTTCAATTAGATGGCTGTTCCATCCACAATAGCAGGATTGTGAGAGATTGGTTGGAAGAAAATTTTCCTAATCGGTGGATAGGGCGAAATAGTGCATTGATCGAGTTTCCCCCCAGATCCCCGGACTTGACTCCATTGGATTTTTTTCATGGGGCTTCGTTAAAGAAATATTTACAAAATTCGGCCAACGAGCAAAGAGGAAAGAGGAAATTTTATGTGTAGGCACTGTCATGTCAATACATTCTTTTGTAGTAGTTCATTTATGTTATTAATATTGGTAATTATATTATTGGATATAAAGATGTGCATTTCTATTCTTTGACAACGAACTGCAGTGTTCTAAGAGACATTACATATCCCACATAGAGTTGTTATGTTCTGAAGGAGTATTTTAAACCATATTATTTAAAAAATTGTGATTTATATGACAACTATTTGAATTATTTCAATATTGATATGAATATTTTACTTATAATATATTTCTGTTAAAAAAATAATTTTATCGTGAAATTTCGGTCACACCCGTTTGAAAGCATCACAAATCCAGTGTCATCGTCAAATTTTATTTGAAAAAATCGCTAGTATGCTCTATCTACTGAAAAAAAAACTTCTGAATCGGATAATAAATAACAGTTTTAGAGAGGTGGCCCGCTTTCAAATGGGTCACTTTGTATATACAAGCTAATTTTGTAATAACCAATTTCGAGTGTGAAATCCTTTTTTCCAAAGATACATGGCCGGCACAGGAGAAGCATCGACTTGATAGCTGCCCATAGCTTAATAACTCAAGAGAAGCTACCCTATGACACTATGCCCAGCGGCTACCACGTATTCCTGCAACCATTTCCTGCTGACGGATACTTCGAGGGAAAGGTCAAAATAAACGTCACTGTCCAGCACAAGACGCACGAGATCGTTCTGCATGCTCATCCTGATTTGGTTGTACTGCATTGCAATATCACACAGCTGGTACCACCAGATGATGAACTGAGAAAAGAGTGAGTACATCGGCTGGGTATATTTTATCGTATGAGGATGAAATTCCCATCTCTAGAGATTTTGCTTGGATCAGGAAGAATGCCGTCAGCAAACCGTTTATTTATAAGATCAACTAATGGTTCAAGCAGGGTATCAGTTTTCTTCTTGGTTCTGAAGCAGCTTCAAAACCAGAGTTTACTATTTTTTTTTCCGGAAGGAGACGGGAATCTTGCCTAAAATTTCCTGGGGCAGAAACCCGCACAGTGTCGGATTCTTGCCGATTATAACTTATTCTACTCTTCTTAATGGAATTGCTTGCGCATTACTTCGGTGAAAGAGGCTGTAATTTTTTTTTTCAATTATAATAATAATATTTATTCACAATTTACACATAGTTCAATTTCACAATTTATACGACGCAATTTTAGAATAAATATACCGGGTGATTCTCCAACTTTTTTATTATTGAAGATAGAAAAACTAAATTTGGGGGTTGTGTATTATAGTTCAATTTACATTTTCTGACATATTTACTCGCTTTGCCGTACTTCCGATTTAATTGGAACATCCTATATATTTTTACTTATTTCGATCGGGAATGACATTCTAAATCCAACAACACCTCACTTGTCAATATTTGACAAATAAAGTCATTTTTCTTCTAATTTTTATTTTTAGATCTAGAATGCCATGGATCGTGTAGTTTTTCCTCCGATAATACCCATCCATCAATTGAAACCATATCGCTCTTGAAAATTTCCTTCTTGCGTCAGATGTAAATTTGTTTGAGACCAGAACCTTTCATTATTCCGATTGAACAGACCCAAGTTGGTGATTCGAGTTTCATCTGAATAAATAATTTTGAATGGAAAACGTACATCTTCACTGTATTTAGTCAGAAACCAGTTGCAATAAGTTAATCTTCGGTTGTGGTCATTATCGTAAAGATGTTGGTGTAGTTGGTACTTGAATGATCGATAATTATATTTGTGAAGAATTCTACAAACCGACGAATAACTTATATCACACTCTGAAACAATTTGGCGAATTGACGCCGTACCACTTCAACATAGGCCAACACGTCTACTGTTTTTTCTTCACTGACGATGAAGATATTGGCATTTTCTTCTGGTTCATTTCGCATTTTCCTTTCCAGTTTTGGAAAATAATGCCGATGGCGACGATTAGAGAATCTTTGAGAATAAATTCGAGCTGCATCAGTTGCATTCTTTTTTGCTTCTCCGTAAATTAGCAACATGTAAATTTTCTCGCTTCTAGTATAATTTTACATATCAAATTATAAACTACGCAACAAATTTTTAAAAGTGACAGCATAATCAATAGCCTATTTGTTTAGTTGGTCCTAGCAACACATTCAATTGTTTGTCACGGATAACTAATATAACAGGACTTAGTGCATATGTATACCGAATACGTATTATTTGTAATTATGTATGATCGCTTCTTGCAATTATCCGGAAAAATAGCGAAAATAAAGGGAAAGTGTGCGGTATCAAATTATTCGTAAAAAAATGATCTTTCACAAAAAGCCGACGAGTCACCCCCTTTCCATTTGAAAAAATCAAGTTAACTGGAAAAATTCATATTTGAGACATTTAAATAATTCTTAAAACGACTGTGAAGTTATAAGCCTCAAAGTCGTATTTTTCCCATGTTACTTGATCAAGAATGAAGCAATTTATACGATCCATGGCATTCTAGATCGAAAAATAAAAATTGGAATAAAAATTACTTTATTTGTCAAATATTCACCAGTGAGGTGTTGGATTAAGAATGTCATTCTCGATCGAAATAAGTAAAAATATATAGAATGTCCCACTTAAAAATCGCCCCAATAATAGTTTCCGAGATGGGGATTGGTGGTTTTTCAATTTTATTTGCCATTTTTAAAACCAATATTGGAAAAGAAGCTATTAAAATGATTTGCTATAGCTTTTTCGGAGTTAACTTATTCATTTTTCTGATTTATTATATCATAACTATTTGCGAATTTTTCGAACTACTGATACCTGAAAAAAACATTATTGTTCCTAACCAAGCAACTGCCATAAATAATGAATCAGATCATTAAGATAGATAAAAAAATATGCTCTATAAACAAACTATTATATTTCAAGCTATCTAGCACCCTTTCGGGATATTTGACAAAAACACTTGAGTTGCTTTCCATTAAAAATATTTGAGCATTTTCTCTGAACGGAAGTCAAACTCAATATATCTGGACACAAGTTCCACAATCATCAATGATAAAAAATATCGTTTAGTGTGACTAGAAATCAGCATCTGGTTAGGGGGTTGGGAGTCATTGGTTACAAAATTGGTCAAATTTAAGCAGTGTAGTTTCGGGATCATCTCGATACTCTGTTGAAATCTATTATTGAAAGCGCAGTCCAATTCTTCCGTCAAATATTCCTCAAATAATGTTTCTTCTAGTAATTCCACGAATGCCAGTGAAGCAGAAATGACTCCCAAACCAATTGGCGTGGAATCGTCAGAAAGAGTGAAAAACAAACCTTTATTCAACATTGTTCTCCAGACCAACGTCAAACCGGGGGCTATTCTGGAAGTTTACCTCCAGTTCACAGGCAAGCTCTTCAACGATACTTCCGAGGGCCTTTTCAGAAGCAGTTACGTAGATCCAATGACCAAGGGGACAAAGTGGTTCGTGTCCACCCATATGAGGCCTAATATGGCTAGGAGCGTTTTTCCTTGCTTCGATGAACCGGTGTACAAAGTGCCGATAACTGTTAGCGTTGCTAGGCATAAGAATATGACTGCGGTTGGAAATATGCCTTTGGAATCCACCAAACCACAGTAAGTACAATCCAGGTCGTCGTCTAGGTATTATATTTTATTGGAACGAAGTTCCTTATCGCGCGTTGCGAAAGGGGGCTAGACGGAAAAAATTAAGACCAAAAGTTGTAACGAGACTTTTGCTATGGTTGTAAGCCGTGCGGCGTGCGCGTGTTTCTCTGTCTGTCTCTCTCTCTCTCTCATAGAAAGCAAGCCAGTTATTTTCGTTTCGTCTTTCTATTTCGCATTGAACAGTGTGGTGTCGCGATGGAGTTGCGATATATCACAACACAAATGATATGACCAATCTTGTAACACCAAATATGTCGGTCATTATGAACAATATTCAGGACTTGCACGTAAGACGTACAAGTGTTGCAGATTTATGTGCAGCAGAGTGTGTAATGGAAAACGGCGTTACCTTAATCATGGCAGTCATATATGTCTCACCAAATAACAAATTAATAGATATTCAGGAGTTTATTCATCGAGCACTGCTAGAGTATTCTAAAGAGGTATCTCGAACGCTTAGCAGATACAACAAAAATTTAGATAAACTTCCACTCATTTTGGCCCGTGATTTTAACATCAACTTCAGTAATGAAAAATCAAAACCATTGCTACA
Source organism: Gonioctena quinquepunctata (assembly GCA_018342105.1). NCBI lineage: Eukaryota > Metazoa > Arthropoda > Insecta > Coleoptera > Chrysomelidae > Gonioctena > Gonioctena quinquepunctata. Next base: position 361,514 of record JAFIRS010001175.1, read on the forward strand.
GTTTCTAGAGGAAGAATTTGATTTAAGAATAAACAATAATCCAGCAGAATCAACAACAAAATATAATACTACCATCGATGCAGTTTTTTCAAGACATTTAAATAAAATAGAATCTCAAACATATGTTTCCTACTTCAGCTACCATAAGCCAATTATTACTAAAATTGAGCCTACTGATTAAGTTTATATTACATTATATTTGTTAATAATAAAAAAAATATTATTATAACTAAAAAAAAAAATTATTACAATTCCTTCACTAATTAATCCCTTTCCCTTGACACCTCTCAAGTTTTTTTATTAACTAGGATTTCCAAATGCATATGAGCCACCACAACATTAAAAAACTGTATTAAATAGAATATAATATGGTTTTATGAAGAAGTAAAAGTTGTATGGAAAATATCCAAAGGTACAAAAAAAACATGAGTAAAGTGAAAAAATTACAGCAGGCTGGATGAAATTACATACTGCGACGTGTTTTCCCAGGGTCTGTTTTAATAACCCTCAAACTCCTAGAAAATCACGTTACTTATGACGCCAGAATTTTAGGCAGGAAATATTTTCCTTTCTCTATTTCAAATCTTGGGCGCCAGATTTTATAGTGGTTTTCTCCACGCACTAGGGTAGCTACAGATGGAGATACGGAACGTCCAGGGGTCTGGTATATTAACACTTCTTGAATCTTTACAAAATACTGTAGGCTTTAAGTACAAATTTTGGATACTGAACGCCGATTGCTTTTATGTCTCCCAAAGAGACAGACAGACAGAAATGTCTTTGTTTGCTTTTTTTTTTCTTTACAAATTTCTTTTTCTACAACTTGACTAAATACGTCTGTTGCGCAACTTCAATACTTTATAGGAAATAGAAAGGGGTTTTTTTCAATGTAAACACAGTGTGTAATAGCTATTAAATTAACTGGTATATTCAATAAGATTTGGCACAACAATTTTCGTAATACAAATAATTTCGCTTAAAAGAAACCGGTCTGGCACATTTAAATGGGGGTGATACATACACCGATATATATATATATATATATATATATAAATATACATATATATAATCCTAATAATCAAATAGTATCGAAATGATATTTACCTTCACGATATATATATATAACTGGCCAAATGAACAGTAATTTTCCGACAATTTAGGAAATAAAATGGATTACTCTTAAGAGCAAAGAAAAACTGTTTCTTCCTGAACACGGTTATCTGACTGACTCAGAAAGTGATTTCTCAAGTTTGTAAGCAAATGGCTTATAACATCCCGATTTCCCCTTGTTAACCCTAACACAAAAATTGAATACCACGTGTCACTTGTATATTACCTAAGCTTCACGTTGGTAATAATCCCGGCTGTGATATTTTTTTTCTCTGTTCCTTGAAATAGCCCTTTCCTTCTACGACTCTTCTCGTTAACAAGAATTATATTTTTGGCTTTGTTTTCCTATTGTTTATGCTCGGCGATTTCCTGAGCTTAAACAATATCAACAACTGGGCGTGGATACAGACGACCAAGCATCACCGATTTTCGTGTTATGAAATCCCTCATTTCCCCCTAATGTAATCAACAACGTTTATTTACCCAAATCACCTTCTCAAGTCGCTAAATGAATTATTCCTCCTGGATATGACTATAACTTGTGAAATTCGTGAATTTTGTTTTGCTCGGCACGTATTTTCAGGGACAAATAAACTTTTCAACGCATTTATCGCGGCCGATGTTCCGATTTGGTTAGTGCCTGAATCGGGACAGCGGGGAACAATGATTATTGTTATGTAATTGGTTTATACGTCAATTGCTTAAATTTGGTGTTTTCCCCGAACTTAAGACAATATAAAATTTAAATTCACTGATTGAAGTGATGTAAACATTCGCGTCAGTTGTTTGCATTCGGCGTTTTCCCTGAACTCAAATAACTGAAAACATAACTCAATAATTTTAATAACGGGCAAATAAAAGAACTATTTATGTAAGATTTCCCTTGACAAGAAAAATAAAACACCTGCCAGAGCTTTGTGAAAATTGTTTTCCGCGGGAACACAAAATAAAATGGTCTACTTTATACTGTTCAATTTGGCAAATAAATCATATATTTTTTACCCGTAAAAATAACCAACAATTGACTAAAATGTCAATACTACCCTAAATTAAACACTCAATCGATTTCAAAGAAAAGTTCGATTGAACCACCCAAAATAAAATAAATCAATATTCACTCTGTAGTCTTCTGACCAACTTAAACGTTTCGGCAAATGCTCGAATAAAGGAAATTATAATAATGCAGAAAATATATTTAACTTCTCAGGTAACGAATTAAATCCAATAAAGAATACTTTGGCAGAACTAAACTGTAAATGCCACGACAGATAATTAAATAAATGAAATAATAATAATACATATAATAATATTCAAACTCCCGGCAAAATAATTGAATCAAATCGAATAATAATAAATGTAGAAATAATAAACTTCAAGTGCTTCAGCACACGGAGAAACCCAGCTCAAATACAAATTATTCACTATTTCCTCTTACGGATACCTCAACGCTTCTGGACCTCGAATCTCTTTTCACACTTTTACACTTTTACTTCGAACCAGACTTCGTCTCACCACAGGACTCAAGTAACAAGTAACAAGTGTTGATGCTAATTTTCATCGTATCTTTTATAGATCCCGAATGTATGACCAAACTAGACGAAAAAGCCCAGTAAGAAGGGCGGTTTTTTGTCCGATGAACTGAAACTGGACCGAAAATCTGAAGGATGATTTCGTTCCTGATACAAAAAATGATTTGGTTTTTCCCATCGCGATCTTTATTTCTTTCTCGTTTTTTACAAAAACTATCACCGGAGCTTTTCACCCTTTTTATAAGATCTAGAGAAAAACTCTGTTATGTTTTATGCATGCTGTTGACGTGAATTCCAGTAGCTTTGGGTATGTACCTTAATTTCTAACAGGGAATGAAATATTTTGCCAGACCGGAACCAATAGAAACCCCAAATAGGCAGGGACGTACCAAAGTTAGATTGGAAATTCTTTAGCCGTTCTTAGTAAGGGAGCTCTGAAAAAAATTTTCGTTACAATACACATTAAAACAATCAGTATTAACTCATCTATGGAATAAAAACTAATTTCAATTAGAAATTATTATATTAAATTGATGGCGAAAATGGTTTTTTTCAGCGCTAGTATTGTTTTTAGTGATCAATCTCTGTAATAAAAGTGGTTTTATACTGATTTTCCACATCATGTCCCAACCTAATTAGCCGAGTGCGCTGTATCCGAAAAACCAACAAATTAGACTAGCAAAAGTTAGAATTAAATAAAATCCAGTTGCTATTACTATTATAACCTATTGTACAAAATTTCAGTGAAAACATTAAAGACTGGGTTTGGGACACCTTCCAGAAAACTCCACCCATGCCAACATTTTCCTTTGGATTGGTCGTTTCCGAATTCAGTTATGTCAGCTGTAACGTTTCAGATGATGAAGGTAAGAGTTCCATTTATCCAGCTGCAGCTATTATCTCATCGATATCTTTCCCTACGAATCGAGATAAAAAACTCATTTCAGATATCAAATTGAGAATATGGGCGAGGCCAGATTTCATTTCTGCGGTGAGGAACGTTTCCGATAAGGTGGAGAAGTCATTGGGTGTGCTCGAGGAGTTTTGGGGGACACCGTATCCCCTACCGAAATTGGACATATTTGCACTGCCGAATTATCAAGCTACAAGACCAGCGGATAGCTGGGGACTTCTGCTTTTCAAGTATATGATAGTAGTTTATGCAACTAGTGGACTAAGGGGTGGATTATTTGGCAACCGTGACAGGGGCTTAATATTTATGATGATGATTTCATGAAGACGACTGTGGCAAATGCCGCCATGTAAATGTAACGTAAACCTTAAAGCAAATTTTATGATCACGTTTGTCATATTCGCTCCTTATTCCACATATTATGTTTTGGAACACCTGCTTTGGAAGTTCAATTTAAGAGACACAGTCACACTCAGTAATGGAGATCAAAATTAAATGAAGTCACTGTTCGTGACATATCATTACTATGTTGATAGAGTAAAGTTAAATCTCTACAGTAATAGCATACTTTGTAAACAAGTGCGGTAAAGTAAGGCTGAAAGTTACAGTAAAGGCATACTAGTACGGTAAAGTTAAACGTATAGCCAAATCTGTAGAACTTTGCTGCTTTCGACACGATACACAGCGTTCGAAAATTGAACTTTCAAAGCAGGTGTTGAAGTGATCGCCTCTTACTCACTCTATACTCTGTTTCCTAATGTGAGAGAGAGAAATATTCTTCAAAAACATCAGCGTTCATGTATTCATGATAGTCTCCAGTCCGTTTTGATTGAAATGCTAGTGAGCCACTCCATTTTTGGAAAAGAAAATTACAGAGCATACTTAAGCATTGTTAGGGGAGAAAGCATATTAACAGTCACTAAGCTGGTACGAAATATTTTTGAACCAACTTTACAGGGTTGTTGTTATATTTCGACCAATAGATATCCTCTTTATTTGAAGAGCTAGAAAAATGGTTATATCAGGAAAGTTATAGCATTTTTTCTCAACCGCCAGGAAATGTGAATAGAAAAACAATTGCACGTCGCATCAAAAAGTTATTATATAAACTTTTGTTTTTTCTAATGTGAGAAATATTATTATTTTTCGGTTCTCCGGAAAATCCTAGATATGCTTCATTCATGATGTCCTATATCTACTTGCATATTCCTATCTTAGTTTTTCATAAGCTATCTTATGACATCAACTTTAGATTTAATCTCGTACGCCTATGGAATACGGCGAAGAAGACCCGGTTTTACAGTTCACTAATGATTTATTACTCTCTCACAATAGGAACAGAGTATAGGTACCAAATTGGTTTTATCCTTTGTTTCTGAGGTATTTTAGATGCTCATATTCAACATTCAATATGAAGTGAAAGTGGGAAGTTATTGTCCGAGAGAAATCATGAAAAAGGAAATTGTGGCATAATGGACAGATTGATCAGCGGTTAGAGTATATGTCTAAAAAACATAAGGTCGTGGGTTCGACTCCCGCTTGAGGATGCTTATTTTTCTTTAATTTAATAATCTGTCCATTATGCCACAATTTCCTTTTTCATTCAATATTAAAGTTTATTTATTTTGGTAAAGGCAGACTACAGTTTTCTTATATATATATTTATATATATATATATAAATACATATATATATATATATATATTCTTTAGTTCCTTGACCACATATATATTTTCTTCATTTTCTCGGAATAAAGGTCTGATTCAGTCAATTCATATAATTTCTCTCAACTACGTTTCGACATGGTATTTGTCATCATCAGGTTAAAACAAAACACCTACAATAACGTGCGTACGATGCGAACGCAGAAATTTTGTTTTAACCTGATGATGACAAATACCATGTCAAAACGTAGTTAAGAGAAATTATATGAATTGACTGAATCAGACCTTTATTTCGAGAAATTGAAGAATATGTATATATTTATTTCCTGTGTTGTATCAATTACCTGTAGTACTGCCGCTTCGTTTCCACTGTTGTCTTGAAAATTGAATTGATTTAAATCAAATATAGGGGTATATTCTATGGATGAGATTGACAATTTTGTTATTAATTATTTCCAATAATTTTGGAGAATATCCTTGATAAAACTGGATTCTAAAAATCTCCACTCTTATACCTATATCGCTCTTACCGAGGCATGTTTCAATTCATGAGGAACAATGCCGGATGTGAAAGATTTATTGATTAGTTTGATTACTACTGTCCCCGCTAACTTCTTTTCGACTCATTCCAAATGAATTAAATGAATATTCAGGTTGTTGTATTTGCGACACTAAAAGGAATTGTATTTAGAGAAAGTGAATTGAGTGGACGAGGATCATGGCACCTTACCCACGAATTGGTTTATCAATGGTTGGGTGATCTGGCTAGCCCATTTTGGTGGAGTGATGCCCATATCAACAATGCTCTGGTCAGATATGTTACAGCGTACGCTACTCTGAAGGTAAATATACTTTTGAACGAGATTGTGTAATTTTCCATTGTTATCTAATAACTTTATCTTCGTTCTCTAAATTTCAAGGAGATTTAGGATGTAAATGCAATACCACGACTTAGGGAACCCCCAATACAGCGCATAGCATGAATTGTTGCCTATACAAGGTAAAAGTCCTTTAACAAATTCCTCACAATATTCTAATATGAATTGTCCACATAAATATATGTCCGGAAACGCTTCGTTTCCAAGATACAGGGTGTTAAAGTTTTATTTTTATGTTCGTTTTTTTTTAATAACTTTCGAAATACTGACCTTAATTAAACGAAAATTGGTATTGAGAGGTTTTTTGAGGTGTCAACTTCGAACCTGATGTTATTATTGCTCTTACTCGTAGGGAGCGCCACCTACACGTCCTTTTCTTTTTTGAAGATTCATAACTTTTTTGAGCGTATTTTTTTCAGTAAAAAAATCAATTCCTCTATCGTATATACGTAAAAAAGCTACCCTTGTTACAGGTCGCTATAAGCAACCGTTTTCTAGATATTTGATAATCGATGCCTGTTGAAGTTATAACCATTATTTTGCAATTTTCACAAAATTGCTTAGGAAATGAATTTGACGCTTACGTAAGTAGTTTTGGGTTTTTGTAGGGGGCGCCACCTATTCTATTTATTTTTACTCGTTTAAAATAGTTATCTTTGTATCAAGGGTGCAAAATATGTATTTGTTTTAATAAAATTTGCAAGAAATATCACCATTTTATTTCAAGAAATTTTGAATATATAAAATAAAATAAAGGAAACTAAGTTATATTAAAATGAATAGTTCAAAGTGTCCACCTTTAGCGAAGATACAGGCATTCAGTGTCCTAATCATTGAATCTCGTACCCGCTCAAAAATTATTGGTGTGTTTCTAATTGTTTCACAGGCGTCTACTATTAGGTTTCTTAGATCTTCCTCGTTCGCTACTGGAGTTTTATAAACTAGTGACTTCAAATGTCCCCAAAAATAAAAACCTAGCGGGTTTAGATCTGGGGACCTTGGTGCCCACGCCTGGTTAGGTTCTTCTACACCCCTACCGATCCATCGATTTGGATAGACAGTGTTAAGGAATTATCTGGCTACAACGCTAAAATGGGCCGGAGCCCCATCATGCTTAAACCACATGCGGATACGAATTTCTAATGGTACATTCTGAAGTAGTCCCGGCAATTCATTTTCTAAAAAGTCTCTGTAAGTTGTGCCATTCAGTCGGAACGGAAGAAAGAAAGGACCTATCAAGTAATTATCAATTATTGCCGCCAATACACTTACAGAAAATTGATAATGATAATGTCTTTCACTAACTGCGTGCGGATTTTCCAGAGCCCAAACATGGTTGTTATGAAAATTTGTTATAGCATTTCGGGAGAAGTTTGCCTCGTCCGTGAAGAGTACATATCTTAAAAATTGAGGATTTCCAGCCAATTTTCTCAAAAACCACTGACACATAGTAATGCGTTGGGGAAAGTCTCGTGGCAAAAAAGCTTGTACCTACTCTTTGAATATGGTATGGATACAATTTTTGATCGTTGATAATTCTCCAAACTGTGTACTGAGTAGAATTGAGAGCTTCAGCAATTATTCTTTTACTTGTTTCTGGATTCTCCTCGAGAGCGTTCAAAACAGCTTCTTCCAATTCTGGGGTTCGGACTGCTCGTGGTCTTCCAATAATATCAGCTGCCCTCTTAAAGCTACCTGTTTCTGCTAAACGACGGTGGAGACTGGTAAATGTTGGAGCTGAAGGCATTACTCGATTAGGAAATCGCTCCTGGTAAATACGTCTTGCTTGGCGCGCATTGCCATCCGCAAGGCCATAAACGAAATGCATATCGGCTTGATGAGCATTATTGTTTAAATAATCCATTTTTTCAAAATTAGTGTTTTAAAACTTACAGAAACTTCAACAAAACAACAAAACGTTTAACTGTCACATAATATGTAATTACCAAACGTCAAATTCATTTCCTAAGCATTCTTGTGAAAAATGCAAAATAATGGTAATAACTTCAACACGCATCGATTATCAAATTATCGACTTGAAATTTTCAAGTCCAATATCTAGAAAACGGTTGCTTATAGCGACTTGTAACAGAGGTAGTTTTTTTACGTAGATATGATAGAGGAATTGATTTTTCTACTGAAAATTGTGCTAGAAGTACGCTCAAAAAAGTTATGAATCTTCAAAAAAAAGACGTGTGGGTAGCGCCCCCTAGGAGTAAGAGCAATAATAACATCAGGTTTGAATTCGACGCCTAAAAAAACCTCTCAATACCAATTTTGGTTTAATTAAGGTCAGTATTTCAAAATTTATTGAAAAAAAAACGAACATAAAAATAAAATTTCAACATCCTGTATCTTGGAAACGAATCGTTTCCGGACATATATTTCTTTGGACAATTCATATTAGAATATTGTGAGGAATCACCTCCGGAAGTTTGTAAAAGTACTTTTGAATCACCCTGTATTCGTAATAGCTATGACGAAGGTGATCATAACTTAGTATAGTTTAATAAAGCTCGTGAAAGTATAAGGGCTTCGTAATGGCATCAAGAAAAAAATATTAAAAAAAAAATTGGTAGACAAGCTTTCATTTATACAAATTGCCTCCCAAGATTACCTATTTTGTATCCGCGGCAAGCTTTTGAATCTGTTACTCAGAATAACCTAGATCAAACTTCAGAGAAATTATTAAAGAATTTCTGGCAGATAGACCCTATTACAACTTGCAGGAGTTTTACAATGATAAATTTGATTGACAGGGTGCATATTTGAATCCATGTAAGTTTTTAAGTTGACGTCACTAAGTTGTAGATGTGTTTGTGTCTATATGTAAATTGATTATGTGTGTATACATGTACGTGTTTATATGTATATAAATGTCTATATATGTATGTTTTGTGTATATATATGGGCGTGTGTGTACGTATATATATTTTTAACAATACGGACTACTTCAACTGCGATCTATGACCTTAAACGGTGTCGTTCCTAATACTTTATATGTTCAACTCTTATTTTTAGATATTTTTCATGATTTTTTATAAATTTTGTGATCATCAGTCATACTACTATATTCAAGCTTTGTCCACAAGATTTACTATTAATGACATTAAAGTATATTTATTATTATTATTATTATAAACAATGAAATATATATTTTTTTTCTTTTTAGTGCATTTGTATAAATAAAAGCTCGTTTTGAAAAAAAATTCTAATTTTTATTTTTAACTTCTTGTTTTTGTTAATTAAAAAAAAGAACTTTTAATTAAAAACTAATAAAAGCTTGTTTTTAATATTTTTTTTTTCGTTTATTCATTTTTTAGTATTTATTATGTTAAATAACTAATTTAGTAATTTCTATCTAATTAATTTTCAAATGTTGACAAAAAAATCATAATCTCCGACCCCGAAAACCCCTAGATACCAATTTTGAATAGAATCGTACTATAATCACAAAAATTGTCGGCGATATTAAAGCCGCCATTTTGTTTTTTTTTCCTAACAAAAATTGCATAATGCATTGTCCTCGGAATTGTGAGGTCAAATTTAGCTTGCAAGATTTGATTACAGACAGACAGATACCGGGACAGGTGAAACTAAATAAAAGCTTGCAAAAAGTACGAAAGTTTCAAACCCGCACCCAAACAATTGCAAGAGTTATAAACAATTGAAGATTCCAACAAAGGGTTCGGTTTTTCCTCAATATTTTGTATAAACCCTAAAAAAAATACTTTTCAAAACAATTGAAAAATAAAGATTATTTGGCATAATTTGGGGGTTGCACAATTAATTTCCACATGGCTCAACCTCTGATAGAATGACGTCAAATGTCCCATGTTTTCCGAGCTATTAATCAGAAAATAAGTTATTTTCTAATGGTATATGATACACGATGGGACAAATGTATAGATAACTAGGACATCTTTTACTATCGAACAATTTCAGATGAATGAAACGGAGCTCTTCAACAACTGGCCAATGACAATGCTCTACTCCATCTACTACGAGTTCAGCAAAAGATATCCGCACGGAAAAAGTACAGCCATCAAACAAGATTCAACTTCCGCAAAGACCGAATTGATCTTCAGGATGTTGAACTATACACTGGGCGAGAAAACATTTATCCATGGAATGCAGAGGTTCATGAATGATAGGTGAGATTTCCGAAAGTTAAATGAATAATTCGCTTTCACATTTGCTCTTAAGTGCATTTTCAGTAATATGAATATTTCAATTTCTAGACAATATAAAACATTTTTCGGTGATGACATCTGGCTGAGTCTAACGGAACAGGCAAGATTTGATGAAAAGCTTCCACAGCCGATAACTGTGAATGAAATAGCAGCTTCTTGGATAACGAAAGACAGATTGCCTGTTGTAACAGTTACAAGAAATTATGAGTTGAACACTGCAAATTTCACTCAGGTAGGTCATTATATATCAATACTCGACATAGTCGCATGCATTGGTACCCAGCACAAGGCAATGAGGTTGTTTATCAAGAATCGATTATCTATAACAAGCGCCTCGTCAGGTAGAAATACTCCCCACCTCTCAGAATCACCTGCCCTAGTCACATCTATCCTTTGACTGTGTCTCTCACACAGTACTTTTAGACAAACTACAATTTTATGGTATACATGGCACTGCTTGGAACTCATTTGAATCACACTTGAATGGCAGGAAACAAGCTGTCCTTATAGATAACTGCTATTTCAAAATTGATAACATCCACTTTGGGGTTCCTCAAGGTTCTATCCTTGGCCCACTGTTATTCATCATCTATATCAATGACATATTTCATTATATATGTCCAACCAAATGTGTTTGTTACGCAGATGATTGCTCTATTTATGTCTCTGACAAAAAACTAGACTACATGGAAAAAAAATCCCAGGATTTTTCAGCAAAAGCCGAAACATGATTAAAACTCAATGAAAACAAAAAACTCAAAACATTGTTTTCTCAACCAACAATACTGTTGCTAACAGATCTGGAGTTAAACTACTTGGAATTGTTATGGATGCCAAGTTAAAATGGTCAGCGCATATTGAGCACCTAAGTAAAAAATTGAACTAACCATCTTCCTATTGCGGAAACTGAGCAGATTCGCTAGCCTGACAGTTTTGAAAACAGCCTACTTTAGCCTATTTCACTCCCACATTAATTACGGTATAACTCTATGGGGAAACGCTGTAGACTGTGTGAGAATTTTTAGACTTCAGAAACGAGCTTTACGAATAATAACTGAAGCCAATTATAGAGATAGCTGCCGCCCCATCTTTGAAAACCTTGAAATACTCACCTCACCGTGTATTTACATTCTTAATTGTTTGTTACATATTCACAAGAATAAAGAAAAATTTCAAAAAGTTATTATTTCACAATTATACCTCAAGAAATGTAACTTGATCCGACCTTCTAGACATCGTTTAACGACTACTGAACGCAATACTATAGATGTGAAGTTATATAATAAGTTGCCAGGGCATATTAAGGAGTTACCTACCCACTTGTTCAAGAAACAAATTCGAAATTATTTGCTATCACACTTCTTCTACTCGGCGGGGGAGTATTTGGAGCCTAATGTGTGTTCATGGGAAACTACGACGCATTAACAATAAATAAATAACCACTAAATGCCACTGAGGACCACTCTTCACCCAACCTAATTTAAAAAAAAGTTTTATTTTAAAATGTACACAAATGCACACATTCACCATACCTTCTTACTGCTCTGTTTTGACTTACCACAAATAGATTTAATTTTTTCAGTAATGTGGCTGAATAAATGAATAAATAAATGAATATTGTATATCATATATCAGGAATTTTTTTTGTTTCTTTGTAGAAAACAGATTTCAGGGGGCATACAAAAACCATCATTTCTGTATTTTAAAAGTTGAGGGAAACGATTAGAACAAAAAAAATTAACCTCACAAATAATGTACAATCTCTGTCCCAAATTATGGCATATATTTCTTTGAAATCGTTCGATTATTGCAATTAAATGAGATAATTAGTTTCAAACATTGTATGATAAAAATAATGTATTCTCAATGTTTGTATAGGTGGCTGTGCTCCAAAACAAATCTTGACATTTTGTCAGTTGAAAAAATGAAGAAAATCAAAATCACACCCATTATCTCAAAAATTTGGGAGGTATAATTGGAGAAAACAGTGGTTTCTGTATAAGAAGAGACCAAAAAACTAAGCAATTGACTTGTGACCAGTACAGTTCTACAGTTTTTATTGTAGAATTGTTAAGGAACGATGTCTCAGCTAGAAAGAAGAAAAAATGTGTTCCAAAGCGCAAAAATTACTAGAAAGCTTTGATATCCCGTTTTATCGTCGCGTTACAATCAGCAGTTTGTCGTTTGCAGCTGAAATTCCAAAATCAACCATTTTCCGTATATTCAAAGAAGGTTAAAGCGAATATCTTCAACAGTGAAATCAATGTTAACAGAACAAAACAAACTAGCCCGACTAGCATATTGCTCAACAAAGGTGAAGCGAAACGGACTATGTACATATAGACAAAAAATTGTTTTACTAGACTCAAGTTAAACGATCTTATTGTCCTTGCTTGATGAGCAAGAGCCCGGGAGATTTTGTAAAAGTAAGCACTTTATTACAAAAATCATGTTCATGGCTGCTGTGGCTCGGTATGATTCTGTTAAGAAGCAATATCTTGACGGAAATGTAGGACTTTAGCCATTTTATTCATCAAGTACCTGCCAAACAAAACGGGAAAAATCGAGAAAGAGGAACATTAGTGACCAAACCCATCGCATCTGTCAACGCCACCGAATGTAAAAAAATTATCGTTGAAAATATTTTGCCAGAGATTAGATCTAATTTTCCAGTGGGACATAAAGCAAAACCCATCTGCATTCAACAAGACAATGCCAAACCACATGTAGTCTGGTTCACAAGTGCCTTTTCGTCCCGTTGGAGAAGGCCATCACGTAAAATTATGACCAAGGTGTCTTTGGATGCGGAATTTTATCTAGATATGATTTACGATTTGTGTCTCGCAAACAAATAGTTTAAAAGTTATAAACGGTCGGTTTTTTGCAAATATCTCGAAAACTATTGCAGATATCGGAAATCTGAAAATGATCCAAAGAGAGAATAAACAATAATCCGTCAGCAAAAAAAAATTAATTTTATTATTAATAATGCTTTTGTTAATTAACAGATTCTTCCAAGTTGAAAGTGAACAAAACCTCGATAATTTTTAAACCGCAGGCAGAAAAAATTTTTTTTTTGAGCTGTTCTTCAAAGGCCTAAAGATTCTCGGTAGAAAAATTGAAAAAAAAAAATTATCAATTTTTTTATTAACAATTGAAAATGCTGAGAAAGTAAAAACATAAATGAAACTTTGAAAACATTTTTTTTCAAATATCCGGATTGATTTGTTTTTTATTGTTAAAAGCCACATGTTTTTTTTTATTGTTTTACTACAATTGTGTAAAAAATTGTTATAAACAAATACATTGTTTATGAGATAGTAAAAAAATAATTATTCAAATTCAAGTAATAATGAAAATAATGATTTTTGAGAAAAAAATTGTGTCTAAAAAAAAACTTCATTGCTTAAAATCGCACTTGTTGTTTATTTTTTTTTGCAAGTAAATATTAATATTGAAGAACTATTTTTTTTAAATCATTATTTCTATTGTTCTTTCTCATTCTGTTTTTTTTTTTAATTTTCCATTTGTTTATTAAATAAACTATTTGTTATAAATAAATAAATTCGCGCTATATTTTTTTAATACTAAAAAAAAAAAAAAACCCCTTTTTAAAAATTTTAATTCATGCTTTTAATTCTATTGTTTTTTCTTCTTTCTTATCATTATAATTATTATAACTTATAAACTATTGAAGATACGGCGAGAACACTTGAAATCTTTATTGTGCTCCATAAAACAATGAACAAATTGAGCTTTTCTTTTGAGCGCTTACTCAATTATTCAAATGTAAGTTATAATAAAAATAATGATTTTTAAGAAAAAAATGTGTTTAAAAAAAAACTTTATTCTTAAAATCGCACTTTTGGTAATTTTTTTTGCAAGTAATATTAATATTAAAAATTTTTTTTAAATCATTACTCTATTGTTCTTTCTTATTCTGTTTTTTTTTCTCTTTTAATTTTTTATTTGTTTATTAAATAAACGATTTGTTATAAATAAATGAATTCGCGCTATATTTTTTTAAATACTACAAAAATAAACAAAAATGAACATGTGTCGTTTTTCGAGCAAACACTTTTTTTTTATTATTTGATTTTAACAATTCTCATGCTTTTAATTCTATTGTTTTTCTTCTTTCTTATCATTATAATTATTATAACTTATAAACTATTGAAGATACGGCTAGAACTTCATTGTTCTCCATAAAACAATGAACAAATTGAGCTTTTCTCTCAAGCGCTTACTCAATTATTTATTTACTTTTTTGTTATTATTTATAAAACTACTTCGAAAAGAACATTTTTTCAAGGCATTTAAATTTGAATATCTTATAAACTATCAAAGATACGATAAAAATACTTCAGGTCTTTTTTGTTTTTTATTAAACAATGAACAATTTGAGCTGTTGGTCGAAGAACGAGGATAATGTGATTGGAACCCAGGAAGAACAAAAGCAAGAACAAAAAGCTAACATGGAAACTGAAAAAAAGATCAAAAACGTCAAAAAAGATCAAAAAATTAAAGAAATAAACAAAAACTGTTCTCTGTACAAAGGTAATCAATAAAGTTTTAAAAATTATATATTATGTCAATATAACTTTTAGTTTCTAAGATACCATAAAAGTCATAAAATTTCCTTTTCCTCAATATTTTTTCTCATTACTCAATGAATAATGTAGTGAACGTTTCGACCAAATTGTTCATTGTTTAATAAAGAACAAAAAAGACCTGAAGTATTTTTAACGTATCTTTAATAGTTTATAAGATAATCAAATTCAAAAACCTTGAAAAATTTTTTTTTTGGGGTATTTTTATAAATAATAAAAAAGTTAATAAATAATTGAGTAAGAGCTTAGAATAAAAGCAGCTCAATTTGTTCAGTGTTTCATCGAGTATAAAGACTTCAAGTGTTCTCGTCGTATCTCCAATGTTTATAAATTATAATGATAAGAAACAAGAAGAAAAATTGAGTTAAAAACATGAGAATTTTTTAAATTGAATGAAAAATAGAAAACGATTTTTTTTATTAAAAAACGACACCCGGTCATTTTTGTTTATTTTAGTAGTAAAAAAAATATAGCGCGAAAATGTATTTGTTTATTTAATAAACAAATAAAAAAATTAAAGAAAAAAAAAATTAATTCAAAAATGGTATAAGATAGGGGTAACATATGGTATATTTTTCAAATCAGGAAAAAAACATCATTTCAAAAATTCAATAATATACAAAATATCCCTTCAAAAAAATTATCCCCTGAAATCTGCACGCTACTCTATTTTTGATAGCTATTTATCAAAATTCAGTCAGAACCACACAAATTTTACATTTAACTTGTTTTTCTATAGGCAATACCCGGTACAACAGGAATGGAAACGTTCACCTAACCAATTGTCAATTTGTTTTTTGCTTTTTCGGGATTTAGTTTATAATGGTTTGTAAAAATGGAAGCAACCCACATTTTCTTTTGTGGTGTCTCTTCACCTCGGTATCCCTTTCTGCAACGAACTATTCGATCCCAAATGTACCCATGTACCCGATGTTCGAACTATGTTTATTGAATTTCTGATTAATACTTTATGAGCATTTGTTTCAACTCCTTTCTCAACTTTTCTGTCTTCATCGAAGAGAGTTTATTTGAGGGAACGCCCCCATGACGTTCCTGACCAAGAAAAGTTTTTGTGGTGGATTCCCGTAATTCTCGTCAGGCAGGATAAAATGAATTTCAAAAACACAACTCCCTATACATGGATGAAGCGAGAAAAGGAAATCAACATCAGCAATCTACCCGGAAAAGATATGTTCATAATCGTGAATCCTGAAGAAATCGGTGAGTGTCACAAAATACACATTCAAATCGATATCTTCCCTCTGTTAAAAATCACTTGAGGCTCACTTTTGTGAATGAAATTAGAAATTTGAAGATTATAGTAATTTCAGAATCTGAAAAAAAATAATTATAGTTGATCAAAGAGTGTGGAAAAACACCACAACTGGATGGCTCATACAGATGGTTCAATCTTTTTTTTTAGTTGTTTTTCAGTACAAGCTACTTCCTAATTGAAAAAAAAAACTGTTTATTAAAAAGATTTGGCGTATGCAGTAACTTGTTCTTGTTTTTTATTTTTATAAATTATGAATGTCGAATACTATATCAATTTTTCGCCAGTGTATTTAATGACGAGTTACAGAGTATTCAAATGGAAATATCAGGCATGACGATTTTCGTTTTATTGTTCGATTTCAGGTCCATTTCCCGTCAACTATGACTCCAAAAACTGGAACATGCTGGCCAATTACCTCTGCACAGAAAATCGTACTAAAATTCCAGTAACAACAAGAGCAAAACTGCTGCATGACGCTTGGAATTTAGCATACGCTGGCGATCTAAGTTTTGCTACTGCCCTCAATATGACCTGGTTCTTGAAATATGAAAGGGAATATTTAGCATGGGACCCTGTATTCACGCTGATAGATCATATAGGACGGCATATTGATAGTTCCTCCGTGCATAAGAAATTTCAGGTATGCTACCAATAAATTGCATTTTGAGATTTCGCCTAAAAATTATCAATATATATTTCCATTCTATATGTATAGTGAAGCTCCAGATATATTTACGCAAATATTATGATCCCATAGTAAATGAGCCAGAATTCGTTCATCAGATGAAATCATCGATGAACATGGTATTCCTCAAGATACTGTGCTCGGTCCATCATCGCTTTAATGTTCGTTGATGATGATAGTATATAGATAATATTGAAAGATTATTGGACGAAACGCAAATTATGTTCTCGGTTTTAGAATTGTAAAACTGTTCGAATAGATAGATAGATATACCGGGTGTCCATGGAAGGTGGCACGCCCCTATAACTTTTTTGTTTTCGGAGATAATGGAATGAAATTTGGAGGATCTGTTTAATGCATAAAACTGCATTTTTTGACAAGTAACTCAACTTCATGCAAATTCCGGAGTCACCGGAAGTGACATAAACTTTCGATTTTTTAAATGGGACACCTGGTATATTTTCAGTTGTTTTGTCTCCATATGACACTTAGAATACAACCATGTATAATTTGTTACTGTTTGTAACCGTTTTTTAAGTTTTTTTTCAAAATAAATTTGTATTCTAGAGGGCTATGGATACGTTCAAATAACTAATTTCAGTACTAAAATGTTTGTAAAAATACAAATTTACTGTTTTTGATCAAAATGTTTCAGCTATGTGACGTTTGATTTTGAAATTTTGATTACTATTTTTTTTCAAATGGCAACATGGTGGCTCGTCGGATTAGAAAAAAGAGCATTTTAATACGATTAATTTGATACCGCACTCTTTTAGGTTGTAAGAAATCTTTCCATAAAAAACTGAAAATATAACGTTAGAACTTTCGTTAAATAAAGAATCTTATTGAGATTAAAATAAGATTCAAAATCATCGAGTAGCCTGTGACCAACACAACTGAAACAAAATCATTAAATTGTTGCGGTAAAAATTGACGTGTCGACATATTATTTTACATCTCTTCGTGCGAATTTACACGATCCAATAAAATTGATCAATAAATTGAACAATAAAATTGACCAATATGGGTTATATTTACACCTGACAATTTATTGGTCAATTTTGGCAACAGTTTTTACTCAGGAATACCAACATACTGACAAAAAATGGTTCAACTATAGGAAAAGTTCCGAATATTATTCAATAGCGTATTGAATTGATTCTGATCCATTCTTAAATATCGTTTGAATTGATTAGGATCTGCACTCAGGAATTTTTCGTGAACTAATGTCAAGTTTCCTTTCCCTCTTTTCTCAATCCAAGATCTAATCCACCATCTTCTACATCTCTGTCTTTTATATTCAGCAATGCACATTGCTGCGAATGTAATGCAACGTAAATAATGTTTTTTTTCTCGCAATATCATTTTTCTCGCGGTTATAGTAGGGTATGTGAAATCGCGTAAATAATAACGTATAACCTGAAAATCTCTGTTCTAGCAGGCATCCAATTCATGGCCGAAATTTACTGCAAATTGTCACTGAAAATTGATGAAAAATTGGAACCGATTCTAAACTCATAAATTTATTGGTCAAGTTCAAATGGACTTCCTAAGTCCTGACGTCACAAGTAGGCGGAGCTTAGCGAACTTTTCCAAACAAATCGATTTTACATGTTAAAACGCCATAAGAAATTATTTATATGTTTATTGTTTCTGCTTCCGTTGGTAATAAGGATAATTGCGTACATTTTTAAGTATGTGTCAGTCAGGTAGGTAAGGTTTTTAATGAAAATTCAAGAATTGTTGTTTGTTGAGATTATGTTATTTTTTCAATTGAAATATAGTCTTTCAGATATAGAATGGCTTCAAAACATGTTTTAAAGTATCCTCTATAAATGAAGTCCTCGATAATGATAATAAAATCATTAAAAAGGGTAAAAATGCCTGAATTGTTTGGAAAGATTCGCTAAGCTCCACCCACTTTTGACGTCAGACTTAGGTAGTCCATTGACGACAATTGTCTGTTTACACCTATCAATGAAATTGAAGGTCACAAAATTGACCAATTTATTGGATCGTGTAAATTCGCACTTGTACAAAGTCAATTAGGTAGTTATTGTGTACCTCATTGTTTGAAAATAATGGAAAATAACAATATTTATACAAGAACTGAAAAAGTTGATGTTATTAGTTTTTGGAGAGTGTAGGCAAAATTCAACCGATGCTGCACGTCTCTACCACAGTTCTATGAGTTCTGTGGTCTCTACGCACAGAGATATCCTGATCGGCATAACCCGACTCGGCACTATTTTCCAAAACTGGTTCATAAAATGCGAAATGAGCCTGATAATGATGGGAACGATTCGTTTGTTGTGAGTGAAGAAAAAAAAATAGATGTTCTGGCATACGTTCAAGTAAATATTAATACGCCACTCAGGGAGATCGCAAGAGAATGTGACATTTCTAAGTCTTCTGCAGCTAACATTTTGAAGAAACATAAATATCATTCATTTGAATATCAACTAGACCAGCACCTGTACCAAAACGATAATGCAAGTAGACTTGAGTATTGCAATTGGTTCTTCAGAAAATATTTGGAGGATGACACATTTCCATATAAAATTCTGTATACTGACGGAAGCCGTTTCAGTAATTTGGGACATTCCAACAGAAATAATAGCGATATTGGTCCGATGCAAATTTACATTTGATGGAGGAAGGAAATTTCCAAGAACGGTTTGGTTTCAATTGTTGGATTGGGATTTTAGGGGACAGAATTTTAGGCCCTATAATTTTTTACGGTGTCCTGACAGGGGCTAGATATCTTAGTTTCCTCACGCAGGAAATTGAGCATTTCTTGGACGAAGTTCCATTATTAAATCGAGTTGGATTATTTTATCAACAAGATGGTGTTCCACCACACAACCTGAGGGCAGTTACGGAATATCTGCATGAAACATACAACGAAAACTGTATTGGAAATATGGGTCCAGTTAGGTGGCCGGCGAGGTAAAATAGGGTTGTTTTCAATTGATACCTTTATTTATTCCTTTTTAAAAAACTTTTCAGGACACCTGACCTTACGCCTCTAGATTTTTTTATGGGGATCTATTAAAAACGAGGTTTATGATGTACCTCGTGCCACACGACTTGAATTAGAGGACAAAGTAAGGGCAGGTATTCATAGAATTACATCAAAACAGTTGAGAAACGTTGTAAGAGCAACAATGAGAAAAGTTCGCCTTTGTCACTTTGAAACATCTGGAACCCTAAAGACATGTAAATAGGTAGTTTCAATATAATTATTTCATATTCAACAGGTGCTCCATTGTAGAATAGTTCTAACGTTATGGTATTTTCAGTTTTTCATCGAAAGAAACCTAATAGAGTGCGGTATCAAATTAATCGTAATAAAATGCTCTTTTTTTCTAACCCGACGAGCCACCATGTTGCCATTTGAAAAAAAATAGTAATTAAAATTTTAAAATCAAACGTCACATACCTGAAACAATTTAATCAAAAACAGTAAAGTTGTATTTTCACAAACATTTTAGGACTGAAATTAGTTATTTGAACGTATCCATAGCCCTCTAGAATAAAAATTTATTTAGAAAAAAAATAGAAAAACGGTTACAAACAATAACAAATGATACATGGTTGTATTCTAAATGTCATATGGAGACAAAAAAACTGAAAATATACCAGGTGTCCCATTTAAAAATCGAAAGTTTATGTCACTTCCGGTGAATCCGGAATTCGCATGAAGTTGAGTTACTTGTCAAAAAATGCAGTTTTATGCATTCAACAGATCCTCCAAATTTCATTCCATTATCTCCGAAAACAAAAAGTTATAGGGGCGAGCCACCTTCCGTGGACACCCGATATGGATGGATGGATAGTAAATTTTAGATTTTTTGTAAAAATACAAATATACAGTTATGGAAGAAACAACATGCATCTACAAATACACTCAAGTATATTAAGATTTTTTAATTTCCTAAATTTTGCGAGTTAACGAAATGTATTTTCAACGTAAATTTTTTCAATTCCAATGTAAATTTACTGAAAAATTTTCAAGTCTCTCGGCAGCAAGTTATATAGATATACGCCTATACCAGCATAGGTAATTTCTCATTTGACATGTGATTAGATTTTTTTGTATGTATTTGAATGACTGATTTCCAGACTTACGTGAGGTTACTACTAACTCCCCTCTACGAAGAGTTGGGAAATGAACCAAAGGATGGAGAGAGTGAAGGTACGGCCCATTTGAGGAGCTCATCCAAAGTCTTTCTATGCCAAGCTGGGTATAAACCTTGTATAGAAGAAGCCCAAGCAGCTTTCAAGAAATGGATGGAGTCGCCAGATCCAGACGAAGGCAATCCGTAAGTACCATAACACTAATTTTAACTTTTTTTTAATTATTTTTATCACTCTCTCATACTCCGCTGAATGTATCTTCTTCTATCTTCTGGTTAGTTAATTTTCTTATTTCTCTCCTTCCATAAACGTGTACGTTTCTTGAAAAATAAATTATCATTATTATGTAACACTCCATTGAATACAAAACATGGAGATAAAAGCAAAAAAGAAAGGATAAAGAGTAACCAAATGTCTAGCTCAATGGAAATTAACAACAAAGAAAAGATATTCAAAAATCAAAATCAATAAAAAAAAATCGGAAAAAACAATCAAAACCTTTTTTAGACGCAGCCAACTTGGAATGATTCTAAAGTAAAAGACTGAATTATTATCGATAGATCAATACAATTCTCGGTATTTTCGACCCAATCAACTTTAAGTGTCACTTTTTTAATGCCCTGTATATTTTTCCATTATTCCAGAGTTGCAAATCAATATATATGCCCAGTTTTCAAATGGGGCACAATGAAAGAATGGGAGTTCGGTTTAGAACGCGTCATTAATTTTCCCCCGACGAGAAAACCCAGCGAACGGACATATTTGTTGAAGACTCTGGCCGGTTGTCCCAACGATGCCAACAAAATAGAGAGGTTGCTCAACATCACCGTTCTGCAGCAGAATGGAAACTTCACAGACAACGACGCTTATTTGATTTTCAGCATGCTCACAGGAGGCGCTAACGGTTACACCTCCTTGTTCAATTTCTTGAGGAAGAACTGGGATACTATCAAAATAAGGTGAGTGTTATGTTGAGTTTCAAAACATCCAGGAGTCCTTCCTACAAATACAGATATCATAACGCTCGAAAAACCAAAACAATTTATAGTTTTCCCAATATCAATTGCAGAAGCATAAAAAAGTCTTGCAGCGAAATCCTGTGAGCATCAGTGGCGGAGATAACTAATTTTATTTAGATATTTTAATATGCTAAAACGTATTTCGATCGGCACACACCAAGACCACAGACGCTACTGGTTTTTAATCTTTCAGAGCTATTAAAACACAAATATAACGCGTGATTTATGACCTCCCATCGTATAGACACACCTGCAAGCATTGATGTCCGACTTGATTGGCCCAGACGAATCGGTTGTAGAACAGACAGCAGTCACTCAAGTCCACGTTGACCAGCGGGCTCTTTGTGCCGACGGAGACTGTATACAAGTAGTACAGATTATTTTTCGTTCCGTTTCTTCGCATATACGCTCGTGTTAGCGAAGTCAGTTTTTATTTGCTCCCTATAGAAACAGCTTCTGCAATTGATATTGGATGGACAATTTAAATCAGATTCATTAAAGTTTTATGGAGAGATAGTTTTGAAATTATGGTAGCTATTTCAATTTTAACTGCTTATTAATTGTTCCAAGAACTCCCCCAGGGCACGTAGATGTATGGTAAGTTTTAAAGCACTCTTGAGAACTGACCATTCAGCATCAGAGTATATTTGGTCTTATCAGGGTTTTTTAATAGCCATATTCGAATTGATAGATCTTGATGGTCTTCAAATAGTCCACATGTGCTTTATGAGCTTACAATAGATATGAAGCATTCCTCAGGTCCATGCAATTGAAACATAACAGTCCTGGCAATGGAGATTTATTGTGAATTTATAGATGTACTGAGGACCGCATAAACTCAAGACATTATGTTTCTACTATAATGCGAGTTACTCTTATGAACAGCAATTATAACTCATAGTGATTGTTGTCGTTTTTAATAGGAGAGGATGGGTTATTGAGAGGTAAACCAGTTTTATGAAGGCATTATAAGCAGCTACCTGCACATATAGGGTGTATCAACGATGCGTGGGTGAACGATAGCCGCTTCCCTATTTGAGATAGAAAAAAATGTCTCAATTAAAAGTTGTAGAGAGCAATGAAAGCTGTTCAAAAAATTACTACCAAACTACAGGGTGACTCATCGAAATTATGTTTTTTTGAATGAAACACCCTATATAGGGTGGGGCACCCCATAAGACACGGTCCCTGTAAACCAAACCATTAATTTTTTCGGGAATTTCTCCATTTTATTATATGTATATTGATTAAGGCTGCAAAAAAAAGTTATTTTGGAGTCTACAGGGTGGCTCAAAAAAGTGTGACATATCAAAGTTGTGTTTTTTTAAAGGGAATACCCTGTATTTCGTTACACTTTTGGATAGGTCAGGAAAAAAATAATATGATTTCATGGAGGGTACTATGTACCTAACTATAACCGTTCTCGAGTTATTGATTTTTTTATGAAAATGCTAGGTACAATTGGAAACTGAATAACATCGAAATGTATAGAAATCATCTTTTCGAATTCTGACCAAGCATGAAAGAGGTTTTGGGCTATTGATTTCGAAAAACCCGTTTCTCAATATTATACAGAATGTTAAAAAATCATTGTCACTTTTTTATAATTTCGGACAAAGATAACTTTGTTACTTCAAATAGAACACCCTGTATTTTTTTGGTCTGAACAATATAAAATTTAATTATCTTTTATTTCATATTGGGGTTCCCTATACCTAACCTGAATAGTTTTTCAGATATTGGCTTTTTCAAATAGTAGTTCTTATTCCAATGCATTCTTTGAATTAAGATAGCTCTGAAACGACATTTATTCCACTTGTTGAAAGAATTCTTATTGACAGTTATTGTGTTTAACATTATTCAAAACATTCACTGAATTATTAGCGTCGAAAATGAAAACTTATCCCATTCAAGAGCGGATAGATATGATTTTAGCGATTGGTGAGTGTTTAGAGAATTGCCTTTTGGCGTCGAGGGTGTATGCCCAAAAATATCCAGACCGGAATCATCCAAACAAGTTGGTTTTCAAACGATTGCTACATCAATTTCGTAGGACTGGAAGTGTAGCTTATGAAAAGGCAAATAGACCAAAACCTATCATTGAAAATGAGGAAAATGAATTTCTTATTATGGGATCAATCATAGAAAACCCTCATACGAGTCAACGTAAGATCGAGAAAGATACAGGGATAAGCAGACGGAGCATTTCTAGGGTAATAAAAAAATACAAATTTCACCCGTACCGTATTCAGATGCACCAGGAATTATATGGAATAGACTTCCATCGACGAAACGAGTTTTGCCTATGGGTTCTGGACAAGTTTAGTGAAGATGAACATTTTTTGGATTCCATTTTATTTTCTGATGAATCTACTTTTCATAACAATGGCTTAGTGAACAGACACAACTTCCATTATTATAGTGATGTGAATCCTCATTTTTTCCGCACTCTGGATCACCAAAATACATGGTCTGTTAACATGTGGGGAGGAATTATAGATACACAAGTCATAGGACCATATTTTTTTTTTGGAAACTTGAATGGTCAAAAATTTTTACAATTTTTACGAGATGATCTGCCTGAGCTTCTGGAGAATGTGCCGCTAAATATCAGACAACGGATGTGGTTACAATTGGATGGAGTTCCAGCACATTTCGAATTCAGTGTCAGACAGTTTTTGAATATGTGCTTTCCGAATAAATGGATTAGTAGGGAAGGACCACAAAATTGGCCAGCGAGATCACCAGATTTGACTCGCCTCAATTTTTTCCACTGAAAAATATGAAGGAGAGAATAAGGGCTGCTTTTCGAAGAGTGACGCCTCAAATGTTATTAAATGTTAAGAAGTCTTTCATAGAGAGAGTGGCTCTTTGTATTCAACAGGATGGTCGTCATTTCGAGCACCTACTTTGAATTAAATACATTTGTGTTTCATATCATGTTGTTGTTTCAGTTGAATAATAAAAAAAATTGTATACTATGTTTAATCAACTACTGTCAGAATATGAATGCAAATGATAACTTCATTTTAGTGAACAGTAAATATTTTCGATGAAGTGAAGAATAACAACTGTCAACGAGAATTCTGTGAGCAAATCAAATAAATGTCGTTTCAAAGCTATCTTGATTCAAAGAATGCATTGAAATAAGAACTACTATTTGAAAAAGCCAATATCTGAAAAACTATTTAGGTTAGGTATAGGGAACCCCAATATGAAATGAAAGATAATTGAATTTTATTTTGTTCAGACCAAAGAAAAACAGGGTGTTCTATTTGAAATAACAAAGTTATCTTTGTCCGAAATTATAATAAAGTTATAATGATTTTTGAACATTCTGTATAATATTGAGAAACGGGTTTTATCGAAATCAATAGCCCAAAACCTCTTTTATGCTTGGTCAGAATTCGAAGGGATGATTTCTATACATTTCGATGTTATTTAGTTTCCAACCTAGAATTTTCATAAAAAAATCCATAACTCGAGAACGGTTATAGTTAGGTACATAGTACCTTTTATGAAATCAAATTATTTTTTCCTGGCCTATTCAAAAGTGTAACGAAATACAGGGTGTTCCATTTAAAAAGACACAACTATGATATGTCACACTTTTTTGAGCCACCCTGTAGACTCCAAAATAATTTTCCTTTGCAGCCTTAATCAATATACATATAATAAAATGGAGAAATTCCCGAAAAAATTAATGGTTTGGTTTACAGGGACCGTGTCGTATGGGGTGTCCCACCCTGTATATTTTCACTCGATTAAATAATAGGGTTGTAAGGGAAGTTATGGTGTGATATTTATGTCACAAAATGGGTTCATTTAACACTAAATATCTCAAAATAAATAATTTGGAATAAGAATTTTTTCACCAAATATCCTCGAAAATATTTTCATTTCCTATTCATAATGTTACCTAATGGAGCTTTTTCCATACAAGGGAACCAAAACTCGTGATCACTTTTTTCTCAGTTTTTTTAAATGAAACACCCTGTTAATAAGGCCATACCAGAACAGTCCACACTAGTGATGTAACAAATATTCGTATTTGCAATCGCATTCGCGAATATCCGCATATTTCTGGACATTCGTATTCGCATTCGCAAAATTCATACGAATATGAACGTCAGAAAAATAGATAATGCGTAAATAATATTAGGACTTAATTAAAAAAAAAATAATAATTTGAAATCATTTTTATTAGAAAATCTCTTTCCTTGTAACATAACTTTACCTTGCAATTATATCTGCCTTCACTTTAATATTTGTTATTAATTACCTTATCTACATAATATTAATATTTCATTTGTATTAGATTATAAAGCTTTAGATTTTGTTTTATTATAAATAATCAACTTTTCATTAGAAATTATAAAACAAAAAATATTTGTTATACAATCATAACGTATTTTTTTCTCACACTTTTTCAGTCTTTACACAAATCCACTTTTATTTTGAACAAATGTGCGCGTGCGATTTGTCCGGTAAGTCGGCTGTCAAATTTCAGGCCTAGATAAATGGCGCCAGATTTGAAAACTGAATATTCGCATTCGCGTATATCGGTGACAGATATTGGCATTCGCGATTGCTAGAAAGTTATATTCTTTACACACTATGAGCTTGCAGAAAATGTTGGGTTTTCCTACATGATTTCCATCTAAGGTATCTAAGGTATCTTAAGGAAATTATGAAAAAGTCATCATAACAGCAATAACGAATTTGTTATTCAATGCTGAACAACAAAGATAATAAATGTTCAAACAATCTCCCATTTTGAGCTATGCACAAATTAAGTCTATCTACAATCGCTCTTCGAACTTAAAGTTGATCTTGTCATTATCTAGTGTCTCTGGTTTCTCGCGGTAGACCTCTCCTTTAACATATTCCCAGATATAGAAATCTAAGGGCGTGATGGGGACCTTGCAATTTCCCTTATACTTACTCTAGTTCTTCACGAGTAGGTGATGCTGTGTTATACACCTGATTTTTAATTGTTTCCCAGAGAAAAAATCTAGCAGAGTAAGATCTGGTGATCTAGAATATGACAAAGAAACAATACATTATGAAAAAATATGACAACTTAATAATGTACCTTGCAGGCCACTGAATAGGTCCATAAGTGCCAATGCACTTTTCTGGGAAGGTGTCATTCAGATGTTCTCTTACGACTTGACAATTGTGAGGTGGCGCTCCATCTTAATGAAAATAGATATCAACTTGGTTAGCCAGTGGCAAATCTTCAATGAAATCAATAATTTGATTTCTAAGGAACTGTAGATATCTTTCCGCAGTAAGTTGTCCGTCGAAAATTATTATCCCCAAAAGTTTTCCTCCGATAATACCCATCCAGCAATTGAAACCAAATCGCTCTTGAAACTTTCCTTCTTGCATCAGATGTAAATTTGTTTGAGACCAGTACCTTTTATTATTCCGATTGAACAGACCCAAGTTGGTGAATCGAGTTTCATCTGAATAAATAATTTTAAATGGAAAACGTACATCTTCTCTGTGTTTAGCCAAAAACCAGTTGCAATAAGTTAATCTTCGGTTCCTGATTGCGACAAGAGAGTCAATAGAATATATTTGTAACCTTAATGTCTGTTTGTGAAATTTTACAATTTTTTTTCTTTTTGTTATGTAGCCATACGCTAAATAAAAAAAATTAAATCTTCGGTTGTGGTCGTTATCGTAAAGATGTTGGTATAGTTGGTACTTGAATGATGGATAATTATATTTGTGCAGAATTATCCAAACGGACGAATAACTTATATCACACTCAGAAACAATTTGGCGAATTGACGCCGTACAATTCACTTCAACATAGGCCAACACGTCTACTTCTTTTTCTCCACTGACGATGAAGTTATTGGCATTTCACATTTTCCTTTCCAGTTTTGGAAAATAATGCCGAAGGGGATGGCGACGATTAGGGAATCTCTGAGCATAAATTCGAGCTGCATCAGTTGCATTCTTTTTTGCTTCGCCGTAAATTAGCAACATGTCAATTTTCTCGTTTCTAGTATAATTTTCCAAATCAAATTATAAACTACGCAACAAATTTCTAAAAGTGACATCATATTCATTATCCTATTTGCTTAGGTAGTCCTAGCAACAGCTTCAATTGTTTGTCACGGATAACTAGAATAACAGGACTAAGTGCATAAGTCTACCGAATACGTATTATTTGTTATTAGGTATGATCGCTTCTTGCAATTATTCAGAAAAAGTGTGTGGTATCAAATTATTCGTAAGAAAAATATCTTTCACAAAAAGCCGACGAACCACCCCCTTTCCATTTGAAAAAATCAAGTTAACTGGAAAAATTGATATTTGCGACTATTAAATAATTCTCAAAACGACTGTGAATACATACGCCTCAAAGTCGTATTTTTCCCATGTCAATTGATCAATAATGAAACGATTTACACAATCCATGGCATTTTAGATAAAAATAAAAATTGGAATAAACATGACTTTATTTGTCAAATATTGATAAGTGAGGTGTTGTTGGATTTAGAATGTCATTCTCGATCGAAATAAGTAAAAATATAGAGGATGTCCCATTTAAATCATTTCCGGTCAAACCGGAAGTACGGCAAAGCAAGTAAATATGTCAAAAAATGTAAATTGAACTACAACCCTCACATTTCGTATTTCTATCTTCAATAATAAAAAAGTTATAGGGGTGAACCACCTTAGAGAATCACCCGCTATTTGGTGTTGAATGAACCAATTTTGTGACATAAATCCCACCATAACTTACGAACCACCTGGTATAAACCCATACAACCCAAAATTTTTGAGAAACACTTTTCCAAAGGAATTTAATAGAGTGAAAATATATAGAATGTTTCATTTAAAAAAATATAACTTTGATAAGTCACACATTTATCGGATACCCTGTATGTTCGTAGTTATTTTTGGAACAAAGCTTTCATTGCCCTCTACAACTTCAATTTGAGACATTTTTTCCAATCTCAAATAGAGAAGCAGCTATAGTCCACCTACGCATCGTTGACACACCCTGTATTATTATTTCATCAGGGTTGGAGGGGTAGGAGTACATATTGTTAATTTCATAATCATACCTCTCTGCATAAACTCTCCAGGTTTGAAGAAAAACCCCATCTTTGGAACAATCTCATCACATCGGCCACGACGGTTTTCAAAACTCAAGAGGGCTTGGATATGGTCTCCGAGTTGTACGTCGAGAGGCAGACCGAGTTTGGCACCGCGGATTTCGTCATCGAGAAGGCTCTGAGAAATATCAAGGAAGAAACTAAATGGAGCAATGATAACCTGCCGGTTATCGAGAAATGGCTGGAAAATTATATAAAAGTGAATGAAATAAATGACGTTTAGAGCCTGTTGGGCGTTATATTTATTTTCTTGTAAATTATCATAGGAACTTATGTATTGTATAGTTGATGAACTTCATTCATTATGTTTTGCAAATAAAATATAATAATGTTTAGTATTTTTTATCATGGAGATGTGAATGTGCACAAGCATTTGGAAATTAATAATTCGCGAAAATATGTAATTATTTTTTAATTGAGCCTCTATGATAGGCGTGATGACTCACAGACACTTCCAAATAAAATCAATATTTTGAGATATTAAGCAAGATCATTGAAGATAGTATGAACTTTTTTATATAAATGACAATTTCTGTATGTTGATCATATTAGGCAACCCGCCGTGCTCTTTTCGTCATTCTAAGTTGCATAATATTGGAATCATTTTATTATTATATGTTATACAGTGTCGGAGATGGGTTTCTAAGAGAGTTGCTATATTTTTAATCAAATTTGTGCCTAGACTTTCGAAAAATTTACGGTAAAATTGAAGTTAATTTTTTTATAATATCTAACAGATATCAACTACTTCCCCTGCTAAAGCCACGATGGACATTTGAAACTAAATCTAATAGATATTGTGAGGGGACAGTATGTATCCAGTGACTGTGATGAAAAAATATTTTTTTTGGAACGTAGTTCCTTATCGCGCGTTGCGAAAGGTGGCTAGACGGAATAAATTAAGACCAAAAGTTGTAACGAGACTTTCGCTATGGTTTTAAGCCGTGCGGCGTGCGCGTGTTTCTCTGTCTGTCTCTCTCTCTCTCTCTCATAGAAAGCAAGCCAGTTATTTTCGTTTCGTCTTTCTATTTCACATTGAACAGTGTGGTGTCGCGACGATTATTTTTGTTGAGTGTATACAGGTTTTTTGTACATAATAAATAATAAAAAATAATAACAATAATGAATCCTGACAGTGTTTCTGCACAAGTTCCGGATATTGCTGATGGAGTTAGGTAAGTAGAGATTTTATACAGACATTAATAAATGCTTATGTATTTTTAGCAAGTACGCATTATAACATCTCTTTACTATTGTGCTAACCAAGTCATACGCGTTATAATCTCTCCATTATTGTGTGTTTAGCAAGTGTACGCGTCATAACTTTAATACATTTAAAAGCAAATTATATTTTAATATTACAATATCAATGCGTATGTATTTAGCAAGCCGTGCGTGTTCTAACCTATACGCTGTTGTGTTTACGAAGTCCAGATAGTATATATATATATATATATATATATATATA
The DNA here is from genome assembly GCA_018342105.1 of Gonioctena quinquepunctata. Lineage (NCBI taxonomy): Eukaryota > Metazoa > Arthropoda > Insecta > Coleoptera > Chrysomelidae > Gonioctena > Gonioctena quinquepunctata. Next base: position 392,140 of record JAFIRS010001175.1, read on the forward strand.
TATATAATATATATATACACACACTTACAAAGTCCCGCGCATCTTTGACGTATACGAAAGAATAGACAGACAGAGTGCATATATATATATATATATATATATAAAATATTATTATAACTTAAAAAAAAAAATATTACAATTCCTTCACTAATTAAGCGAAAGGAACTTCGTTCCATCCGGGTGTCCCTTGACACCTCTCAAGTTTTTTTAAAATACGTCAAAAATGTATAGTTTTTTATGACTTTTAAATGTCAATAGTAGGCTATTGTAACGTAAATAAACTTAACTTGGTTTAACTAATTTATTTAACACTTAATCTACAACTTAATTTATATTACTACGCTACTGAATAGCTCGATCGTATGGACTCGTTCAGACTGTTTCACTCCGCTTGAGGGTTGCCTATTTATCTCCGATACAGCATTCTCGATGTTTCGAATTCTTTCAGTTGGCGACCGGCGTGTTCCAATTGTTTCCAATATTGACCGTTGTTTTCCGCGGCCGAGCGGCTGGATGGTTCTCGAATATCTCCGGGGATGATCTCATCGTTGTCGATGGCAACGCGCGAGGCGACAGGTCCGGCCTAGGTTCGTTACATTGCCCCCTTCTTAAAGACATTTCGTCCCGAAATTTCATCCTTGGAGTGTGACGATATCTGCATGACTCCCCATATCTGCACCGTGAAGTTCGATGGAAGTAACACTCCACGGTCTTCATGATCGGTCGTGGAAGAGGGTTACAGCAAACCAAAATCTTGACGCCGCTGGATCTGAATATCGCCTCCAGCATACTTCTTATGACTCTCCAGTCCAACCCATGAATACCACAGGACAATTTTGGAATTGCTAGATCCACCAGATTCTGGTCCACCATAGTATCTCTTAGTTTGGTGAGACTCTTCCAGACATCTTCATAGGACGGTTTATCTTGGGAATGCCTCTTGGTAACTAGGTAGTAGATGTTTCTCTGGCCTTTCTTCAACTGTAGCACCCCACCAACTTCTGGATTCTGCTCCGCAGTGTTTGGAGTTGACCAAATTTCTGGAGAACACTACGGCGATGCCCCTGGACATTCGAAGATCTTCTGCCAACAGTGCGCTAGTGCGTAGTCAGCAGGCACCTCGAAAAGGTCTCGTGACTCCTCTCTAGTAATCCCATGTAGAACTTTCTGCCCGTTTGAATACAAGGACATAAACTTCTCGAACGTCATATCATCCTCCGGTGGCTTGAGGGTGCGAACTTGGTCATGGTTTCCAGCATAAGGGCCAACCTGTTGAAATGAACGACCCTTGGTTTCCTCGGGGTGGCTTATGGATTCGGTACTCAAGGTCGTTTATCCTTTTCACGATTTTATACGGGCCTTCCACGAGTTCCGCAACTTTGGTGATAGTCCACGACGACGTTTGGGGTTGTACAGCCAAACCAGGTCATCAACCTTAAATCCTCCAGTGTCGGCCTTGATGTCATAGGTCTTCTTCATTTTATCGCTGGCACTCTGGATGTTCAACCGGACTCGTTCGTGGATGTCGTCCATTCTCTGCCGAAGTTTGCTGACGTAGTCCTCTCCCGCAGTGTCTTGTCCTGGCGGTATCCCAAACTTCAGGTCACAAGGCAGTCGCAGTTCTCGGCCCATTATAATACTAGCAGGAGTTTGACCGGTTGACTCGTGTACTGCGGATCGATAGGCCATCAGGAACAAATGAAGATACTGGTCCCAGTCTCTTTGATGGTCAGAGACAACCTTGGACAAGTGGCGGTTGATCGTCCTGTTCATCCGTTCCACCATTCCATCGGACTGCGGATGTAGGGCCGTGGTTCTTGTCTTGCGGATGTTCAGCAGTAGACATATTTCTTGGAAAATGTTGATTCGAAATTTCTGCCTTGATCCGAGTGCAGCTCCATTGGAATACCGAATCGACATATCCATTCTTTCACCAAGACGTCGGCGACGGTGATGGCTTCCTGGTTGGGCAGGCATAGGCTTCCGCCCACTTACTGAAGTAGTCCATTGCCACAAGGATGTATTTATTCCCGTGGTCGGATACGGGAAACGGGCCGGCGATGTCAATGGCGATTCTCTCGAACGGGCTGCCTACGTTGTACTGACGCATCGGGGCCTTGGGGCGTATTCGAGGTCCATTGCTAGCAGCGCATACAGCGCACTTTCTGCACCAGTCCTGGACGTCAGCTTGACAATTGGTCCAGTAAAACCGTTGCCTCACTTTCTGCAGGGTCTTCGTCACTCCCAGATGTCCTCCAGCGACTCCATCATGGATTTCCGCAGCACTTCCTCTCTTCTGTTCCTGGGAACAATTATTTGGCGTCTGTCTTCCCCACCAATATCGGCCTCCAACACACGTTTCAGGATCCCATTGTCCAGAATAAGAGAGTTCCATTGTGCCCAATAGGACTTAACAGCCGGCGAGTAACCTGCGACTTCCTGCCATGATGGTCTTCGATTGCCCTTCTTCCAGCTGACGACTAGCCAAGGTCGGGGTCTTTCTCTTGGTCTTTCTGGATCTTGCTGTCGTTCCAGTTGTCATCCATTGCCGCGGTTATACAAAGTGTTGCTTCTTTCCCTTCTGCTCGTCGGCAATGTAAGCAATCATCTGGACATGGTCTTCCCGACAGGCCATCCGCATTATTATGGCTAGTTCCGGCTCGATGTTCGATCTCGAAATCGAATTCTTGGAGTCTCTCGATCCAACGTGCTACTTGACCCTCAGGATTTTTGAACTGTAAGAGCCATTTGAGAGCTGCATGGTCAGTTCTCAACAGGAATCTTCTTCCATACACGTACTTGTAGGAGTGCTCCACTCCCTTTACAACAGCTAACAGCTCTCGCCTGGTGACACAGTAATTGCGCTCTGGTTTGCTGAGCGTCTTGCTGAAATAACCAATGACCTTCTCCTGCCCCACCTGGATCTGAGATAGGACAGCTCCAAGTCCCACGTTGCTGGCGTCCGTATCCAAAATGAACTTCCCGTTGGGTAAGGGATAGCTCAGAACAGGTGCGTTAATCAAAGCTCCCTTCAGCTTCCTGAACGAGTCTTGGCATTCTTCGGACCACTGGAACTTTGTTTGACCTTCCGTGAGCCTGGTCAGTGGTTTAGCGATGTTGGCGAATCCCAGCACATATCGGCGATAGTATGTGCATAAACCAAGGAAACTTGGGCCAATCCTTAACAGCTTTGATCTTCTGGTCATCCACTGCTACTCCTTCCCCAGAGACAACGTGGCCGAGATATCGTACTTCTTTTTGGAACAGATGGCATTTCTTAGGGTTCAGCTTCAATCCGGAGTTCCTCAGTCGCAGGAATACTTCCTCCAAGTTTTTCACGTGGTCCTCAAACGATCTGCCAACCACAATTATGTCGTCGAGATACACTAGACACGTATTCCATGAGAGTCCCTTCAGTACTGTTTCCATCAATCTTTCGAATGTGGCGGGAGCATTACAGAGCCCGAATGGCATAACGGTGAACTGCCACAATCCTGAGCCGATGGTAAAAGCAGTCTTTTCTCGATCTTCCTGAGCCAGTTCTACTTGCCAGTATCCACTCTTCAGATCAAGGGTCGAGAAAATCGTGGAACCAGCCAACGTGTCTAGGGTGTCATCTATTCTCGGGAGAGGGTAACTGTCCTTCTTCGTGACATTATTAAGTTGGCGATAGTCTACACAAAAGCGTGTCGATCCATCTTTTTTCTTCACCAGTACGACTGGAGAGGACCAGGGACTGTCAGATGGTTCGATAACTCCTTCTTTTCCCATATCGCTGACTATTTTGTCAGCCTCTTCCTTCTTGGCAAGAGGAAGTCTTCTTGCTGATTGCCGGATCGGTCGGGCCCCCCCAGTATCAATCTTGTGCCGGACCACATTAGTTCGACCCCCTTTTCCTTGTCCGGTATCGAAGATGTCTTGGTACTTTTTGACTAAATCTCTTAGTTTGGGCTGTTGAGCTGGTTTTATGTCTTTGGAAGAGATGGCAACTAATTTTTCTAGTTCTGTGGGCAAGTTGTTGGGTTGGCTAATCGTACCTCGTACGCTCCGGATCACTGAGGAAACTGACGAGCAGTGCCCCAATATTGTTCCTTTCTTCAAGGTCACTGGAAAATAATTGACGTTCATGACCCTTACCGGCACAAATTTGTCAGCACGCAACAAGGTCTTCCCTAGTGCAATCCCTCGTCCAATTTTCTCATCATGAAGTTTGGGCTCGAACATCACCACGTTTCCACTGCTCGTACTCCCGTCCAGGCGAGCCTCCAGAATGGTTTCAGCCCTCTCAGGTACGCTTACATCTTCAGCCAACAATACACGGATCAACTCCTCGCTTCTCCCATGAAGCACCAGCTCTTCTCCGTTGACACGTAGGACGCCGTCTTTGAAATCCAATTCAAACCCTCTGGAATTCATGATGTCCATTCCGATGATTGCATCGTCTTCGATGTCCGCTACAAGTGCCTGATGTTTCACTTTAGTGTTGCCCAAAATTATTTCAATCGGTAGCTCGCCATATACAGTAGCTGGCTCCCCTGTTGCTGTGCGTAGCTTCCAAGTTGTCGGTTCAATCCGTTCCGGTGTTCTGGCAAAGGAAGGCCCGAGAATTGTCCTAGTCGCACCTGTATCTAGCAGCATGGTGCAAGGCTCGTTATTGATGAGACCGTCTACGAAGACACCCTTGTTCTGTCGTTGAAGGATAGCGACATATGCGTTGTTAACCGGGGCTTGCCGGACACATGCCGACGATTGCCCCTTCTCGTCGACCTTTCTTAGTTTTCCTGCATCGGAGTCGATGAATGTTGGACATTTGCTACGCACATGTCCAATTTTGCCACAATTCCGGCATCTTATCTGTCTTTTCTCAGGCAACACTTCTTTCATCACTTTTCTTATGGCAGCTTCCAAGTTAGCAGGCTCCTGTGAGTCTTCCTCAATCGTTTGAACTTTACTTTGGCTTTTGCAGCATTGTTTTGCTGCCTCAAATTCCAAAGCGCGTGCCAGTGCGTCTACGAGATGTGTTGGACGAGCTAGTGTCAACGCTTGTCTGGTTTCTTGGTCACGGAGTCCATCCAAAAATGCTTGAACCGCTAGTCGCTCCATTACATTTTCTGGTGTGGATGGATATGCGAGACGAACCAAGCGTGCAATGTCAGTTTCGAATTCTTGTAAGGATTCGCCCGATTTTTGGCAGCGATTTTTCAGCTGGGAGTGGTATACGTGTTCCAAATGGGCGTGGCCATATCGTAATTCTAGATGTTTAATCAGCTGATCATAGTCCTCCTGTTCTTGGGCGGTGAGAGTTTGTAGAATATTTGTCGCTTCTCCACGTAATGCAAGTGTCAGTGCTACAGCTCTTTCCCCTGCATTCCATCCGTTTGCTTTGGCCGCTGCTTCAAACTGCCGGCGGTAATTTGCCCATGGAGTTTTTCCGTCGAACTGAGGCGGCTTCATGGAAAGATTCCCTATTTCTGAAATGACCTTGACATCTTTTATACCCTCTTGAACCTTATCCAAGTTCAAACTCAAGTCCAGCCTTGCATTTTCGTTAACCATCTCTGTGGAGGGCGCACTATTAATTCGTTTTTCCAGCTTACTGATCGTTTCCTTTATTTTGTCCATTTCTGCCTCGACCCCATCTTTGATTTTATCTACCTCCGTGTTCATTTGCTCCCTAATTTTATCTATCTCTGTCTCAACGGTTCCCATTCTTTCTTCTAGAAAATTAGCCACACCACACAATTCTTTTTTTAGGCCTTCTGTGGTTTCCAGGAACTTCTCTTCCAGGCTTCTTGCATTTTCTTCCAGGCTTCTTGAATTTTCTAGAAGCTTCTCTTCCAGATTTCTAGAATTTTCTTGAAGCTTCTCTTCCAGATTTCTAGAATTTTCTTCAAGCTTCTCTTCCAGATTTCTAGCATTTCCTTCCAATTTTAATTTCTAGAAGTTTTTCCTCCAGGCTTCTTGAATTTTCTTCCAAAGTCCTCGAATTTTGTTGCAGCTCTTCTTTCAAGGATTCTATTATCGGACTCAAATCACCTCCGGGAACTTCGAATAAAAATGTTTCGGGGTCCTCACCTTCTCGTATAAGTCCTTCTGCAAGTCTTTCCTGGAGTACTTGCTTTTTACCCGTTGTTTCCAGTTCCCTTTCCTCCAATTCCTGTTTCAATTCCGCTACCTTCAAATCCGCAAGGCGCACTTTTCTTGAACACATTTTGTCTTTGACGAGGTATCAGTCTGTTTCACACGAAAAGTTTATCAGTTTGTTAAAAATTCACTTCGCGAATTCTTTTCCACGGGCCACCAGTCTATTGTCTGTTTCACGCGAAGAGTGTATCAGTTTATATTCCCACGCACAATTGTCCACTTCGCGAAAACCGGGCCACTGTCTATTTTGGGCGTACAGAAAGGTCTATCAATTTATTTTTCTGACTATCCACTCCACGATCACTTGTTTATTTTCAAAATCTCACTTCCGACACCAATTGTAACGTAAATAAACTTAACTTGGTTTAACTAATTTATTTAACACTTAATCTACAACTTAATTTATATTACTACGCTACTGAATAGCTCGATCGTATGGACTCGTTCAGACTGTTTTACTCCGCTTGAGGGTTGCCTATTTATCTCCGATACAGCATTCTCGATGTTTCGAATTCTTTCAGTTGGCGACCGGCGTGTTCCAATTGTTTCCAATATTGACCGTTGTTTTCCGCGGCCGAGCGGCTGGATGGTTCTCGAATATCTCCGGGTATGATCTCATCGTTGTCGATGGCAACGCGCGAGGCGACAGGTCCGGCCTAGGTTCGTTACACTATTTTTAAACAGAGTGCAAAAAAATCTGCACCGTGTGCAAAAAAGTACAGACCTACATTGTTTAAATACAGGTAATACACAATACCCATAATTCTTATTTCAATCGATTTTTATTAAACATATTACAATCATATTCCATCCATACTAATTTTTTACAAGATTTATATTAAGAGTACAATTGCTGTTATTCTGTATGTTAATTCCAAACGATGATTTTGGTAATACTAAATCAATTGGCTTTCTAGCTGCTTCAAAATTATGCGAAATGGCTGTTTGTATGACAGTCATGGTTCATTAGTAAACCAAATTCGACAGCAAGGCAATGACCCAAAGGCAGAAGTTTGGAAAAATCAATATAACTGCAAGTGAAGAAACATATAAAAACAAACATTTACGAGAGTGGCTTCATAATTTTAAAAAACGACGGAGTTATTGGAGCTTCGCCGGATGGTGTTACAGAAGAGCTGTTGTAGAAGTGAAATGCACATGGAAAAGTTTTAAATGTTACATAAATGAAAAAAATTTAATATCTAAGAAATATTTGGCTCAAATTAATCTTCAAATGCTTTCCAGAAATGTTACAAAGGGTTTTTTTGTATTGCACATCCTGATTTTGAAGAAACAAATCAAGTTAAAATCATAGAAGTTAGATATGATGAAGAATTTACACAAAATGTTGTTGAATGTGCACTTTCGTTTTGGAAAGTGTTTCCATTGTTGTATGTAAGTTGTAAATAATAAATTTTTTGAGTTTTGTTTTTATTTTTATTTTATAGAATTTCATAATAATAAGTGATATAAGTGTTTGTTAATGATAATTCGGGATTTGAAATATAATTACATACTACTGTTTGATTATTGGCCCGTGTAAATTAATTATTGCGAATGCTATATTAATAACATTGTTAAGTTTTTGAACTAACACTAAATTTACGGTAGCATGAGGAATTTTGAAATCCCTGATGCGTTTTATGATACGTTCAATATGAATTCGGACACTGGCTATTTTCTTAGTAAGCAAGACATGATTATGTGACATTTTTTCTTTATTGTCAATAGTAGTTGGTGTATGTGTGGTGTGGTCGTGGTGTATGTGAAAAAGTTTAAATTTTTTTAAATCCTCTATCAGCATCATAACACTTTTTAGGAGTTCATTCAAAAATCCACAATCTTCAAATATGGCAAGGTTGCTAGTACGCCCGCCATATCCTGTTGATATAAAATTCATAAGCCCATCTGGAGTTGACGAAATCAAATACTTTATGGTATTACATTTTTGATAGTCAGACCATGTTGAAGCTTGGTGTTTAGCCGAACTTGATTTCAATTTCGAGACAATCTATAACTGATTGTACATTTAAAAACGTTATTCTGAATTGTATTGGAAAATACCCTTCGTAAAATGAGAACATGTTAAAAAACAACACTTATCTATCCTCACTCTTCATCAAACACTCAAACACAAAGACTCAAATACATATTATCGATGAAAGAAAATTGTATTTCGTGCATAAAATTATTTATTAAAATCGTAGCAAAGCGCTTTCGACACTTAGGTCATCATCAGTGCGTACTTGAAAGTAAGTAATATTGATAGAAAACTGAAAAGTTTTTTTGAGAAAGAAAGTTGACATATTTTAAATTTGAGGTTACTTACTCGTCAGGTGTACAAGATGCCAAAAAGACCATAAAATATCTCATGATCAATGAATGTTGTATAAGTTTACGTGACAAACATGTTAAAAAACATAACCTAGGCCAGGATGAAAATTGAGATAACATTTTCATTATCTTTTTAAAAGCCATTGTTTTGGTATAATAGCTGGACCCAAGTGACAAGATTGACAAGTGAACGATGAAGTAGATTGATATGGAACACAGAACCATGGAGATATCAGAATCAGGAAAGGAATATTCCTGTCATACGAAAACACACTAGAAGATGATCAATCTAATGAGGACTGTCATCTGTCAAATATAAATTCCAGTATTCCAAGGAAGACCAGACAAGACTCTTCAATTCTCACATTTAAGTCATCGTAATTGAATATAAGTTTGAGGGAGAAGTCTAATTAGACCTGCCTGAGCAAAACCAACAATTGAATAATTCTGGTAGTGTCCATGGACAATGAATTTAAATTATCCTTAATAAAAATAAAAATCCTTGTCCACCATGGCTCAGTTGAACCGCAACTAGGGGATAAAAAGTGTGATACAAGTCTAATGGGAACTAGACCCAACTTCACAACTCCCACAGCTGGAGTAAAACAGAGTCTAAAAGGTGATAATCCAGAACACGACTTGTGTTCTCAGTATGGAGAAAACTGAAAAAGAGGCTGGCAAATTGCAAAGAGATACAAGTAAAATCATCATAGAGAATGGAAATTGAAAATTATTAGCGTGATTAACAAGAAAATTCAAAGGTGAATTAGAGTAAAAAGCCTGAGAAAATATTATTTAATTTAGACGTCTATGAAGTGGAATATAGGATCTATTTAAATTGACTTGCGTGTTGAGACAAAGGTTATTGTTAAGTATTTCTTTACTAATGTGTAAATCTTCAAGAAAATCTAATCTATTATAATTTTTGGAACTGACCTCATGTAAGATTTGTGAATTTCTATTTGGACTAAAATTATGATTGTTGAATCTTAAGTGATGACCGGAGGCAGAAACTTTATTACTGTTTAAATGTTCCATAATACGAACTTTCAAAGGTCTACAAGTTCTACCAATGTAGGCTGCATCGCAGTCTTCACAATTTAACTTATATATACCACTTTTGGAAAGTTTGTCAATTTTGTCTTTTGTATTGACCAAAAATCTACTCAAGCTATTGTTAGTTTTGAAAGAAATTGTAATATTGTTAAAGTTACTTTTAATGCAACTAGCTACTTTGTTAGAAATGTTGTCGTTTAAAAAAGGAATTGAAACAAATTCGTCGATTGAATTTAATTTTGGATAAGATAAGTTATGTTCATTTTTATTTTTTATTTTTTGAAATACATATTATACAAGCGATAAACCTTGTGCAGCAGTCAACGCCATCCAAGCACTCAAAATTACGTTAGTTAAAACAGACGAACGGATAGGAATGCTGGACGATCTCCCCGATGTGCGATGTGTATATGTTTCGCGTATCTATTGTCTCTCTCATCCTTTCAACTCTCATCGGTCTCATATAACCATATATTATGTATCTTTACAATAATGCTTATAAAATTATTAACTATTGTATTATATAATTATGTCGATATACCACATATATATTCAATTTTTCATTATTATCAGACCAATAGGGTAACAAAGTATTCGTTCCACCACTGGCTCCGGTGCATTTCTATTAATTTAACAAAAAGTCATAGTTGGGTGAAGACGCCGGTTCGTGGCGACGACGCTCCCCACGGCCGGCGCCCCTCATGTGGACGCCACTCGCTGCTGCTGGCTGGCGTCATCCTTATTTTTCTTACTTTTCAAACTATTGGCCATCATTTATACAGCAGTTGGTCTTTTTATACCCGAAAAATATCCCAAGCAAAAAATTGCACAGATTTGAGAATTTGGAAGGCTGAAATCAAATGGTGATCGAACAAGATAGTTTCTTTGGTGACTAATTGTAATTAGAAGCACATTCATTTCACATTTCGTCACGTATTACGCCAGAGCACAATTTGATCAGAAATTATTGTATTGTTATGTCCATGTATGAATTTATTGATGTCACTCTTGAGTTTTTTTAAGCGTTTTCAATCTCACCTTTCTAACTTCATGTTTACAGGGTGGATCCAAAAATAAAAATTATAAAAAAAAATGTCGATAAGTACTTTTTGGGTCAACTTTTTTCAGCAGGAAAATATGAGGTGTATTTGATTCGGAATAGCATGTAGATGATTATTGAAAAAAATAAAGTTCCGCCCGCAAAAATTGCAAAAATTGAAAAAATTGAAAAAATTGCAAAAATTATAAACAATTTACTGAAAGAAAGGGGGTTTGGTTTTTTGCAAATATCTCAAAAACTAATTGAGATTTTTGAGAAAAGATTCAAAAAGAGGAGGAAATTTCCTAAACGAAAGTCCCAACTCCCGGAACTGTAGGACCAATATTTATAATTTTCACAGAGGGGTGAAAATACGGCCGAAAATGGGTACTCTGGCTTGCGCAAGCCACGCCCACTTCGGACACTTTAACAATAAAAATTATATTAAATATGAAAATTGAGAAAAGAAAAAATTCAGGCACTTACTGGATAGATGAACGAACAATAATCCGCCGGCGAAATTTTTTTAACGCGATTTCTTAATTAGTTATGCAATAGTTAATTAACAATTTTTTGCAGTTTGAAAATGATCATTGCAAGTGTGATAATTGTTAAACTATAAATCTGAGATTTTTCCTTCCTTGGAGCTATTCTTGAAAGGCTTCAGAATAGATCCCCGTTGAATTTTTTATTTTTTATTTTTCAGTTTTTTATTAACAATTTTTTTATATATTTTTAATGTTGATGAAAAAAGCACTTGTTGACTAGTATGAGTAGCAGATTCAAAATCTTGACTCGCAAGATTACCTATTTTGTATCCGCGGCAAGCTTTTGAATCTGTTACTCACAGAATAACCTAGATCAAACAATGAAAGACATTATTTTTCCTTTTTAGTGCATTTGTTTAAAAACTTGTCTAATATTTTTTTTATAATTTTTATTTTTAACTTTTTAGTTCTGTTTTTATCAACAACTAATAAAAGCTTGTTTTTTTTCTCGTTTGTTAATTTTTTTGTATTTTTGATGTTAAATAACTAGTTGAGTAATTTCTATCTGATTTATTTTGAATCACAATCTCCGACCGCAAAAACCCTTAGATACCAATTTTGAATAGAATCGAACCATAATCAGAAAAATTGTCCGCCATATTGGAGCCGCCATCTTGTTTTTTCTCTAACAAAAATGTCATAATGCATCCTCACCGGAATTATGTAACACCTGCCAAATTTCAAATCAATCGGACAATTAGAAGGGGATCAAATTTAACTTGCAAGAATTGATTACTGACAGACAGACACCGGGACAGGTGAACCTAAATAAAAGCTTGTAATGTAATATAATATATGAGACATGTCTAGCAAAAGAAGCCTAATCACAAATATTGTTGCTTTTCAACCATAAAAGATTTAGTGAAATAGTATATTTCATTTCATGTGTTCAATGTGAATATGTATGTAAATTTATGTGATATGTGTGTGGGTATATTTATTGTATTTATTGCATTGATGTATATTTATTGTTTGTTATATCTATGAAAAATTAGTCTCTGCCACCACTTATATTCTGTTTGCATTTGTATATTTGATCGATTTCTTCTTGTTTTTTTCTTCAAATTGTTTGTAAAAAATTGGTAAAGTTGAAAAACAGCTCTCAGCTGACACTTTCATATTACATATGAATAAAGGCGATTTATTATTATTATTATTATTAGGAGTCGAGAATATAGGAATTTCAGTTGATATTTTGTTTTTTTTCCTAACAAAAACTACGACGATTCGTATAAATCAACATACATATTTCTTGCCAAAAGAGGGTTTCTATATGATTTAGCATAAGTAAATAACATCATTCCTTTCGTCATTTGAATACATTTTTAATAAGTGTAACCGATTGCATAAACTTCTGACAGCTTTCAACAGATATCAACAACTCATTTATTTTTCTTGACATAGAAACGAAGCAAATCCTACGTGTTTTCAAAAGGTAAAAGAACTGAGATGCTATACAGGGTGTTTCTTGAGTTCGTGTAGAGAATTTAGGAGCATGTTGCTGACGTCAAAATAAGAAGAAAAGTTCCCATAAACATATGTCCGCAAATTATTCGTTTCTGAGATGCAGGGTGTCAAAGTTGAATTCTTATTTTAATTTTTTGTGAATACATTTCAAAATAATTGTGACATTCGAGTAAAGTTTGGTATCAGGGAGTATTTTTCAATGACAAAATCAAATTTGATGTTAGTTTGTCCCTTTCGTGGGGGTGGCGCCACCTACATGTCTTTTCAATCATTTGAAATGTCATAACTTTTTTTTACGTACCTGTATCACGTTTTCTAGTGGAAAAATCGAGTTTTCCAATATTTGTGTAAAAAATATATTCTTGGTAGAGGTCGCTGCAAGCAACTGTTTTCGAGGTATTGGTATTTGAAATAATCGATGCAAGTGATTTTGAATGACAAGATTTCTAAATTCAAAATTAATTTAGTTAAAAAAATATACTTTTTTTTATTTCATTTTGAAATAGGAATCGGGTGTTATTACAATTTAATACTAATAATAATAACAGTAATTAATTTAATTTAATACTCAACCAATTAGTTGAGGGTAATAATTAAAGTAATTGTTCAAAATGGCCACCTTGCACCATTAGGATACGTCGGCTCGTCGTCTCATGGACCCACGCACAGTTGTGTGCATAAAAAAGTCGTACAAGGTTTGTATGGTGTGAACCTGCCTATGATGTTTCAGATTTCATAAAAAAGTAGTACACGTACACATTTGACAAAAATAGTTTCAGTTTTGACACTACTTGTCAAAGACTTGTCAAAGTCGATAAGAAGTTTAATTGAGATCGACAAGCCTGACTCACAATAGCCCATAACTGCTGTACGACTTTTTTATGCACACAACTGTACACGTTCCATTATACCTGGTGTATTTCGGATAGCGTCACATCCAGCAATGATTCGTAGACGAAGTTGTTCTTTGGTTTCTATTGGCCTTCAGGTGACCCCACGAAAAAATCGATTGGATTTAAATCCGGGGACCTCGGAGGTCAGAATTGATTTGGAACTTCAGCGCCTCGACCAATCCACCTGTTTCTGAATCGGTGATTTAAAAATTCACGAACTATCAGAGTGAAATGCGCTGGCGCTCCATCGTGCATAAACCATATTCTTTGTCTCAGTAAAAGTGGAATGTCTTCAAGTAATTCAGGCAAAATATTTTCGAGAAAATCATGATAAGAATTTCCATTAAGAGCCACTGGAAAAAAGTGGGGACCAATCAATATCAATCCACACATTCAATGAAAACTGGTGTTGAAACCTGGACGGAAACCCTCACTTTCCGTCACACCACACACGATTATTATGAAAGTTCATTATGGCGTTCTTTGAAAAATTGATATTATCTCTGCAGTAAATTGAGGGTTTTGTGCAATTTTTGCGGTATCCATTGGCAAAATGTTACACGGGGAAGGAAATCTGGGGGCAACAATACTTGGACACGCTGTATGTGATAAGGATACAACTGATTTTGTTTGAGAATTAACCAAACTAATTTGTGATGTACGTTCAGCTTTTGCTCAATTTTTCCCGTGCTTGTCTGCGGATCTTCTTCGATTGCCTGAAGAACAGCTTCTTCAACTTCTGGTGTCCCAGTCAGCGGTCTGCCTGCCACTGGAGCTTTTTTAAAGGATCCAGACTCCATAAACCGCTGGAAAAAGGTTTCTGAATGTCTGGTGATTCGGCGCTCGATGATTACGGAATTTTTCATTATAAATACGTCTAGCCTCGTAGCAATTGCCATCGGCAAAACCGTATACGTAAATCATATTAGCCATTTCGCTATTCGTGTATGCTGCCATCTGGAAAAGATTGAAATGACATGACAAGTACTCACCTGAATGTTATTTATTTGAATCGGAAAAGAGTCTAAAAAAACACTGTAACAAAAACAAGAATCATTTTTTGACTACATTCAAGTGTTGAATGTAGAAGCCTATTGAATGAAATAAGACGAATGCATTGGCGTGTCTTTTCCAATATTTACTACTTAGAGGCGACTTACGAGCCCCACGGAAATAATTCAAATGCATCGATTATTTCAAATCCCAATAATTCGAAAACAGTTGTTCGCAGCGACCTCCACCAAGAATATATTTTTCACACAAAAATGTTAGAAAATTCGATTTTTCCACTAGAAAACGTGATACAGGTACGTACAAAAAAGTTAGGACAATTCAAATGACTGAAAAGACATGTAGGTGGCGCCACCCCCACGAAAGAGACAAATTTACATCAAATTTGATTTTGTCATTGGAAAATACTCTCAGATGAAAAATAAAAATAAGAATTCAACTTTGACACCCTGCATCTCAGAAACGAATAACTTGCGGACATATGTTTATAGAAACTTTTCTTCTTATTTTGACGTCGCTCCTAAGTGCGAATTTACACGATCCAATAAATTGGTCAATTTTGTGAGCTTGAATTTTATTGATAGGTGTAAACAGAAAATTGTCGTCAATTTGAACTTGACCAATAAATTGATGAGTTTAGAATCGGTTCTAATTTTTCATCAATTTTTAGTGACAATTTGCAGTAACTTTCGGCCATGAATTGGATGCCTGCTAGAACAGAGATTTTCAGGTTATATATTATTATTTACGCGATTTCACATTCCCTACCCTAACCGCGACAAAAATGATAGTGCAAAAAATACATAATTTACTTTGCATTACATTCGCAGCAATGTGAATTGCTGAATATAAAAGACAGAGATGTAGAAGAAGGTGGATTAGATCTTGGATTGAGAAAAGAGGGAAAGGAAACTTGACTTTAGTTCACGAAAAATTCCTGAGTGCAGATCCTAATCAATTCAAACAATATTTAAGAATGGATCAGAGTCAATTCAATAAGCTATCGAATAATATTCGGAAGTTTTTCTATCGTTGAACCATTTTTTGTCAGTATGTTGGCATTCCTGAGTAAAAACTGTTGCCAAAATTGACCAATAAATTGTCAGGTGTAAATATAACCCATATTGGTCAATTTTAATTGGTCAATTTATTGATCAATTTTATTGGATCGTGTAAATTCGCACTAAATTTTCTACACGTACTTGAGAAACACCCTGTATAATTCTACTGAATCAAACAGAACTCGTCTTTTGGAAAAAACTGATATCTTCTTCACTTAGGATTTGAGAATTATGAAAACAATTTCTAAGTGCGAATTTACACTATCCAATAAAATTAATCAATAAATTGAATAATACAATTGACCAATATGGGTTATAATTACACCTGACAATTTATTGGTCAATTTTGGCAAGAGTTTCTACTCAGGAATACCAACATGCTGACAAGAAATGGTTCAACTACAGGAAAAGTTCTGAATATTATTCAATTTAATAGCTTACTGAATTGACTCTGATCCATTCTTAAATATCGATTGAATTGATTAGGATCTGCACTCAGGAATTTTTCGTGAACTAATGTCAAGTTTTCTGTTCCTCTTTTCTCGATCCAAGCTCTAATCCACCATCTTCTATATCTCTGTCTTCTATATTCATCAATGCATATTGCTGTAAATGTAATGCAACGTAAATTATGTTTTTTTCGCACAATCATTTTTCTCGCGGTTAGGGTAGGGCAAGGATATTAAAAGCTATAATGATTAATATCCTTGAGGGTATGTGAAATCGCGTAAATAATAACATAACCTGAAAATCTCTGTCCTAGCAGGCATCCAATTCATGGCCGGAAGTTACTGCAAATTGTCACTAAAAATTGATGAAAAATTAGAACCGATTCTAAACTCGTCAATTTATTGGTCAAGTTCAAATTGAGGACAATTTTCTGTTTACACCTATCAATAAAATTCAAGGTCGCAAAATTGACCAATTTATTGGATCGTGTAAAATCGCACTAATAAAAATTTATTTAGGAGAAATCAGATTTGAAATCTTCAGTTTTCATTATGTTGTATTATCTTTTTTGTCGAAATTGTTAGGTAATGTCCAAGTATGCATATTGTTATATTCGTTATGACGAAAGCAAAAATAATTCAGAAAACAGCTACGACAAAATAACAATTGTCACTTCAAATTGGCAATTGTGAGTTCAAAGTGACAAAGTGATAATTGTAAGTTCAAAGCGGCAATTCCAAATGTTTTTGAAAGTGACAATTGTCACTTCGAAGTGAGAATTGTCACTTCAAAGAGACAATTGTCATTTCAAAGTGACAATTGCCACTTCAAAGTGACAATGGTCACTTCAAAGTGACAATGTCAGTTCAAAGTGGCAAATCCAACTGTTTTCGAAAAATATTTTATTGTTGACCTCTCTACGCCTCCGTATTTATGGTTTAGAATATGGCAATGTTAAGACATGATAACAGAAACGGGCTGTATAATGTATTATCCAATATCAACATACATACAGAGAGTCTATCTAGCAGCACTGAACCCTTAACCAAAGCATAGAGCAAACAATGTGTTCTGTGGCCAAAATCCTGCATTAAAACGAGTTCCGTTCAGTAACCAAAAAATCCACAAAGTTGAGATATGGCACCCGCTGCTTTGCGGAAGAACATATGCTCTGTGTGCAACCACTGTCAATTTTTTCGGATAATCTACATCGCCTCTAATAAACTTCGAAATTGCCATTATTCAAGTCGGTGCAAGAAGTCATCTCGCGTCTGAACTTCAAGTCGGAGACGTATTTAATTACGGCAAAAATGAAACAACGGATGTCGTACACAATTTATCGAGTTTTATTAGCTCATGTCTTGTAACGACGATCTGAAGAAACCGCGGATTTCCAGACAGTGGAGCCAACAGAGTCATCAGCCTTATTTGGCAGGAAACAATATCGCATCCATCATGCACATACTACTATTTATTTGTTATTTATGTACAGTGTAGTTCCAGCAGCGGACAAACATATTGCGCCAAATGTGGCCACAAAGGAGGGTATGAGAGGCACTATTTGAATGGAAGTTGTGAATTTTATTGGGCATATTAACATAAGTATCCGACTGGGTCATATATACCAGAAATCTCAACAATGATTGTTTGGGTCGTTTTCCTGTGTCAAATATATTTTCTGTATAAAATAATTATTTATTATACTCTGTCCTTTTTTCACTGGCAGCTAAACACCTTCATTATAAACGCAAATATGCGAAAAGTTGTTTACCGTCAGCCCAAATAAATTTCATGGTAACAAACACGTTTTGATAGGACTTCATGTGTTTTCGAGTTTACTTTTCTAGTCCATCTCTAATAACAATAGAACGATCATCGATGGTAAAAGTACTGATCAGTGACGTGCGTTCGGTAAACCATGTTTTAATATTTATTTATAAAACTTTCCAAGAAACAATACATGTTTATAACAATATTAAATTTAGAGAAATAATTGATAATCCTTCGATTATTGGATGTACCAAAGTTACACTTGTCAAACTATTATAACTGCGTCCTGTCCGCGAGCTCATCAGCTCACCAAAAATGTTTTAGTTGCAAATAGTGATGGTGATAAATGTATGTAGTTACTTACCTAAATGCCCATTTCACAGTCATCATCGGTATCCGAATCAGATGAATCTTCGGGTCCTATTGAAATTACTAGAGATTCCACAGTTTGGTAAATTAAATTATCAAGATCCCACATCTTCTGTTCTTCTGTTAATACATGATTCACAGCATTTTTCTCATTTTCGCTTGACACTTTGTGGAGAACGATGCTAGAAGAAGCTGACGTACATCATCTAATTTAAAAGTAGTGTTGTTCCTAGCAACGTCTCCTTTCACTTGAGCCCATATGAGCTCGATAGGATTGAGCTCACAATGGTATGGAGGTGATCGTAATACAACCTTCTTTTTATCTTTAGCCATTTCGTCAACTACGTACTCTTTGTGTTGCCTCGCATTGGATAATAATTCTTTTTTTACCATGCTATTATCATGTGGGAGATCTTTTTGCGGTAACCAACCATTTTTTTTTTCATTTTGATGTTGGCAACGCTTCCTCAAGCCTGGAATGGCAAATGACAATAACGGCATTCGCAGGCAACAGCTCTATCATTTGTGAAAAGTAGTCCACAAACACATCCGCATTCATCTCCTCTTGGTAATCTTTTGTTGATTTCGAGGCGAATTGCAGCAAACCACCATCGACAAAACCATGCCCACTTCCAATATGGGTGATAATCAACCTACGCCCTTTTACGATCGGTGCAGGTAACCCACTAGAATATCCTTCCATGATTGCTTGGCGGGAAGTTTTTATGTCCTTATTTCGTCCAAATATTAAATTATCCCTCCTTCAGATCAATACTTTCTGATCGTCCTTAAATAATTTCTTCTCCAACGCACAATTTCGAATTAATCTATAAGGAGGGACTTTCTATTCTGCTTTTCGCGTAAAAGTTTCCATAATTTGGTTCTGCCTACTTGTAGTAAATCGTCGTCTTCCTGAATTGACTGTAGAACTTTGTCTATTGTTGGTATCGCTTTATTTGTATAAAAAGAGTAAACTTCTCTTCGGGTGGCGGTCCTATCAAAGTCATCGATTGATAGTGACTTCCTTCCTAAATTTTGTTTTGGGGCACTAATGTCTCCACTTTTCCTCTCGTTTAAAAACATGTAAATTGTTCTTTCACTCACCCCCGTCGTATTAGAACATGTAGAACATGTAGAACTCGTGGGTTGTTGATAAACAAGTGCATCATACACATTAAGCATTATAGTTTTTTCTCTTACAGAGTATGCAACAAATGTATTGGGTTTAACTGGTGTAAAGTTTGCATCCGATGCCGTTTTCATAAACACTACTCAAAGATCACAAACGTATTAAGAATAAGCAGTAGCTCGTCTCTCCCCTCCACAGCAACAGTACTCTATTGTATTTTATAGAAACTAGCCGACGGGGGAAACCCAGAATTCCTTTATTTATTTGCTTTCAATACCAACTAATGATTCTATAATGGAGCAGGTACATCCACTTTGCATTCATTATCCTTCATAATAACAATTTCGAATTGTATTGGTTTTACCTAAAAAGTAAGCAAATTTTAATTATGGGGTTTAACTAAGAACCCTCATTTTGTAATAATGTACAATTGTTGGAAACGAATGTACAGTTAAAATGTATCCCGGGAATTTCCATCTAAATATTTTATTTCGACCTGACTATTTACTATAGTAATTGTGCTCAAATATTTACCTCAATTCCTTCATAATAATAATATACATTTATTGACAGAAAATAATATCTAGGTACATTTGGGGAATGAAAAAAAAATGAAACCTGTCAATAGGTTACAAGATTGGCATAAACCATTCTTACTCTTGCACCTCAAAAATAATAATAAATAAAAAAAAAATACGAAGAAAGAGCAAAAATATATAGACGTGAATTAATTATAATTGTAATAATTATGATGAAGGGTGTTTATTCCATTGTTTTATCGATGAAGATTTCATCAACTACACCATGAGACATTATTAAAACAATTTTGGAATAAAATCAAAATCATGAGATCCACTCCCATACATATAAAAATATACAAACACTATATGGATGTTGTTACAATATTAAATCAATAATGGTATAATAATAATGCGAATAATATAGAACGACAATGATAGAAAGAAAAAGAAAAACATTGAAGAATACAGAACAAAAATACAATATAAAAGAGGATGAATGAAACTTACAAAAATAATAGGTGATAATTATTATAGTGGAGAACACATATATATTTAATTATGATGATTATTTGATAATAGTTTTTGATAATAGATTTTGCTTGTAACAATTTTTGAAACACACAATAGATTTAGATTGGAGGATCGGCGGGAGGTCATTATATAACTTTGCGATGGTATAAGTAAAAGATCGCTCACAAGTTGTGAGGGGAATAGGTATTAGTATTCTTATATATACATTTTGTAGGTATTTAACCATATTCTCATACCTTGCTCTTAAGTGAATCCCTGTTTACAGTATAAGTTCGTACTAAAAATCATTGAATTTCCGTCTTACATTTTGGTAAGAAATGTAACGCCTAGGGTTTATGTTTATTTTATACCTCAGACCACGAAGTCGTGATGCCAGTGAACCAAGGACATAGTATAAACAGTGTGTCCCAGATAAAACTTATCACGCCCTTATAGTTATCCGAAATCTTAGAAAACACTGAATATCGCTCAGACCCGTCAATTTTCATTTCGAGGGATAATTCTTCCACCAAATACGTCATCATTGTGCTATCAACTCCCTGGCCCCCAAGTAGAGGGGGCACTTCAGATCTTCAATAGGACTGCCATACTTGTGATACATCATTTTGAAGGAAATTCAATCGCACAGATCGGTGTAATGCAAATGAGAATCGATCATGTGGTCTGAAAGTTTCAATGAAAAATAAGTGTAAATAAAGATAAGTTTTTTTTTGTTACCTGAAATGTTATGATATTGAAGGTTCGAAATGTAAACCATTCCGTTCTATACAAACGTATAAGCGATATCAGGAAGACTTGTATCCACTGATGTTGAAAACCACTACACAGAGAGCATATACTTACTTGGCACCAAAACTTTACAATGAAATTCCTGACACAATCAAAGTTATGCATCCAATAAACCGCTTCAAGAAATCCCTAAGGAAATTCATCTCAAGGGGCAGATGTAAACTCGGCCGCTTAAGGATTTTTAATCTTCTCAATTAAAAGACGCCCCAAAATACGGTAATCTCGGCCGATCGTAAAACTGATGATACCAAACTTTAGTTCTAAGAACTCTACGGGTCTACCATATAACCTATGTTTGTAAACTAACCTATTACTGAGAATCAGAATCAGTTTTTCAACATTATAATGTCACACTTTGGCAAAAGAATAAAAACACGTTTTGCAGGTTATATTACTTATATTCCAAAAAGGCATATATTAACGGTACACAAAATATATGCAAATCATAGATCATACAGTTATTGATAAATTGAAAATATACAATTCCACTTAACAATAACACATATTAAAATAAAAATAAGTGACATACAAACGAAAATACATATATTATCTCAAATGTACGATCTACGACGTAGATTTTGCTACATTTGCACAGATTCTCCAAATTTGTAACGCAACTGAATGTGTACAGACAAGAACTTTTCACCTCGTTTTGTGCGATAATTTGTATTTGTCTTCAGTGCATTATGAACTTCACTTTCAGATTTAGGAAGCACAGGACGTAACTTTCTTCTAGCGTTGTATATAGTGTGTTTAATGTAGATTAGATCCTTTGTCTGAAGAGCTGTTGTATCTTCATTAACTTTAACTGAATGTAAAATGTTACTTGGCCGACTGCTGATATCGTCAACGGCTTTTCTTTCCGCTGAGGTTGTAATGATATTTCGTTGAATATCTTTAATGTTGTAGGCACCATGATTGTGAGTAAAATTTGATATCGAGATGATATAATCACTGACCACGGTGTAAACACTAGCAGAACACTTTGGCTGTTTGCACCTCCACTTCTTCTCGCCCGTTTTCAACTCTTCTTCAAAATTGTATTTGTAGTTGTTTATTAATAAAATAACATCACCACGTTGACTTTTCATGACTGATACTTGTATATCCATAATCGGTTACACGCAAACGACTGAGATTCACTGGACAAATCAAAAATGCTACTGTTTATCAATCACCCTCGACACTTCTATTTGTATCCAGGGTGCAAAACTTGTTAATTATAAGGGGGGTGAGTGCGTATTTGCAAATTATAAATATATTCCCTGAAGCCTACGTAGATTACCTGGCAAGTAATCTTCCTTAAATAAAGTGTCATGATAATTGAGGCGGCCGAGTTTACATACCTGAAACTAGACAAAAAATTGGCCGGCCGAGATTACATACTCATTAGTGTGCATTACCTGATAATCGGCCCAGTTTACAATCGCCCATCTCAAGTAACCCAATAATTTGATGATTCAAAATTCCATAAGTTAGGAAAATAGTTTTTCTCTACACAAAAATTCAATATATGTGTTAGATAGATATCGATTATTGGACTACAATATTTCAACATATTAATAGTATCTTTCACTATATGCTAGACGGGCTTGCCACTCCTACTGAGAAGGAATCTTTCATTTAGAAACCTATCGAGGTGGGAGATTTTCGGAGTGTTTCTTTCTGTCACTAGGTACCGCCAGTTAAAGTTTATCTTTACCGGCGTATCTATAGGTGTTACAAGATCGATTATGGTTTGTTTACGTTGTGTCTCACTTCAGCCAGAGTTCTTTGGACCTTTGGCTGGTTGACTACTCCGTACTGATGAGGGCCAAGAAGCCTGAAACCGGTATGCGGATTGTTAGGTGAACACGACATAAATTGAACATAATCGAGCTCATCAGAAAGAAACATTTGCATTCAATGTCCATTGATATTATATGGAAGTGTGCATGGATTTTCAGGTGAATATCATTCAACGTTCTGCGTGGTATTTGCCAGGAAAGTAGTTGTTTTTCACCTGAGATCTACCATTTTCTGGTTCAATTTTATATTGAATCCTTTATGTGAAGAAAACCGTTTAATTCGATTTTTCTATATTAATAGTTATTCCATCGGAACCAATAGCATTAGATTTTGTACTTCTGTCTCTGATTTCCACGAAAGAAATAAAGTGTATTTTAAAAGGAGAATTATAATTTCTCAGTCTAGGAAATTTTTCAGTATTGTAGAATTTTAGGCGGTCATTATCAACTTCTTTGTCAATGAAAACAGAACTGAAATAATTGTTGATTTGTTCAGGTCTCTGTAAATTGATTGGCAGATCCGTATTGTTTTTTTTTCTTAATTTTATTTAGACACTCCATAATTGTTTTGAGTCACGTGAGTGGAAAATCTATCGTAGTAAGCCTTCTTTTCTCTTCTAATTGATGATAGAGTGGAGTTTCGCAACTCCTTGTACCTACAGTATCGGAAAGTATTTATCTTGGTTATGGTGGTTTCATGAGAGCGTAAAGAATAGCTTGCTATATATATCGACGTCACGACACAGAGATAGGATAGTCAGAGGCTGTCAGAGCGGTCAGCTCAGGACGTCAGAATCATACCAGCAGCAGTCGGGAGAATGTGTGCGCTGCAATGAAGAAGAATTATTGACGATAATTTGAACAAATAAAACTGAATCATTGATTCAATTCAATCGGTCGGAAGACAGGTAGATCAGAATATCTTTGGTGCCGTGGTGGCCGCGAAAACAAAAGAAAATTATTAAACATAAACAAAAGTAAACGATATTTCTGTAAGACAATAAATACAAAAAACTTATTTCTAACAAAAAAACAATTATTTCTTGAATGGAGAGAAAAAAAATATTTACAAGAAAAGACAAACCAAATTAAATATTTTGTGTACGGAATTATTTTATTAAATGTTCGAACAAACCACCATTTTGGGCCAAACAATAGCCGAATCTATTATTAAGTACCACTTAACGATCTGTACTTTCTCTGCGGTTGTGTAAATAGGCGGCATGTTTCAAAAGGTAATAATTGTCACGGTCTTTTGATTTCGCAACCACGGCTCGGCAAGAATGAATCGAGTCGCTGTGTCGCATTGCCACGTGGTCAGTTAATGTGTCGGGTGGGGTAACAGGAGGGGCGCACAGCAGTGCGTCTCTCTTGTTTATGTGGAATTATCATATCATTGCGTTCCTTGTTGCTCGTGTAGAATTATGTCTATACCCCAGATAAATTGTTTCCGATACTGTATACCAATCAACAGGTGCTTTCGTTCGTTTGAATTCAGCAAAAGCTGCATCTCTCTCTTTAATCATCATTTTTAAGGGAAAGGTTAACCAATGGGCAGGTTTTTTTGTCATGCGAGCTGTTTTTAGAGGTGCATGTTCGTTAAATAATGATATCAAACTAGAAAAATAATGATTTTCGTCATCAATAGACGGTCTATACAGACAGACTTATAACAAATGTCAATACCAAATTCTCTACATGTGTGGATATCGGATAGATCACCTCTCGAATATGTTCTGTCTATATATCCGCTCTAATGCTCGCCCACTGGCGCGCCAGACCTCCAACCGCAAACCAATTTATTTCAATTTTACCTTCCTGTGGATGATCTTCGTTTTTGAAGAACGGGCCCCGGTTCCAGTTCGGAGTAGACGAAATGCATGTTCACTTTCGAAGTAGGTATGCTATCGTCTTGTCTCCCCGACCGAGATATGCTAAAACAAAAGCCGTGTTCTTATCCTCTCGGAAATTACTTTCCACTGAATGTCGGCTAATTTTAGCAGAATTTCGGTTTAATTGAGTCCGAGAACGGGAGTCGCCTTCGCCATTGATCAGATATCGAGGTTGGATATTGAAAGTCACTTTGCACGTTTGAAAGAGTAATGGTTTTGATTATTTTCCTGCGATTGGTAGGGTTGTCATTGTTTTTTCTTCAGTGAACACCTCCTCTATGTATCAGATTGACACGAAACGAATGAACCTCGAATGAAAGGAGCATACAGGGTGAACAAAAATTATCAATTCTGATGAATGGTCATTTACAGCGATTTATTATTTGTGTGTATAAATACATCTTAGAGAAAAACTTTTCGAATAAAATTTGTGGAGCTCGTAGAGCTCTATCAAAAGACTTGTTTTTGCTGATGTTGGTACGAAAATGAAAAATTTTGTTTTTTTTTCGATCTTTCAACGGCCGCCATTTTGAAACTACCCGACCGATTTGACCCATCTTCGAACTTAGCCGAGGTTTCATATGCCTAATTTCGTTCCATTCGATTGAAAAATGTGTTAAGAAGTTTCGTTATATCCCATATACAGTGTGTCTCACTTCTCATGGAAACACTCCCGTATCCTCCGTAATTATTGGAGTAGAATTCTGTAATTTTCACGATCGGAGCCGGAGATGAGTTCAAATCTCTCCTGGGAGAGACCTGAGTGACATACACTGCGCGCCAGGGGCGATGTATCTACCCAGAGCCCGATTAAGAGGGGGGCAAACGGGGCTGCAGCCTCGGGGCCTCCACAAGAGAGGGGCCTCCACAATATAAATTTTTAGGTAAAATTTACTAACAAATACCGAAGGATATGCAAAATTATATAAAAAAATCTGACAACGAAAGAGCAGTTCTCCAACTTTTTCCTCTCATTTTTCGTTTTAAACATTCAAAAACATGTTTCGTATTCTTGTCAAAATCCATGGTTGATATTAATTTTCGATCTGATGAATCATGTGCATATGCGAGAAACAATCACCAAGTAAAACATCACACTATTATACAAAATATTATATCGTATCGAAATTAGCTGTAAAAACAAGAAAAATTGAATTTTAAAGAAATTAATACATTTTTTTTTATTAAATGAAGGATTTTCTGTCGATGTATTTTTCGAATGACACAAGCGATCTAGATACACAATGAAATTCAATAATCATAAGCAATCAAATTATTTATAAGAGCCCTGTGCGCATTCTATAATAGAACAAAAGTTCAAATTCTGTTGACTATTTTTCTGCCGATTCTACAAACACTTTGCCCGTCTATACCTGTTTTTCCTATTCATTGGCGTTGACAAGTGTCCACTGAGTGGAGCGCTTGTAACAGAGAAATCCCCGAAATCTGAAAGTGTGAGTCTAAGAGAAAGATGACATTCCGCAACAAATGTAAATCCTTCTGAAAAGGACTATCTATCTATCTAAGATGTTCTACTATCAAATTCTTGAAAACCAAAATTTCAGAGCTACTGATTTGTTGAAAATATAAACAGACTGTTCATAAAATCAGATGTAGTTCAATGTCCAGCGTGGCTTTAGCCGGGGAAGTAGTTGTTTTCTGTTAGACATTCACAAAAAATAACTTCATTTTAATCGTGGATTTTTCAATTCACAAAAAAATCTTTCTATCAATATCCAATTGAGAATGTTTCCCTTTTCAAAATTCAGAGCTACATTCTCAAACATTGAAATAACAGTGATTATTTTTTGACATTGCTAGTAACCAATGGAAACGTTCAATTCAAATAATTCATATACGTTTTGGCCAATCAATAGTGGGAATATTCTACCTAGAAAATTGTCGCGGGAATAATTTGAGGTATTTTGTTTTTATTGTCTGACAACCTATATTTTTAATTCGACGTCTGTCATCAATTCGCATGAAAAGTGTGAAATGAATCAAATCCGGTTTAGTACATTATACAGTGCTAGTCAAAAGTCCCCTCCCCCCCTCGTATCTTTTGAACGGGTATACTTATAATAATGAAATTTGGAGGGTGGAAATAAACAGATTAGGCTTCTCAACTGGTCATAACAGGTGACGCAATAGTCATAAATGACGTCACAAGGCCACTGTGACCAATAATTTTAAATGGGACCCTATGGCAAGTGACAGCTCGTTTGAAAGGTATTGAAAATACCTATTCAGTCATACCAATTTTGTTTGGGTTTCGGCTGATTTTGATTGATAAATTGAAGAAATACGAAAATTATAGTTTCGCATTTAATTAATAAAGATTTTAAAGTACGCCTCTGGTTAATTGTCAAAAAGGTTGACGTTTTTGAATTCTCTACTTGTCAAAAGTGTTTATACCTTGAAAATTTACCTAAGCTATTGTTTAACGAGACGGTTAAGTTGTTTCATAGGCAAAATGCTACGTACACTAGCCGACAAAGTAGCAGCTAGATTAATAATTGCGTGAATGTAGAAACAATCTCCACGCAGCGGAACGACTAATTAATGAGAGGTACCCCGATCGCCCTATATCGAGGTTTTATTTGAGGAGCTTCTTCGGAAGTTTGAAGCATCAGGTAGTGTTCAAGATGCCAAACGATCTGGTCGACCAACAATTAGTGATGACAAAAAAATTGACATAATTGGAGAAATGGTAGTAAACCCTACTTCTTCCACAGCTCAAGTTGCGTCTATCTGTGAAGTCAGTCAAAGGACAGTACATAGGGTGTTGGCTAAAAACAAATTTCATCCATACAAATTTCAGATGATGACCCCGACCGAAGACTAGAATTCTGTGAAACTATGTCCAATAAAATGAACCAACAACCAGGCTACATACAGACAATTTGTTTTAGTGACGAAAGTACTTTCTTTCTCAATGGAAATGTTAACACTCAAAATGTGAGGTATTGGGTGACACAAATCCTCACATCTTACGTGAAAAACATACTCAATTTCCAGAAAAGTAAATGTTTGGGCAGGTATTTTGGGAAACCACATAGTTGGG